>CM038147.1:562398886-562750179 GCA_021437245.1 Aegilops speltoides
TTTGGTGATCACTGAATTTGCTCCTTTCCTGTCGTTTGTAACATCGCTCACCAAATTATCCGATTTGATTGGTAGGAATCAGGGGCCACATAGCATAGCTAACCGGTGGACCTGCTCCTGACATTGAGGCTTCCATTCATTTTCAGTAGTAGAATGCTAAAAGGCTTTAGTGGTTGCAATCAACGTGCATTGTAATTAGTGATTGCATTTTTCTTTTCTACTGGTTGGGCATTCAGGGAAAGTGGTCTCACACGGCGACCTGTTCTCTGTTCTGCACATGCTGTGGTTTGGGCAGACACAAGTTTTGATGTGTCCGCCTAGGCCTGCAAACACGATTGGTATAAATCCTTTGGTCTTGGAGGAATGATACAACACTGCCTTGCCGGAGTCCAAGGCTTCAAGTGGACAGTGCCAGAGTATTTGCTTTTCTAACTTTGGTTTCCCTTCATCAATTTCGTTTAAAAAATGTTTAAAAGAAGGATGTGACCTGTAGCATGAAAACAAGAACGCCATAGACTTCTCACCGCTGCCAAGTGAAATTCTGTAGATCATCACGCCACACACTATCTTGTCAGCCAGGTGATCCCATCTGTGACAACTCCACGCACTCGAAACAGCGACCACTTTGTACTCTGAAAGCTGATCTCATGGAGACTCCACTGAATCTGGACAAACAAAAAGACACAAGTTTAGACACCAGAGAAGAAACTTGGGTACAACTTGTACACATATTCGAGATCTTGCGAGCTATAAAACGAACAAATTATAGACGCTCGTGTAGTATCTCATTGGTAATGCTGCCACACAGGTTGGAATACATAGCCAGACAGGCAGAGGCACGTCAACATAAGGAAACAGAGTCGTGAAAAACTTGAGACACGCATAGTTGGTACGTTCATGTTCCAGGAGTCCATATACTACCTAGGCACCTGGCAGTATAACAAACAAACTTGAACTGAAAAAAAAACAGAGAAAGAAACTGGGTGTATTGGTAACGACAACCAACATACTCATGACTCATAATTGGGTGCCGTCTACCATCCTAGTACAAAACTGAGTCACAAAGAAGAAATAACTACAAAACACGGTGTCCACATAATAATTGCTAATACATGATCCTCGTACTCGTTTCATGGCTACCGTTCGCTTGCAAAATGGAAGACGTTGCGTTCATCTACATCAAGTCTATCTACTGTGTGCTTGAGGCATCCACCAGTAATGAGAGAAGAAACTGCATCAATCACAGGATCTGTAGGTTAGTCCAGTTCAGGTCCCCCTGTTGATGGATATGGATGGACCTCTCAGCTTAGCGCTGCCCTCATCCCAGTGGAGAAGAGCAATAACAAACAACCGAGTTCAACTACATGCTGCGCTAGTGTTTTCTTTTTGTCCGACATCACTTACCAGGATCCATTGCCATATCTAGTACAGTTAGCTTTACCCACAGTTGTCCGTTGATTGAAGCTGGTCATTTCACCGTCACATTCTTAGGCTGGGAACGACCATATCCAATGTCACAGTAACTGAAGCAAGAAGTAACATGAAAATAAGATCAACATATACATGACTACTGCCAGGTGAAATTCATTGGCATGCGCCATCTTGTCTGAAAGGTAGGTGTTCACATCTGTCCCAGCCTGACTACTGCTAGGTTAAATTCATTGGCATATGCCATCTTGTCTGAAAGGTAGGCGTTCACATCTGTCCCAGCCCCACGCTTGTCGCTTTGAACTCAGAAAGCTGATTTGATGACGACTCCACCAAATCTGGACAAACAATACAAAAACCTCAGACAACACACAAGCTTTTTCACCCAATTTGGGCATACTAATTCAAGAGTTTTAAAAGCTTAAAAGGAAAAAGTTTAAGGTACTTAGGTAAGTAGTATCACTGCAGGCAGACACTCACTTCAGTGGACTTAGCATCATTACAAGTTGGGATACACAAACGGACAGAGGCACATGAACATAAAAGGAATACAATCCAGAAAAACTCAAACAGAATTGGTTTTGCAGGAGTTCATTTACTGCCTAGGCACACTATCAGTATAAGAACTACTAAGGAAAAGAAAGAAACTGGAGGTGTTGGTAGCGAGGAGAAACAATACAATCACCTGAAACTTTAAGTTTCAGTCATTCATCTCAATCAATATGATTTGCCTTGAGATTCAGAGCACAACCATGATACTGAGGATCTAGGAGTGGTGGAGACACTGACAGCAATGAAGAGCAATTTCAGTTGCCCATGCTAATAAGCACTCACTTTGGTCTCATGAGGTTGATTCACATAAAACAACATATGTGGGATAACATTTCAGTTGCCTGTGAGCACAAGTTATGCAGGTTTATGTCAAAATAACATCGAAAGCTAAAATTATACTCCCTCCGTTCCTAAATACTTGTCTTTCTAGGCATTTCAGCAAGTGACTACATACAGAGCAAAATGAGTGAATCTACGCTCTAAAATATGTCTACATACATTCGTATGTGGTAGTCATTTGAAATGTCTAGAAAGACAAATATTTAGGAACGGAGGGAGTACATCTGAAGATGACTAAAAAAGAACTTCTCTGCCTCCTTACATCTATCAAAATAAGAACTGTAGGAAATGAGCTGTCTTTGACTTGAATGAATTTTCTCAAGGTGAAACAATCAGAGGTAAACTGGATACAAAGTTGTGTTCCTTCTATGTTTATCTTGACCAGCAAAACTACTTCTCAAAAATAATTATCATGATATAGCGATTTTAGTGATTCCATCAGGATTCAGGACTCATGCATAAGCTGCTCATAGTGCACAAGATTATTTCTCTTACTAACTCCATTTCTTAAAATGGCAATGGAAACAAACAAGAAAAGAAACACAATAATGTTCCCGAGCTCTCTTAGTTTTCCCATGAGCATAAGAAATTAAACGCTACTAAATTAAACAAGAAATACCAATTGCCATAATGAACATGAAGCAATAGACAAGTCATGTGATGATTATAAAAGGAAGGAGATAAGTTGGAAGCAATAGAAACTTTACAAATTCATATTCTCCTTGAAGATAGCAATGATGGTGGGAAGTTGATATATGGGTATGTCTCATGCAAACGATAATTCTGTTTCTCATAAACCCTCTAAATCTGTGACGTCTTGTGTTAGAGTACGTAATGGGCCTAATGGGCCCATTAGTCTTAGGGTTAATTAGAGATAAGGGTCGTTTGCTTAGGGGTCAAATAAGCCTTGCTTGTGAGTCAAGTAAACCTCTCTATATAAAGAGAGGAGATGTACCAATCTAATCAAGCAAGAATTAAGAAGGAAATCCTTTCCCTCTTGCCTGGCCGTGGGCAAAAAGGCCCCCGGCCGGCCCTTTCGCGCCCTCCTTCTAGCAGCGCCATAACAATTTGACATCCATTGAGAAATAGCCAGTAAGTCGATCCTTTAGAGATGATGAGGCGTCTATCCTTGTGAAGGGCAAGTACCTCTGGGTTGCAACTCTGATAAAATATCTGTACCCAGAATCTAGTGGGATTGTCTTCTCCACCTCCCACTGGCTGGGACTCTCGCCTTTGTTCCGTGCAACGGTATAGCTGAGATTGGATGAAGTTTTACCATGGAAACCAAATATCCCAAGCCTGCCTTCCCCTGCCTCCACAACGGCTATTCCTCCTTCCTTGTTCCATTCCCGGGGGAGGTCAGCAATGGAGAACTCCATCTTCCGGTGTCAAGCAAGAGCAACTTCGGACCACGAATTCCACCAGTCCAAGAGAAGCAGCCGTAAGCATAATGGCGCTGAGAATAAAAGGTGGACCCATGACATCTCGGCCATGTCGTGTTTGCCAAGGGCCAAATCGCTCCAAACCTTGGATGTAGAGGCTTGCCATTGCCCAGTGCTCGAAGAGAAGACGAAGGCAGCCAGACTAGTTTTGCAATTTGCCATCAAGATCACTCTGAATGTTGTCCCTGCCGCCGCTACCTCCTCCTTGCCGAGGGGAACGAGGAAAGCCTTGCACCGGGCGTCACTTACCATGGGGAACGGTGCTCTAGCGAGGAGGCTAGGCCGTGAGGTACCGGGGGGAGCAGGATGTCAGACCCAAGAAGGATCTGAAGAACAGGATTAAGAGGAACTAGTCTGAACTTAGCTATTTCATTCACTTTCAGAGGAAAGATTGGAATAGTTTAGCTTCTTACAGAGGAACCTAGCCGGCCAGGAACACTGGCGGCGCAAAGGGGGAAACCCTAGAAAAACGGAAGATGGTTCTCGCGTCTCCAATCTCTGGCTTTATAGCCTTACAAACCCAGAAAAGAAAAGAGAAAACGAATACAGAGTGGTTGAGGCTGCAAGCCTTTTGCCGGAAAGTGAACAGCGACGCGTCCGAGTCGGGGAGCCGTCCGATGTGTGATCTATGGCGCCGGCTTCATCATAATTCGCGAAACGGTATGGGCGAAGGGAAGATGTTGGATCCGTGATGGACGGCTCAGCTGTCTCCGCGCGCTCGTGGAAGCCATTCAATTTAACTGAACTTTGTCTTCAGGTGTTGCTACGTTGCAGACGGGTCCTGACAACTCCCCCCCCCCAATGAGACCAAGCCATTCCTCAGGGTTGGAAGTGAGGAAAAACTCGCAGGATAAATGTTGCATCCTCCCATGTCGCTTCTTCGACTGGAAGGTTGCTCCATTTGATTTTCCACCGGACCACAGGGATATCGATATCGCCTAGTTTACGAGGGATCAGTTTGCGCTCCAGCAGTTGTTCTGGTTCGAGCAAGATTGTTCCATCAGGGGTTAAGCAAGGGGAGTTTTGCGTTAGGTATTGCTGCTGGGCCAATGTGCTTCTTCAGTTGGCTGATGTGGAATGTATCGTGTAGTTTGCAGTCGTCAGGCAGGAGAAGTTTATAGGAAACATTACCCACTTTCTGCAGAACTTTGAACGGCCATAGTACTTGGAGTGCAGCTTGAAACATTTGTGAATGCTCAGTGTAGTATGTCTGTGTTGGGGAACGTAGTAATTTCAAAAAATTTCCTATGCACACGCAAGATCATGGTGATGATATAGCAACGAGAGGGGAGAGTGTTCGTCCACGTACCCTCGTAGACCATAAGCGGAAGCGTTAGCACAACGCGGTTGATGTAGTCGTACGTCTTCACGATCCGACCGATCCAAGCACCGAACGTACGGAGCCTCCGAGTTGAGCACATGTTCAGCTCGATGGCGTCCCTCGAACTCCGATCCAGCCGAGTGTCGAGGAGAGTTCCGTCGACCTGACGGCGTGGTGACGATCTTGATGTTCTACGGCGCGAGGCCGCCTAAGCTCATGACGATATGACCGAGGTGGAATATGGTGGAAGGGGCACAACACACGGCTAAGGAACGATCCGTAGATCAACTTGTGTGTCTATGGGGTGCCCCCTGCCCCCGTATATAAAGGAGGGAGGGGGGAGGGCGGCCGGCCCCTTGGGCGCGCCAAGGGAGGAGGAGTCCTCCTCCTAGTAGGAGTAGGATTCCTCCTTTCCTACTCCTACTAGGAGGGGGGAAGGAAGGGGAAGAGGGGGGAAGGAAAGGGGGGCGCCATCCCCCCTCCTAGTCCAATTCGGACCAGAGGGAGAGGGGGCGCGCGGCCCACCATGGCCGCCCCTCTTTCTTCCCACCTAGGCCCATGTGGCCCATTAACTCTCCCGGGGTTCAGTAACCCCCGGCACTCCGGTTTTCTCCGAAATCGCCCCGAACCTTTCCGGTGTCCGAATATAGTCGTCCAATATATCAATCTTTATGTCTCAACCATTTCGAGACTGCTCGTCATGTCCGTGATCACATCCGGGACTCCGAAAAAACTTCGGTACATCAAAACTTATAAACTCATAATAAAACTGTCATCGAAGCGTTAAGCGTGCGGACCCTACGGGTTCGAGAACTATGTAGACATGACCTAAAACCATTCTCGGTCAATAACCAATAGAGGGACCTGGATGCCCATATTGGTTCCTACATATTCTCTGAAGATCTTTATCGGTCAAACCGCATAACAACATACTTTGTTCCTTTGTCATCGGTATGTTACTTGCGAGATTTGATCGTCGGTATCAATACCTAGTTCAATCTCGTTACGCAAGTCTCTTTACTCGTTCCGTGTCGTCATCTCATAACTAACTCATTAGTCACATGCTTGCAAGGCTTAGGTGATGAGTATTACCAAGAGGGCCCAGAGATACCTCTTCGACAATCGGAGTGAAAAATCCTAATCTCGAATTATGACAACCCAACATGTACCTTCGGAAACACCTGTAGAGCACCTTTATAATCACCCAGTTACGTTGTGACGTTTGGTAGCACACAAAGTGTTCTTCCGGTAAACGGGAGTTGCACGATCTCATAGTTGCAGGAACTTTGTATAAGTCATGAAGAAAGCAATAGCAGTATACTAAACGATCAAGTGCTAGGCTAACAGAAAGGGTCATATCAATCACATCATTCTTCTAATGATGTGATCCCACTAATCAAATGACAACACATGTCTATGGTTAGGAAACATAACCATCTTTGATTAATGAGCTAGTCAAGTAGAGTCATACTAGTGACTATAGTTTTGTCTATGTATTCACACATGTATTATGTTTCCGGTTAATACAATTCTAGCATGAATAATAAACATTTATCTTGATATGAGGAAATAAATAATAACTTTATTATTGCCTCTAGGGCATAGTTCCTTCAGTCTCCCACTTGCACTAGAGTCAATAATCTAGATTACATAGTAATGATTCTAACACCCATGGAGTCTTGGTGCTGATCATATTTTGCTTTCATGAGATAGGCTTAGTCAGCGGTGCGCAACATTCAGATCCGTATGTATTTTGCAAATCTCTATGTGTCCCACTTGGACTTGGTCCCGAATGGAATTAGGCGTCTCTTGATGTGCTTGGTCCTCTTGTGAAATCTGGATTCCTTTGCCAAAGCAATTGCACGATATTGTCACGAAGATCTTCATTGGTCCCGATGCCTAGGTATGACACCTAGATCGGAAATGAACTCCTTCATCCAGACTCCTTCATTTGCTGCTTGAAGCAGCTATGTACTCCGCTTCACATGTAGATCCGCCACGGCGCTTTGTTTAGAACTGCACCAACTTATAGCTTCACCATTTAATATAAACACGAATCCGGTTTGCGATTTAGAATCTTCGGATCGGTGTCAAAGCTTACATCGGCGTAACCATTTACGACTAGCTCTTTGTCACCTCCATATCGAGAAACATATCCTTAGTCCTTTTCGGTATTTCAGGATGTTCTTGACCGCTGTCGATGATCCACTCTGGATTACTTTGGTACCTTCTGCCAAGCTTATTGCTAAGCATCGTCGGTGCTGGTACACACATTGCATACATGATAGAGCCTATGGCTGAAGCATAGGGAATATTTTCATTTCTCTCTATCTTCTGCGTGGTGGGGCATTGAGTTTGACTCAACTTCACAACTTGTAGCACAGGCAAGAATCCTTTCTTAGCTGATCCATTTTGAACTTTTCAAAATTTTGTCAAGGTATGTGCTTTGTGAAAGTCCTATTAAGCGTCTTGATCTATCTCTATAGATCTTGATGCCTAATATATAAGCAGCTTCACGAGGTCTTTCATTGAAAAACTTTTATTCAAGTATCCCTTTATGCTATCCAGAAATTCTATATCATTTCCAATTAATAATATGTCATCAACATATAAAACTAGAAATGCTCTGAGCTCCCACTCACTTTCTTGTAAATCTGAGGCTTCTCCAAAAGTCATATAAAACCATATCTTTGATCACACTATCAAAGCGTTTATTCCAACTCGAGATGCTTGCACCAGTCCATAAATGGAGCATTTGGAGCTTGCACACTTTATTAGCACCTTTTGGATCAACAAAACCTTCGGCTGCATCATATACAACTCTTCTTCTAGAAATCCATTCAAGAATGCAGTCTTGACATCCATTTGCCAAATTTCATAATCATGAAATGCAGCAATAGCCAACATGATTCGGACAGACTTAAGCATCGCTACGGGTGAGAAAGTCTCATCGTAATCAACCCCTTGAACTTGTCGAAAACCTTTCACGACAAGTCGAGCTTTATAGACAGTAACATTAACATCAACGTCAGTCTTCTTCTTAAAAATCCATTTATTCTCAATGGCTTGCCGATCATCGGGCAAGTCAACCAAAGTCCATACTTTGTTTTCATACATGGATCCCATCTCAGATTTCATTGCTTCTAGCCATTTTGCGGAATCTGGGCTCATCATCGCTTCCTCATAGTTAATAGGTTCATCATGGTCAAGTAACATGACTTCCGAATAGGATTACCGTACCACTCAGTGCGGATCTTACTCTGGTAGACCTCGAGGTTCAGCAATACTTGATCGGCGTTTCATGATCAATATCATTAGCTTCCTCACTAATTGGTGTAGTTGTCACGGGGCACCGTTCTCATGATGAACTACCTTCCAATGAGGGAGTAGATCTGATTATCTCATCAAGTTCTACTTTCCTCCCACTCACTTCTTTCGAGAGAAACTCCTTCTCTAGAAAGGATACATTCTTAACAACGAATGTCTTGCCTTCGGATCTGTGATAGAAGGTGTACCCAATCTCTTTTGGGTATCCTATGAAGACACATTTCTCCGATTTGGGTTCGAGCTTATCTGGTTGAAGTTTCTTCACATAAGCATCGCAGCCCCAAACTTGAAAGCGACAACTTTGGTTTCTTGCCAAACCACAGTTCATAAGGCGTCATCTCAGCGGATTTTGATGGTGCCCTATTTAACGTGAATGTGGCCGTCTCTAAAGCATAACCCCAAAACGATAGCGGTAAATCGGTAAGAGACATCATAGATCGCACCATATCAAGTAAAGTACGATTACGACGTTCGGACAGACCATTTCGTTGTGGTGTTCCAGGTGGCGTGAGTTGCGAAACTATTCCACATTGTTTCAAATGTAAACCAAACTCGTAACTCAAATATTCTCCTCCACAATCAGATCGTAGAAACTTTATTTTCTTGTTACGATGATTTTCTACTTCACTCTGAAATTCTTTGAACTTTTCAAATGTTTCAGGACTTGTGCTTCATTAAGTAGATATACCCATATCTGCTCAAATCATCTGTGAAGGTGAGAAAATAACGATATCATACGAGCCTCAACATTCATCGGACCACATACATACATATGTATGATTTCCAACAAATCTGTTGCTCTCTCCATAGTTCCGGAGAATGGTGTTTTAGTCATCTTGCCCATGAGGCACGGTTACTTAAGTACCAAGTGATTCATAATCAAGAGATTCGAGAAGTCCATCGGTATGGAGTTTCTTCATGCGTTTACACCGATATGACCTAAGCGGCGATTACCACAAATAAGTTGCACTATCATTATCAACTCTGCATCTTTTGGCTTCAACATTATGAATATGTGTATCACTACTATCGAGATTCAATAAAAATAGACCACTCTTTAAGGGCGCATGACCATAAAAGATATTACTCATATAAATAGAACAACCATTATTCTCTGATTTAAATGAATAACCGTATCGCATCAAACAAGATCCAGATATAATGTTCATGCTCAACGCAGGCACCAAATAATAATTATTCAGGTCTAAAACTAATCCCAAAGGTAGATGTAGAGGTAGCGTGCCGACCGCGATCACATCGACTTTGGAACCATTTCCCACGCGCATCGTCACCTCGTCCTTGGCGATGCTGCGCTTATTCCGTAGTCCTGTTTGAGTTGCGAATATTAGCAAGAACCGATATCAAATACCAGTGCTACTCGAGCTCTAGTTAGGTACACATCAATAACATGTATATCACATATACCTTTGTTTACTTTGCCATCCTTCTTATCCGCCAAATACTTGGGGCAGTTCCGCTTCAAGTGACGATCGCTTGCGGTAGAAGCACTCGATTTGGGCTTAGGTCCAGACTTGGGTTTCTTCTCTTGAGCAGCAACTTGCTTGCCATTCTTTTGAAGTTCCTTCTTCTTCCCTTTGCCCTTCTTCTTAAAACCAGTGGTCTTGTTGACCATCAACACTTGATGCTCTTTCTTGATTTCTACCTCCATGCTTTCGGCATTGCGAAGAGCTCGGGAATAGTCTTGTTCATCCCTTGCATATTATAGTTCATCACAAAGCTCTTGTAGCTTGGTGGCGATGATTGAGAATTCATCAATGACACTATCATCGGGAAGATTAACTCCAGGTTGAATCAAGTGATTATTATACCCGGACATTACGAGTATATGTTCACTTGTGAACTTTTCTCCTCCATCTTGCAGCTATAGAACTTATTGGAACTTCATATCTCTCAATCCGGGCATTTTCTTGAAATATTAACTTCAACTCTGGAACATCTCATATGCTCACAGCGTTCAAAGCGTCGTTGAAGACCAGTTCTATGCCGTAAAGCATGGCACCTTGAACTATAGAGTAGTCATCAGCTTTGCTCGCGGGCGTTCACAACATCGGCCTTGCTCTCTGCGGCGAGGCACGGCACCTAGCGGTGCTTCGAGGATGTAACTCTTACATGCAGCAATGAGGATAATCCTTGGATTCTGGACCCGATCCGTGTAATTGCTACCATCATCTTTCAACTTTGCTTTCTCAAGGAGCATTTAAAATTTAATGGAACAACGGCACGAGCCATCTATCTACAAACAAACATAGACAAGCAAGATACTATCGGTACTAAGTTCATGATAAATTCAAGTTCAATTAATCATATTACTTAAGAACTCCCACTTAGGCAGACATCTCTCTAGTCATCTAAGTGATCACGTGATCAAATCAACTAAACCATAACCGATCATCCGTGAGATGGAGTAGTTTTCAATGGTGAACATCACTATGTTGATCATATCTACTATATGATTCACGCTTCGACCTTTCGGTCTCCGTGTTCGAGGCCATATCTGCATATGCTAGGCTCGTCAAGTTTAAACTGAGTATTCTGCGTGTGCAAAACTGGCATGCACCCGTTGTAGATGGACGTAGAGCTTATCACACCCGATCATCACGTGGTGTCTCGGCACGACAAACTTTGGCAGCGGTGCATACTCGGGAGAACACTTCTTGATAATTTTAGTGAGAGATCATCTTAAAATGCTACCGTCAATCAAAGAAAGATAAGATGCATAAAGGATAAACATCACATGCAATCAATATAAGTGATATGATATGGCCATCATCATCTTGTGCTTGTGATCTCCATCTCGAAGCACCGTCTTGATCACCATCGTCACCGGTATGCGACACCTTGATCTCCATCGTAGCATCCTTGTCGTTATGCCATCTATTGCTTCTCGACTATCGCTACCGCTTAGTGATAAAGTAAAGCAATTACAGAGCGTTGCATTTCATACAATAAGCGACAACCATATGGCTCCTGCCGATTGCCGATAACCGGTTACAAAACATGATCATCTCATACAATAAAATATAGCATCACGTCTTGACCATATCACATCACAACATGCCTGCAAAAATAAGTTAGGCGTCCTCTACTTTGTTGTTGCAAATTTTACGTGGCTGCTACGGGCTTAGCAAGAACCATTCTTACCTCGCATCAAAACCACAGCGATAGTTTGTCAAATAGACTCCGTTTAACCTTCACAAGGACGGGCGTATGCCACACTCAGTTCAGCTAAAGTGAGAGAGACAGACACCCGCAAGCCACCTTTAAGCACGAGTGCTCGTTGCAGTGAAACCAGTCTCGCGTAAGCGAACGCGTAATGTCGGTCGGGCGCTTCATCTCACAATACCGCTGAACCAAAGTATGACATGCTGGTAGGCAGTATGACTTATATCGTCCGCAACTCACTTGTGTTCTACTCGTGCATATAACATCAACGCATAAAACCTAGGCTCGGATGCCACTATTGGGGAATGTAGTAATTTCAAAAAAATTCCTACGCACACGCAAGATCATGGTCATGATATAGCAACGAGATGGGAGAGTGTTCGTCCACGTACCCTCGTAGATCGTAATCGGAAGTGTTAGCACAACGCGGTTGATGTAGTCGTACGTCTTCACGATCCGACCGATCCAAGCACCGAACGTACGGAGCCTCCGAGTTCAGCACATGTTCAGCTCGATGACATCCCTCGAACTCCGATCCAGCCGAGTGTCAAGGGAGAGTTCCGTCAGCATGACGGCATGGTGATGATCTTGATGTTCTACCGGCGCAGGGCTTCGCCTCAGCTCCGCGACGATATGAACGAGGTGGAATATGGTGGAAGGGGGCACCGCACACGGCTAAGGAACGATCCATAGATCAACTTGTGTGTCTATGGGGTGCCCCTGCCCTCGTATAAAGGAGGGAGGGGGAGGCCGGCGGCCCTTGGGGCGCCAAGGGAGGAGGAGTCCTCCTCCTAGTAGGAGTAAGTTCCTCCTTTCCTACTCCTACTAGGAGGGAAGGAAGGGAAGAGGGGAAGGAAGGGGCCGCCCCCTCCTAGTCAATTCGGACGAGAGGAGAGGGCGCGCCGGCCCACCCTGCCGCCCTCTTTCTTCCCACCTAGGCCCATGTGGCCCATTAACTCTCCGGGGGTTTGGTAACCCCCGGCACTCGGTTTTCTCGAAATCACCGGAACCTTTTGGTGTCGAATATAGTCGTCAATATATCAATCTTTATGTCTCGACCATTTGAGACTCCTCGTCATGTCGTGATCACATCAGGGACTCGAACAAACTTGGTACATCAAAACTTATAAACTCATAATAAAGCTGTCATCGAAGCGTTAGCGTCACGGACCCTACGGGTTCGAGAACTATGTAGACATGACCTAAAACCATTCTCGGTCAATAACTAATAGAGGACCGTGCGGCAAAGGTTTCGATGACAATTATATTATGAGTTTATGTATTTTGATGTACGAAGTTTGTTCGAGTCCCTGATATGATCACGGACATAACGAGGAGTCTCAAATGGTCGAGACATAAAGATTGATATATTGACGGATATATTTGGACACCGGAAAGGTTCCGGAGAAGTTAGAGCTCCGGGAGGTTACTGGAACCCCGGGAGGTATATGGGCCTTATTGGGCCCATGTAGGAGGAAGAGTGAAGGAGCAAGGGAAGGCGCCCCCAAGCCCAATCCGGATTGGGGAGGGCGCCCCCCCTTTCCTTTCTCCTTCCCCTCTCTTCCTTCCTACTACTAGTACTACTTCCTAATACTAGTACTCCTTCCTTCCCCTCCAAATAAGATAAGGAAAGGAGAGGAAACCTACTTGGAGTAGGTTTCCCCCCCCCTATCGCCGCCCCCTTGGGCCGCCACCTCCTCCTCCCTCCTTTATATATGGGGGTAGAGGGCACCCTAGAACACACAAGTTGATCATTGATCGTTCCTTAGCCGTGTCTGGTGCCCCCCTCACGATATTACACCTCGGTCATATTGTAGCGGTGCTTAGGCGAAGCCTGCGACAGAGAACATCAAGATCGTCACCACGCCGTCATGCTTGACGGAACTCCCCTCGGCGCCTCTGCTGGATCGGAGATCGAGGTGCGTCATCGAGCTGTCTGCGTGTCAAGAACTCGGAGGTGCGGAGTAGCGGTGCTTGGATCGGTCGGACCGGGACGACGTACGACTACTTCCTCTACGCTGCGTCAACGCTTCCGCTTCGGTCTACAAGGGTATGTAGACAACACTCTCCCCTCGTTGCTATATCATCACCATGATCTTGCGTGTGCGTAGGAAATTTTTTGAAATTACTACGTTCCCCAACAGTGGCATCCGAGCCTAGGTTTTTATGGTTTGATGTTATTTGCACGAGTAGAACACAAGTGAGTTGTGGGCGATATAAGTCATCTTGCTTACCAGCATGTCATACTTTGGTTGGCGGTATTGTTGGATGAAGCGGCCGGACCGACATTACGCCAGACGCTTCTGCGAGACTGGTTTTACCGCCGTGCTTTGCACACACGGTGACTAAGCGGTGTCTATTTCTCAACTTTAGTTGAACCGAGTGTGGCTACGCCCGGTCCTTGCGAAGGTTAAAACAACATCAACTTGACAAACTATCGTTGTGGTTTTGATGCGTAGGTGAGATTGGTTCTTGCTTAAGCCCGTAGCAGCCACGTAAAATTTGCAACAACAAAGTAGAGGACGTCTAACTTGTTTTTGCAGGGCATGTTGTGATGTGATATGGCCAAGACGTGATGCTATATTTTATTGTATGAGATGATCATGTTTTGTAACCGAAGTTATCGGCAACTGGCAGCAGCCATATGGTTGTCGCTTTATTGTATGAAATGCAAACGCCCTGTAATGGCTTTACTTTATCACTAAGCGGTAGCGATAGTCGTAGAAGCAATAGATGGCATAACGACAACGATGCTACGATGGAGATCAAGGTGTCGCGCCGGTGACGATGGTGATCACGACGGTGCTTCGAAGATGGAGATCACAAGCACAAGATGATGATGGCCATATCATATCACTTATATTGATTGCATGTGATGTTTATCCTTTATGCATCTTATCTTGCTTTGATTGACGGTAGCATTTTAAGATGATCTCTCACTAATTATCAAGAAGTGTTCTCCACGAGTATGCACCGCTATAAAGTTCTTCGTCTTTGAGACACCACGTGATGATCGGGTGTGATAGGCTCTACGTTCAAATACAACGGTGCAAAACAGTTGCACACGCGGAATACTCAGTTATACTTGACGAGCCTAGCATATCTGAGATATGGCCTCGGAACACGGAGACCGAAAGGTCGAGCGTGAATCATATAGTAGATATGATCAACATAGAGATGTTCACCATTGAAACTACTCCATCTCACATGATGATCGGACATGGTTTAGTTGATTTGGATCACGTAATCACTTAGATGACTAGAGAGATGTCTGTCTAAGTGGGAGTTCTTTAGTAATATGATTAATTGAACTTAAATTTATCATGAACTTAGTACCTGATAGTATTTTGCTTGTCTATGTTTGTTTGTAGATAGATGGCTCGTGTTGTTGTTCCGTTGAATTTTAATGCGTTCCTTGAGAAAGCAAAGTTGAAAGATGATGGTAGCAATTACACGGACTGGGTCCGTAACCTGAGGATTATCCTCATTGCTGCCTGAAGAGTTACGTCCCGAAGCACCGCTAGGTGCCGAGCCTCTTCTTGCTGATGCAACCGACGCGTTAAGAACGTCTGGCGAGCAAAGTGATGACTACTCTATAGTTCAAGTGCCATGCTTTACGGCTTAGAACCGGTCTTCAACGACGTTCTGAACGTCATGGAGCATATGAGATGTTCTAGGAGTTGAAGTTAATATTTCAAGCAAATGCCCGGATTGAGAGATATGAAGTCTCCAATAAGTCCTACAGCTGCAAGATGGAGGAGAACAGTTCTGTCAGTGAGCATATACTCAAAATGTCTGGGTATAATAATCACTTGATTCAACGGGAGTTAATCTTCGGATGATAGCGTCATTGATGAAATTCTCCAATCACGCCACCAAGCTACAAGAGCTTTGTGATGAACTATAATATGCAAGGGATGAACAAGACTATTCCTCGAGCTCTTCGCGATGCCGAAAGCATGGAGGTAGAAATCAAAAGGAGCATCAAGTGTTGATGGTCAACAAGACCACTGGTTTCAAGAAAAGGGGCAAAGGGAAGAAGAAGGGGAACTTCAAAAAGAATAGCAAACAAGTTGCTGCTCAAGATAAGAAACCCAAGTCTGGACCTAAGCCTGAAACTGAGTGCTTCTACTGCAAGAAGATTGGACACTGGAAGCGGAACTGCCCCAAGTATTTGGCGGATAAGAAGGATGGTAAAGTGAACAAAGGTATATGTGATATACATGTTATTGATGTGTACCTTACTAATGCTCGCAGATAGCACTGGTATTTGATACTGGTTACATTGCTAACATTTGCAACTCAAACAGGACTATGGATTAGCGAAGATTAGCTAAGGATGAGGTGACGATCGCGTGGGAAATGGTTCCAAAGTCGATGTGATCGCGATCGGCACGCTACCTCTACATCTACCATCGGGATTAGTTTTAGACCTGAATAATTGTTATTTGGTGCTGCGTTGAGCATGAACATTATATCTGGATCTTGTTTGATGCGAGACGGTTATCCATTTAAATCGAGAATAATGGTTGTTCTATTTATATGAGTAATATCTTTTATGGTCATGCACCCTTGAAGAGTGGTCTATTTTATTGAATCTCGATAGTAGTGATACACATATTCATAATGTTGAAGCCAAAAGATGCAGAGTTGATAATGATAGTGCAACATATTTGTGGCACTACCGTTTAGGTCATATCGATGTAAAACGCATGAAGAAACTCCATCTTGATGGACTTACGGAATCACTTGATTATGAATCAAGATCTATCTATGGAGAAACCAGCAACAGGGAAGGAGTGCATCTACATACCCTTGTAGATCGCTAAGCAAGCGTTTCAAGAAACGGGGTAAGGATAATTTCGGATTCAAATCACAGAGATCCTAGTGCCGGGCGGACCTCCGGTCAACCAACAAGCCGGTGCGCCTCCCCTCCTTGAACCAGCAAGGAGAGAGGGAGGGAGGAAGACTTATCCGCAGCAGCCAAGGCGGGTGGTGATGGAGGGCGGTAAACAGGTTCCCAACCGCGAGATATGAGGAGAAGGGAAAGGGTATTGCCCCAACGGGAAGAAACCTGTTTTGGGCTGCCCTATGCCTCCACTATATATAGGGGAGAGGCGCCCCACCAGGTTTCCACCCCAGGGGCGGGGCCAGCCCTAGATCCCATCTAGGGGCGGCAGGGTGGAGGGGGAACCCCCCGCCAAGGTGGGGTTTCCCAAACCCAGGCGCTTTGGGCCGGGGGAGGGTGCACCCCCACCCGGGCTGGTCCCCCACACTTGGCCCATGAGCCCTTCGGGGTGGCCCCACTTGGACCCGGACCTCCCTGGTCCCAGACGCTATCGATAAAACCCAAACTTTTCCTGACCAAACAGACTTCCCATATATAAATCTTTACCTCCCACCATTCCGAATCCTCGTGACGTCCGGGATCTCATCCGAGACCCAACATTCGTAACCACATACAAGCTTCCTTTATAACCCTAGCGCCATCGAACCTTAATGTGTAGACCCTACGGGTTCGGAGACATGTAGACATGACCAGACGTTCCTCCAATAACCAACAGCGGATCTGGATACCCATGTTGGCTCCTACATGTTCCATGATGATCTCATCGGATGAACCACGATGTCAAGGACTCACGATCCCGATACAATTCCCTTTGTCTAGCGGTTTACTTGCCGAGATTCGATCGGATACCGAATTGTTCAATCTGACCGCAAGTCTCTTTACTGCCGAACACATCATCCCGGATCAACCCCTTGGTCACATGGACATTATGATGATGTCCTACCGAGGAGCCAGAGATATTCCCACCGGAGGACAAATCGCCTCGATCCCGTCAACCCAAAAGACACTTTCGAGATACCGAATGCACCTTTATAGTCACCCAACGCAGACGCTTGATACACCCAAAGCACTCCTACGGATCCGGAGTTACACATCTCATGGTCTAAGGAAGAGATACTTGACATTGGAAAAGCTCTAGCAAACAACTACCATCTTTGTGCTATGCTTAGATTGTTTTCCATCACATCATTCTCCTAATGATGTGATCCCTTATCAACGAATCCAATGTCCATAGCCAGAAACCATGACTATCCGCTGATCACAACGAGCTAGTTAACTAGAGGCTCACTAGACATATTGTTCTATGTATTCACACGATTACGATTTCCGGATAATACGCTTATAGCATGAATAAAAGACAAAGCTTGCATCGACGTAACCCTTTACGCCAACTCTTTATCACCTCCATAATCGAGAAACATGTCCTTATTTACTCCAAGGACAATTTTGATCACTGTCCAATGATCCATTCCTCGGATCATTCTTGTACCCCTTGATCGACTCATGGCAAGGCACACTTCCGTGCGGTACACAAGATAGCATACTATAGAGCCTACGCTCAAACATAGGGACGCACTTCGCCCTTTCTCTTTTCTGCGTGGTCGAGCTTTAAGTCTTAACTTCATACCTTTCAACTTAGGCAAGAACTCCTTCTGATCGATCCATCTTGAACACCTTCAAGATCATGTCAAGGTACGTGCTCATTTGAAAGTACTATTAAGAATTTTGATCTATCTTATAGATCTTGATGCTTATTGTTCAAGTAGCCTAATCCAGGTTTTCCATTGAAAACACTTTCCAAATAACCCTATATGCTTTCCAGAATTTCACATCATTTCCGATCAACAATATGTCAATAACATATACTCATCGAAATTTATAGTGCTCCCACTCACTTCTTTGGAAATACAAGTTTCTCATAAACTTTGTATAAACCCAAAATCTTTGATCATCTCATCAAAACGCATATTCCAACTCCGAGATGCTTACTCCATCTTAGAAGGATCCTGAGCCAAGATACCTTTTAGCATCCTTAGGATCGACAAAACTTTCGATTGTATCACATACAACCTTTCCTTACTAAGACCGGTAAGGAAACTCGCTTGACATCCATCCGCCAGATTTCATAAATGCAGCTAATGCTAACATGATTCCGACGGACTTAAGCATCGCCACGGATGAGAAAATCTCATTGTAGTCAACTCCTTGAACTTGTGAAAACTCTTCGCCACAAGTCGAGCTTCATAGACGGTGACATTACCATCCACGCCCGCCTTCTTCTTAAAGATCCATTTATCTCAACGGCTTGCCGATCATCGAGCAAGTCCACCAAAGTCCATGCTTTGTTCTCGATACATGGATCCTATCTCGATTTCATGGCTTCTAACCATTTATCGAATTTGGGCCCACCATTGCTTCTCCATAGCTCGAGGTTCATTGTTGTCTAGCAACATGACCTTCAAGACAAGATTACTGACCACTGCAGACGCATCCTTGTCACCCACGAGGTCTAGTGACTTGATCCAAGTTTCATGATCACTATCATAAGCTCACTTCAATTGGTGTAGGTGCCACGAACAACTTCCGTGCCTGCTAACACTAGTGTAGTACGTTCAAACATATCAAGTCTCCACCATCCTCCCACTCAACTTTTCGAGACAAACTTTTTCTCGAGAAGGACCCGATTCAAGAAACAATCCTATTGCTTTCGGATCTGAAATAGGAGGTATACCCAACTGTTTTGGGTGTCCTATGAAGATGCATTTTATCGCTTGGTTCGAGCTTATCAACCTGAAACTTTTTCACATAAGCGCGCAGCCCCAAACCTTTAAGAAATGAGCTTAGGTTTCTAAACCATAGTTCATATGGTGTCATCTCACGAATTACGTGGTGCCCTATTTAAAGTGAATGTGTTGTCTCTAATGCCTAACCCATGAACGATAGTGGTAATTCGATAAGAGATATCATGGTACGCACCATATCCAATAGGGTGCAACTATGATGTTCGACACACCATCACACTATGGTGTTCCAAAGCGTATTAATTGTGAAACAATTTCCACAATGTCTTAATTATGACAAAGCTCAGAATCAGTACCATCTCTATGATCATATCATAGACATTTTATCCTCTGCACGATGATCTTTAACTTCACTCAAATTACTTGAACCATTCAATAATCAGACTTGTGTTTCATCAAGTAAATATACTCAACATCTACTCAATCATCTCGTGAAGTAAGAACATAACGATATTATCAGATGCCTCAAGACTCATTGACTCGCATACATAAATGTACTCCAAAGTTGCTATCTTGTTCCATTTTTCGAAAATGAGGTTTTAGTCATCTTGCCATGTGGTATGATTTGCATATCTCAAGTGATTCAAAATCAAGTGAGTCCAACGATCCATCCATGGAGTTTCTTCATGCATATACACCAATAGACATGGTTCGAAGTTCAACTTAAAACGAGTGAGTCCAAAGATCCATCAACATGGAGCTTCTTCACAGTTTATTTTGACTTATATGGCAGACAAGTAAGTGTACTATCATTACTATCTTATATCTTTTGGCATGAAAATGCATCACTACGATCGAGATTCAATAAACCATTCTTTAGAAGACCATTGATGGTATTATCTAAATAAGTAACCATTATTCTTAAATGAATAACAAATATAGCATAATCCCATTTCCTGCCCAAACACCAAATCTCGATGGTAGAGGGAGCGATGTGTTATATCAATGGACACATTAAAATGAGTATTACTGACCCATTCCGTTAGCTTTTAATTTGAAGTTATAACCTTAGCCCCGACTTAATACCTGTTCGATGTATGAGATGTTAAATCCTTTAACAAGAACAATTTTCTATCACCGCGTTTATTAAAGTACTAAGGTTCTCCGGGTTCTTATTCCAACTCCGAGATGCTTACTCCAGTCCTTAGAAGGATCATTGAGCCAGCATACCTTTTAGCATCCTTAGGATCGACAAAACTTTCGGATTGTATCACATACAACCTTTCCTTACGAAGACTGGTAAGGAAACTCGTTTTGACATCCATCTGCCAGATTTCATAAATGCAGCTAATGCTAACATGATTCCGACGGACTTAAGCATCGCTACGGATGAGAAAATCTCATTGTAGTCAACTCCTTGAACTTGTGAAAAACTCTTCGCCACAAGTCGAGCTTCATAGACGGTGACATTACCATCCACGTCCGTCTTCTTCTTAAAGATCCATTTATCTCAACGGCTTGCCGATCATCGGGCAAGTCCACCAAAGTCCATGCTTTGTTCTGATACATGGATCCTATCTCGGATTTCATGGCTTCTAACCATTTATCAGAATTTGGGCCCACCATTGCTTCTCCATAGCTCGTAGGTTCATTGTTGTCTAGCAACATGACCTTCAAGACAAGATTACTGTACCACTCAAGCAAGACGCATCCTTGTCACCCCACGAGGTACGGTAGTGACTTGATCCAAGTTTCATGATCACTATCATAAGCTTCTACTTCAATTGGTGTAGGTGCCACAGAACAACTTCACGTGCCTCGCTACACACTAGTCGTAGTGACGGTTCAAGAACCATATCAAGTCTCCACCATCCTCCCACTCAACTTTTCGAGACAAACTTTTTCTCGAGAAAGGACCCGATTCAAGAAACAATCCCTATTGCTTTCGGATCTGAAATAGGAGGTATACCCAACTGTTTTGGGTGTCCTATGAAGATGCATTTTATCCGCTTTGGGTTCGAGCTTATCAACCTGAAACTTTTTCACATAAGCGTCGCAGCCCCAAACCTTTAAGAAATGACAGCTTAGGTTTCTCTAAACCATAGTTCATATGGTGTCATCTCGACGGAATTACGTGGTGCCCTATTTAAAGTGAATGTGGTTGTCTCTAATGCCTAACCCATGAACGATAGTGGTAATTCGATAAGAGATATCATGGTACGCACCATATCCAATAGGGTGCAACTATGATGTTCGGACACACCATCACACTATGGTGTTCCAGGCGGTATTAATTGTGAAACAATTTCCACAATGTCTTAATTATGTGCCAAAGCTCAGAACTCAGATACCCATCTCTATGATCATATCATAGACATTTTATCCTCTCGTCACGATGATCTTTAACTTCACTCTGAAATTACTTGAACCATTCAATAATTCAGACTTGTGTTTCATCAAGTAAATATACTCAACATCTACTCGAATCATCTCGTGAAGTAAGAACATAACGATATTTATCAGATGCCTCAAGACTCATTGGACTGCACACATCAAAATGTGTTACTTCCAACAAGTTGCTATCTTGTTCCATTTTACTGAAAAATGAGGCTTTTTAGTCATCTTGCCCATGTGGTATGATTTGCATATCTCAAGTGATTCAAAATCAAGTGAGTCCAAACGATCCATCTGCATGGAGTTTCTTCATGCATATACACCAATAGACATGGTTCGCATGTCTCAAACTTTCAAAACGAGTGAGTCCAAAGATCCATCAACATGGAGCTTCTTCATGCGTTTTATACCATTATGACTTACATGGCAGTGCCACAAGTAAGTGTTACTATCATTACTATCTTATATCTTTTGGCATGAAAATGTGCATCACTACGATCGAGATTCAATAAACCATTCTTTTAGGTGCAAGACCATTGATGGTATTATTCAAATAAAGAGAGTAACCATTATTCTCCTTAAATGAATAACCATATTGCGATAGACATAATCCAATCATGTCTATGCTCAACGCAAACACCAAATCTCGATGGTAGAGGGAGCGTGCGATGCTTGATCACATCAACCTTGGCAACACTTCCAACACATATCGTCAACTCACCTTTAGCTAGTCTCCGTTTATTCCGTAGCTTTTATTTCGAGTTACTAACACTTAGCAACCGAACCGTATCTAATACCCTGGTGCTACTAGGAGTACTAGTAAAGTACACATTAACATAATGTATATCCAATATACTTCTATCGACCTTGCCAGCCTTCTCATCTACCAAGTATCTAGGGTAATTCCGCTCCGAGGGTTGCTCCCTTATTACGTAAGCACTTAGTCTCGGGTTTGGGTTCAGCCTTGGGTTTCTTCACTAGAGCAGCAGCTGATTTGTCGCTTCATGAAGTATCCCTTCTTGCCCTTGCCCTTCTTGAAACTAGTGGTTTCACCAACCATCAACAATTGATGCTTCTTCTTGATTTCTACTTTCGCGTGTCAAACATCACGAATACCTCAAGGATCATCATATCTATCCTCGATATGTTATAGTTCATCACGAAGCTCTAGCAGCTTGGTGGTAATGACTTTGGAGAAACATCACTATCTCATCCGGAAGATCGACTCCCACTCGATTCAAGTGATTGTTGCCTTTGAGACAATCGAGCACAAGCTCAACGATTGAGCTTTTCTCCCTTAGTTTGCAGGCTAAGAAAATCGCCGAGGTCTCATACCTCTTGACGTGGGCACGAGCCTGAAATCTCAATTTCAGCCCTCGAAACATCTCATATGTTCCGCGACGTTTGAAACGTCTTGGTGCCTCAACTCTAAAACCGCTTATCCGAACTATCACGTAGTTATCAAAACGTGTATGTCCGATGTTCGCAACATCCACAAACGACGTTTGGGGTTCAACACACCGAGCGTGCATTAAGGACATAAGCTTTCTCTGTTCGCATAATCGCTCACACAACATTCAACTATATTTTCTCTAGGAACATATCTAAACAAAGGAACTAAAACGCGCATACGACATAATTTGCAAAGATCTTTTGACTATGTTCGGGATAATTAAGTTCATCTTATGAACTCCCACTCAGATAGACATCCCTCTAGTCATCTAAGTGATTACATGATCCAAGTCAACTAGGCCGTGTCCGATCATCACGTGAGACGGTCTAGTCATCATCGGTGAACATCTTCATGTTGATCGTATCCTCCATACGACTCATGCTCGACCTTTCGGTCTCCGTGTTCCGAGGCCATGTCCGTACATGCTAGGCTCGCAAGTTAACCCTAAGTGTTTTCGCTGTGTAAAACTGTCTTACACCCGCTGTATGTGAACGTAAGAATCCATCACACCCGATCATCACGTGGTGCTTAGAAGCGACGAACTGTAGCAACGGTGCACGCTTAGGGAGAACACTTCTTGAAAATTTTGTAAGGATCATCTTATTTACTACCGTCGTCCTAAGTAAACAAGATGCATAAACATGATAAACATCACATGCAATCAAATAGTGACATGATATGGCCAATATCATTTTGCTCCTTTGATCTCCATCTTCGGGCTCCATGATCATCATCGTCACCGCATGACACCATGATCTCCATCATCATGATCTCCATCATCGTGTTCCATGAAGTTGTCTCGCCAACTTATTACTTCTACTACTATGGCTACCGTTAGCAATAAAGTAAAGTAATTACATGGCGTTGTTAAATGACACGCAGGTCATACAATAAATTAAGACAACTCCTATGGCTCTCGCCGTTGTCATACTCATCGACATGCAAGTCGTGATTCCTATTACAAGAACATGATCAATCTCATACATCACATATCATTCATCACATTCTTCTTGGCCATATCACATCACATAGCATACCTGCAAAAACAAGTTAGACGCCCTCTAATTGTTGTTGCATGTTTTACGTGGCTGCTATGGGTTTCTAGCAAGAACGCTTACCTCGCAAAACCACAACGTGATATGCCAATTGCTATTTACCCTTCATAAGGACCCTTTTCATCGAATCCGTTCCGACTAAAGTGGAGAGACGGCACCGCTAGCCACCTTATGCACGAAGTGCATGTCAATCGGTGGAACCTGTCTCACGAAGAGTACGTAAGGTCGGTCCGGCCGCTTCATCCCACAATACCGTCGAAACAAGATTGGACTAGTAACGGTAAGCATATTGAACAACATCAACGCCCACAACTACTTTGTGTTCTACTCGTGCAAAGAATCTACGCAATAGACCTAGCTCATGATGCCACTATTGGGGAACGTAGTAGAAATTCAAAATTTTCCTACGTGTCACCAAGATCTATCTATGGAGAAACCAGCAATGAGGGGAAGGAGAGTGCATCTACATACCCTTATAGATCGCTAAGCGGAAGCGTTCAAGAGAACGGGGTTGAAGGAGTCGTACTCGTCGTGATTCAAATCACCGGAGATCCTAGTGCCGAACGGACGGCACCTCCGCGTTCAACACACGTACAGCCCGGTGACGTCTCCCACGCCTTGATCCAGCAAGGAGAGAGGGAGAGGTTGAGGAAGACTCCATCCAGCAGCAGCACAATGGCGTGGTGGTGATGGAGGAGCGTGGTAGTCCAGCAGGGCTTCGCCAAGCACCGCGAGATATGAGGAGAAGGGAGAGAGGTATGGCTGCGCCAACCGGAGAAGAAACTCATGTTTTGGGCTGCTCCTATGCCTCCACTATATATAGGGGGAGAGGGGGCTGCGCCCCCACCTAGGTTTCCACCCCTAGGGGGCGGCGGCCAGCCCTAGATCCCATCTAGGGGGGCGGCCAAGGGGTGGAGAGGGGGAAACTTGCCCCCCAAGCAAGGTGGGGCGCCTCCCAAACCCTAGGCGCCTTGGGCCTTGGTGGGGGGCGACTAGCCCACCGGGCTGGTCCCTCTCACACTTGGCCCATGCAGCCCTCTGGGGCAGTGGCCCCACTTGGTGACCCCGGGACCCTCCCTGGTCCCAGACGCTACGATAAAACCCAAACTTTTCCGTGACCAAAACAGGACTTCCCATATATAAATCTTTACCTCCGGACCATTCCGAACTCCTCGTGACGTCCGGGATCTCATCCGAGACTCAACAACATTCGTAACCACATACAAGCTTCCTTTATAACCCTAGCGCCATCGAACCTTATGTGTAGACCCTACGGGTGCGGGAGACATGTAGACATGACCGAGACGTTCTCCGGCCAATAACCAACAGCGGATCTGGATACCCATGTTGGCTCCTACATGTTCCACGATGATCTCATCGGATGAACCACGATGTCAAGGACTCAGTCGATCCCGTATACAATTCCCTTTGTCTAGCGGTATTTTACTTGCCCGAGATTCGATCGTCGGTATACCGATACCTTGTTCAATCTCGTTACCGGCAAGTCTCTTTACTCATTCCGTAACACATCATCCCGTGATCAACCCCTTGGTCACACTGTGCACATTATGATGATGTCCTACCGAGTGGGCCCAGAGATACCTCTCCGTTTACACGGAGTGAGAAATCCCAGTCTCGATCCGTGTCAACACAAAAGACACATTCGGAGATACCTGTAATGCACCTTTATAGTCACCCAGTTAAGTTGTGACGTTTGATACACCGAAAGCACTCCTACAGTATCCGGGAGTTACACGATCTCATGGTCTAAGGAAGAGATACTTGACATTGGAAAAGCTCTAGCAAACGAACTACACGATCTTTGTGCTATGCTTAGGATTGGGTCTTGTCCATCACATCATTCTCCTAATGATGTGATCCTGTTATCAATGACATCCAATGTCCATAGCCAGGAAACCATGACTATCTGTTGATCACAACGAGCTAGTTAACTAGAGGCTCACTAGGGACATATTGTGGTCTATGTATTCACACGTGTATTACGATTTCCGGATAATACAGTTATAGCATGAATAAAAGACAATTATCATGAACAAGGAAATATAATAATACTTTTATTATTGCATCTAGGGCATATTTCCAACACTTTGTATAAGTCATGAAGAAAGCAATAGCAGTATACTAAACGATCAAGTGCTAGGCTAACAGAATGGGTCATGTCAATCACATCATTCTTCTAATGATGTGATCCCACTAATCAAATGACAACACATTTCTATGGTTAGGATGTTGGGGAACGTTGCAGAAAATTAAAATTTTTCCTACGGCTTCACCAAGATCCATCTATGAGTTCATCTAAGCAACGAGTAACGGGAGAGAGATAACATCTACATACCACTTGTAGATCGCGTGCGGAAGCTTGCAAGGTGATGATGGAGTCGTACTCGAACGTGATTCAGATCACCGATGCCAAGTGCTGAACGGACAGCACCTCCGCGTTCAACACACGTACGGGACGATCGACGTCTCCTCCTTCTTGATCCAGCAAGGGGGAAGGAGAGGTTGAGGAAGACAGCTCCACCGGCAGCACGACGGCGTGATGATGGTGGAGAAGCAAGATCTCGGCAGGGCTTCGCCAAGCTCTACGGAGGAGGAGATGTGTTGGGAGGGAGGGCTGCGCCTGGGATGTGTGCAGCAGCCCCCTCCCCCCTCTTTATATAGGCCCCAGTGGCTGGCCCCGAGATCCAATCTCCGGGGGGCGGCGGCTGGGGGTGGAGTGCCCCTGCCGGTGGGGGCGCCCCACCCCTAGGGTTTCAACCCTAGGCGCGGGGTGGGCCTGGGGCGCACCAGCCCCTTGTGGGCTGGTTCCTTCCCCTCGGCCCATGGGGTCCTCCGGATAGGTGGCCCCACCGGTGGACCTCGGGACCCTTCCGTGGTCCCAGATTTTACCGAAACCCCAAACTTTCCCGATGGTCAAACACCACTTCCTATATATTATTCTTTGCCTCCGACCCTTCCGAACTCCTCGTGACGTCCGGGATCTCATCCGGACTCGAACAACATTCGTGGTCACATACTTGACTTCCTACAAACCCTAGCGCCACCGAACCTTAAGTGTGTAGACCCTACGGGTTCGGGAGACACGCAGACATGACCGAGACGACTCTCGGGCAATAACCAACAGCGGGTCTGATATCCATGTTGGCTCCCACATGCTCCTCGATGATTTCATCGGTTGAACCACGATGTCGAGGATTCGATCAAACCCTCAGATACAATTCCCTTTGTCAATCGATGCGTTACTTGCCCGAGACCCGATCGACGGTATCCCAATACCTTGTTCAGTCTCGTTCCTCGCAAGTCACTTTACTCGCATCAGTAATGCATGATCCCGTACAACACCTTGGTCACATTGAGCTCATTATGATGATGCATTACCGAGTGGGCCCAAGAGATACCTCTCCGTCATACGGAGTGACAAATCCAGCCTCGATCCGTGTCAACCCAAGATACTTTCGGAGATACCGTAATGCACCTTTATAGTCACCCGATTCGTTGCCAGACGCTTGATACACCCAAGGCACTCCTACGGTAACCGGAGTTACACGATCTCATGGTCGAAGGAATAGATACTTGACATTGGCAAAGCTTCTAGCAAACGAACTATACGATCTTTTATGCTATGCTTATGATTGGGTCTTGTCCATCACATCATTCTCCTAATGATGTGATCTCGTTATCAACGACATCCTATGTCCATAGTCGAAAACCATGACTATCTATTGATCACAACGAGCTAGTCAACTAGAGGCTCACTAGGGACTCATTGGGTCTTAGTGTTCACACGTATTACGATTTCCGGATAATACATTTATAGCATGAACAAAAGACAATTATCATGAACATTGAAATATAATAATCCTTTTATTATTGCCTCTAGGGCATATTTCCAACAGTCTCCCACTTGCACTAGAGTCACCAATCTAGTTACATTGTGATGAATCGAACACCCATAGAGTTCTGGTGTTGATCATGTTTTGCACGCGAGAGAGGTTTAGTCAACGGATCTGCGACATTCAGATCCGTGTGCACTTTGCAAATCTCTATGTCTCCATCTTGAACATTTTCACGGATGGAGTTGAAACGACGCTTGATGTGCCTTGTCTTCTTGTGAAACCTGGGCTCCTTGGCAAGGGCAATAGCTCCAAGTTGTCACAGAAGAGTTTGATCGGCCCCGACGCATTGGGTATGACTCCTAGGTCGGTGATGAACTCCTTCACCCAAATCGCTTCATGCGCTGCCTCCGAGGCTGCCATGTACTCCGCTTCACACGTAGATCCCGCCACGACGCTCGCTTGCACTGCACCAGCTTCTCGCTCCACCATTCAACATATACACGATCCGGTTTGTGACTTAGAGTCATCCAGATCTGAGTCGGCTAGCGCCGACGTAACCCTTACGACGAGCTCTTCGTCTCCTCCATAAACGAGAAACATGTCCTTTGTCCTTTTCAGTACTTCAGATATTCTTGACCGCTGTCCAGTGTTCCTTGCGGGTTACTTTGGTATCTTGCAACCAAACTTACGGCAAGGTTTACATCGGTCCAGTACACAAGATGGCATACATAATAGATCCTATGGCTGAAGCATAGGGATGACACTCATCTCTTCTTTATCTTTTGCCGTGGTCGGTGATCGAGCCGAGCTCAATCTCACACCTTGTAACATAGGCAAGAACCCTTCTTGGACTGATCCATTTTGAACCTCTTCAAAATCTTATCAAGGTATGTGCTTTGTGAAAGACCTATGAGGCGCCTCGATCTATCTCTATAGATCTTGATCCCTAATATATAAGCAGCTTCTCCAAGGTCCTTCATTGAAAAACACTTGTTCAAATAGGCCTTAATGCTGTCCAGAGTGTCGATCATTTCCCATCAAGAGTATGTCATCAACATATAACAGAGAAATGCTACGGAGCTCCCACTCACTTTCTTGTAAACGCAGGCTTCTCCATAAGTCTCATATAACCCAAACGCTTTGATCATCTCATCAAAGCGAATGTTCCAACTCCGAGATGCTTGCACCAGTCCATAAATGGATCGCTGGAGCTTGCATACTTTGTTAGCGCTTACGAGGATCGACAAAACCTTCCGGCTGCATCATATACAGCTCTTCCTTAAGATGTCCATTAAGGAATGCCGTTTTGACGTCCATCGCCATATCTCATAATCATAGTATGCGGCAATTGCTAACATGATTCGGACGGACTTAAGCTTCGCTACGGAGAGAATGTCTCGTCGTAGTCAATCCCTTGAACTTGTCGATAACCCTTAGCGACAAGTCGAGCTTTATAGATGGTAACATTACCATCCGCGTCCGTCTTCTTCTTAAAAATCCATTTATTTTCTATCGCTCGCCGATCATCGGGCAAGTCTGTCAAAGTCCATACTTTGTTTTCATACATGGATTCTATCTCGGATTTCATGGCCTCAAGCCATTTGTTGGAATCATTGCTTCTTCATAGTTCGAAGGTTCATTGTTGTCTAGCAACATGATTTCCATGACAGGGTTGCCGTACCACTCTGGTGCGGAACGTGTCCTCGTGGACCTTCGAAGTTCAGTAGTGACTTGATCCGAAGTACCTTGATCATCATCAACGCTTTCCTCTTCGTTGGTGCGGGCATCACAGAACGGTTTCTGCGCTGCACCACTTTCCCGCTCGAGAGGTAGTACTTCATCGAAGTTCTACTTTCCTCCCACTTACTTCTTTCGAGAGAAACTCTTTCTCTAAAAGCATCCGTTCTTGGCAACAAAGATCTTGCCTTCGGATCTTAAGTAGAAGGTATACCCGACGCTTCCTTAGGGTATCCTATGAATACGCATTTTTCCGACTTGGGTTCGAGCTTTTCAGGTTGAAGTTTCTTGACATAAGCATCGCATCCCCAAACTTTTAGAAACGACAGCTTAGGTTTCTTCCCAAACCATAATTCATACGGTGTCGTCTCAACGGATTTAGACGGTGCCCTATTTAAAGTGAATGTAGCTGTCTCTAGAGCGTATCCCCAAAATGATAGCGGTAAATCGGTAAGAGACATCATAGACCGCACCATATCCAATAGAGTGCGACACGACGCTCGGACACACCGTTTATTTGAGGTGTTCCAGCGGCGTGAGTTGTGAAACGATTCCACATTTTCTTAAGTGTGAGCCAAATTCGTGACTTAAATATTCTCCTCCACGATCCGATCGTAGGAACTTTATCTTTCATCACGTTGATTCTCCACCTCACTCTGAAATTCCTTGAACTTTTCAAAGGTCTCGGACTTGTGTTTCATTAAGTAGACATACCCATATCTACTCAAGTCATCGGTGAGTGAGAACATAACGATATCCTCCATGAGCCTCAACGCCATTGGACCGCACACATCGGTATGTATGATTTCCAACAAGTTGGTTGCTCGCCCATTGTTCCGAGAACGGAGTCTTGGTCATCTTGCCCAAGAGGCAAGGTTCGCATGTGTCAAACGATTCATAATCAAGAGACTCTAAAAGTCCATCAGCATGGAGCTTCTTCATGCGCTTGACACCAATGTGACCAAGGCGGCAAGTGCCACAAATATGTGGGACTATCGTTATCAACTTTACATCTTTTGGCATCCACATTATGAACATGTGTAATATTACGCCGAGATTCATCAAGAATAAACCATTGACCATCGGAGCATGACCATAAAACATATCTCTCATATAAATCGAACAACCATTATTCTCAGACTTAAATGAGTAGCCATCTCGTATCAAACGAGATCCAGATACAATGTTCATGCTCAAACTTGGCACTAAATAACAATTATTGAGGTTTAAAACTAATCCCGTAGGTAAATGTAGAGGCAGCGTGCCGACGGCGATCACATCGACCCTGGAACCATTCCCGACGCGCATCGTCACCTCGTCCTTCGCCAGCCTCCGTTTATTCCGCAGCTCCTGCTGTGAGTTACATATGTGAGCAACGGCACCGGTATCAAATACCCAGGAGTTACTACGAGTAATCGGTAAGGTACACATCATGTATATCAAATATACCTTGGGTTTTGCGGCCTTCTTATCCGCTAAGTATTTGGGGCAGTTCCGCTTCGGTGCCTTCCCTTGCAATAAAAGCACTCAGTCTCGTGCTTGGGTCCATTCTTTGACTTCTTCCCGCAGCAAAGCTTACGGGCGCGGCAACATCTTTGCCGTCCTTCTTGAAGTTCTTCTTACCCTTGCCCTTCTTGAACTTAGTGGTCTTATTGACCATCAACACTTGATGTTCTTTCTTGATTTCAGCCTCTGCTGACTTCAAAGATCGAGAACACTTCAGAATGGTCTTTACCATCCCCTCGCATGTTGTAGTTCATCACAAAGCTCTTGTAGCTTGGTGGGAGCGATCGAGGATTCTGTCAATGACCGCCTCATCTGGAGGTTAATATTCAACTGGGTCATACGAAGTGCAACCTGGACATCTTCGAGATGTGCTCATCGATGTAACTGTTCTCCTCCATCTTACAACTGTAGAACTTGTCGGAGACATCATATCTCTCGACCGGGCATGAGCTTGGAAAACTAGTTTCAGCTCTTGAACATCTCATATGCTCCGTGATGCTCAAAACGCTTTTGGAGCCCCGGTTCTAAGTGTAGAGCATGCCGCATCGAACGAGGGAGTAATCATCAGCGAGTTTGCCAAGCGCTCATAACGTCTGGGTTCTTCGGGACGGAGCGGCACCTAGCGGTCCTTCTAGGACATATTGTTTCTGGCAGCTATGAGGATGATCTCGTGTTCGGACCCAATCCGTATAGTTGCTGCCATCATCTTTCAGCTTGGTTTTCTAGGAACGCGTTGAAGTTCATGTTGACATTAGCGTTGGCCATTGATCTACAAGACATATTTGCAAAGGTTTTAGACTAAGTTCATGATAATAAAGTCCTTAATCAAAATTATGAACTCCCACTTAGATTAGACATCCTCTAGTCATCTAAGTGTTACACGATCCGAGTCGACTAGCCCGTGTCCGATCATCACGTGAGACGGACTAGTCATCATCGGTGAACATCTTCATGTTGATCGTATCTTCCATACGACTCGTGTTCGACCTTTCGGTCTCCGTGTTCGAGGCCATGTCTCGCACATGCTAGGCTCGTCAAGTTAACCCTAAGTGTTTTCGCTGTGTAAAACTGTCTTACACCCGTTGTATGTGAACGTAAGGATCCATCACACCCGATCATCACGTGGTGCTTAGAAACGACGAACTGTAGCAACGGTGCACGCTTAGGGAGAACACTTCTTGAAATTTTGTAAGGATCATCTTATTTACTACCGTCGTCCTAAGTAAACAAGATGTAAAAGCATAATAAACATCACATGCAATTATATAGTTGTGACATGATATGGCCAATATCATCAAGCTCCATTGATCTCCATCTTCGGGCTCCATGATCATCTTGTCACCGCTTGACACCATGATCTCCATCATCATGATCTCCATCATCGTGTCTTCATGAAGTTGTCACGCCAACGACTACTTCTACTTCTATGACTAACGCGTTTAGTAATGAAGTAAAGTAGTTTACATGGCGTTCTTCAATGACACGCAGGTCATACAAAAAATAAAGACAACTCCTATGGCTCCTGCCGTTGTCATACTCATCGACATGCAAGTCGTGAATCCTATTACAAGAACATGATCTCATACATCACAATTCAACATTCATCACAACTTCTGGCCATATCACATCACATGATCAATCGCTGCAAAAACAAGTTAGACGTCTTCTAGTTGTTGTTTGCATCTTTTACGTGGCTGCGATTGGGTTCTAGCAAGAACGTTTTCTTACCTACGAATCACCACAACGTGATTTTGTCAACTTCTATTTACCCTTCATAAGGGCCCTGTTCATCGATTCCGCTCCAACTAAAGTGGGAGAGACAGACACCCGCCAGCCACCTTATGCAACTAGTGCATGTCAGTCGGTGGAACCGGTCTCACGAAGCGCACGTAAGGTTGGTCCGGCCGCTTCATCCCACAATACCGCTGAGCAAGAAAAGACTAGTAGAGGCAAGTAAGATGACAAGATCAACGCCCACAACAAATTTGTGTTCTACTCGTGCATTAGAGAACTACGCATAACCTAGCTCATGATGCCACTGTTGGGGAACGTTGCAAGAAAATTAAAATTTTTCCTACGGCTTCACCAAGATCCATCTATGAGTTCATCTAAGCAACGAGTAACGGGAGAGAGATAACATCTACATACCACTTGTAGATCGCGTGCGGAAGCTTGCAAGGTGATGATGGAGTCGTACTCGAACGTGATTCAGATCACCGATGCCAAGTGCTGAACGGACAGCACCTCCGCGTTCAACACACGTACGGGACGATCGACGTCTCCTCCTTCTTGATCCAGCAAGGGGGAAGGAGAGGTTGAGGAAGACAGCTCCACCGGCAGCACGACGGCGTGATGATGGTGGAGAAGCAAGATCAAGGCTGTGGCTTCGCCAAGCTCTACGGAGGAGGAGATGTGTTGGGAGGGAGGGCTGCGCCTGGGATGTGTGTGCAGCCCCCCCCCCCCTCTTATATAGGCCCCAGTGGCTGCCCCTGAGATCCAATCTCCGGGGGCGGCGGCTGGGGGTGGAGTGCCCCTGCCGGTGGGCGCCCCACCCCTAGGGTTTCAACCCTAGGCGCGGGGTGGGCCTGAGGGCGCACCAGCCCCTTGTGGGCTGGTTCCTTCCCCTTCGGCCCATGGGGTCCTCCGGATAGGTGGCCCCACCGGTGGACCCGGGACCCTTCCGTGGTCCCAGATTTTACCGAAACCCCAAACTTTCCCGATGGCAAACACCACTTCCTATATATTATTCTTTGCCTCCGGACCCTTCCGAACTCCTCGTGACGTCCGGGATCTCATCCGGACTCGAACAACATTCGGTGGTCACATACTTGACTTCCTACAAACCCTAGCGCCACCGAACCTTAAGTGTGTAGACCCTACGGGTTCGGAGACACGCAGACATGACCGAGACGACTCTCGGGCAATAACCAACAGCGGGTCTGATATCCATGTTGGCTCCCACATGCTCCTCGATGATTTCATCGGTTGAACCACGATGTCGAGGATTCGATCAAACCACAGATACAATTCCTTTGTCAATCGGTGCGTTACTTGCCCGAGACCCGATCGACGGTATCCCAATACCTTGTTCGGTCCTCGTTCCTCGGCAAGTCACTTTACTCGCATCAGTAATGCATGATCCCGGCCAACACCTTGGTCACATTGAGCTCATTATGATGATGCATTACCGAGTGGGCCCAAGAGATACCTCTCCGTCATACGGAGTGACAAATCCCGCCTCGATCCGTGTCAACCCAATGATACTTTCGGAGATACCGTAATGCACCTTTATAGTCACCCGATTCGCCAGACGCTTTGATACACCCAAGGCACTCCTACGGTAACCGGAGTTACACGATCTCATGGTCGAAGGAATAGATACTTGACATTGGCAAAGCTTCTAGCAAACGAACTATACGATCTTTTATGCTATGCTTATGATTGTCTTGTCCATCACATCATTCTCCTAATGATGTGATCTCGTTATCAACGACATCCTATGTCCATAGTCAGGAAACCATGACTATCTATTGATCACAACGAGCTAGTCAACTAGAGGCTCACTAGGGACTCATTGGGTCTTAGTGTTCACACGTGTATTACGATTTCCGGATAATACATTTATAGCATGAACAAAAGACAATTATCATGAACATTGAAATATAATAATCCTTTTATTATTGCCTCTAGGGCATATTTCCAACACTTTGTATAAGTCATGAAGAAAGCAATAGCAGTATACTAAACGATCAAGTGCTAGGCTAACAGAATGGGTCATGTCAATCACATCATTCTTCTAATGATGTGATCCCACTAATCAAATGACAACACATTTCTATGGTTAGGAAACATAACCATCTTTGATTAATGAGCTAGTCAAGTAGAGGCATACTAGTGACTATAGTTTTGTCTATGTATTCACACATGTATTATGTTTCCGGTTAATACAATTCTAGCATGAATAATAAACATATATCATGATATGAGGAAATAAATAATAACTTTATTATTGCCTCTAGGGCATATTTCCTTCAGTCTGTAGGGCTGTTGCTTCAAGTAGACCATATCACCCACTTGCAATGTTCTCTCGGACCTCTTTTTATTTGCAAAGTGCTTCATTCTGTCCTGAGCTCTGAGAAGGTTTTCTTTGATGTGAGTAGCAGTTTGCTCAGCAGTGAGGACTGAGGGAAGGTTGGCAGTGTCCTTAGGTGGGTACAGAGCTGCTTCAGCTATCATATTTGGTTTTCTGTTATATAGTGCCTGGAAGGGGGTGATCTTGAGTGAGGTGTTGTATAGTGAAACCATTTCTTTGGTTGCAGAAAGGCCATACATCTCAGGTAATTCTCCATGCACTGATTCACCCTTTCAGTCTGCCCATCTGTTTGAGGATGGTAAGATGTGCTCAAGTGCAACTTAATGCCCATTCATTTGAACAAACTTTGCCACAGCTGACTTGTGAAGATTTTGTCCCTGTCAGTGACAATAACAGAAGGTAGATCATGTAGTTTAAATTTGTTTTCCACAAAAGCGTTGGCTACAGTCTGCACTGTGATGGGATGTTTCATGGCAATGAAGTGACTGTATTTGGTGAATCTGTCAACTACCACCAGGATCATATCCTTGTTTTGAGAAACTGGCATTCCCTCCACAAAGTCCATACTTATGTGGCACCAAGCAAAGTCAGGAACAGGTAAAGGTTGCAGGAGACCAGGGTACTTGCAGTGTTCTGGTTTGTTGTCTGGCACGTTGGACACTACTTGATGAAGTCAACAATGAAGTGTTTCATACCAGGCCAGTGGAACAAGAGCTTGACTCTTTGATATGTGGCTCTGTGGCCAGAGTGACCTCCTAGCTCAGAATTATGTAGTGCAGACACAAGTTTGGTCCTCAGTTGGGTTTCACTGCCCACTACAATTCTATTCTTATATCTGAGGATGCCCTGTTTTAGGGTGTAGTTATCTAAGGCAGAGGGGTTTGTGGCCAATTGGGCCATGACAGTCTTGCATTTAGTGTCATTGTTGTAACTGGCAACAACTTCAGAGATCCAAGCAGGTACAGCCGAGCTTGCAAAGAGGCTGTACAGTTTGTACTGCACTCTAGATAGGGCATCAGCTACTCTGTTTTTGTGCCCTTGTTTGTACTCCACTGTATAATTGTAGCCCAGTAACTTCACTAGTAACTTATGTTGAATTCCTTCAGTTAACTTTTGTTCCTGAATATATTTGAGGCTCTACTAATCAGTTCTGATAATGAGAGAAGATGCTGCAAAGTAATGCTTCCAATATTTAAGAGCTTCAATAATAGCCAAGGCCTCCTTATCATAAGTGGAGCTAGCAGCAGCTCTAGGACCAATAGTTTTGCTGAAGAAAGAAATTGGCCTGCCTCCCTGCATGAGGACTGCTCCAATGCCATAGTTGCATGCATCAGTTTCCAGAACAAATGGTTTGGAAAAGTCAGGTAGTGCCAAGACAGGGGCCTCTGTCATTCTGTGCTTCAAGGTGTTGAAAGCATGTTGTTGTTCAGTGCCCCAAGAGAAACTGTCCTTTTTGAGTGAGTTGAACATAGGTTTGCAGATCAATCCATAATTTTGGATGAACCTTCTATAATAACCAGTTAATCCTAGGAAGCTTCTCAGCTGAGTAACATTCTTAGGTGTTTGCCACTTAAGTATTGCGTCAATTTTGACAGGATCTATAGCAACTCCATCTCCTTTGATTATGTGACCAAGATATTCCACCTGTGGCTGAGCAAAAGTGCATTTGCTGAGTTTTGCATACAGCTGGTGCTGCTAGAGTGTCTCAAAAACTTCTTTTGAATGCTCTATGTGTTCCTTCAGATTTTTACTGAAAACCAATATGTCGTCAAAGAAAATCAAGACAAATTTTCTCAGATATTTCTTGAAAATTGTATTCATCAGTTTCTGGAACGTAGCAGGTGCATTTGTAAGCCCAAAAGGCATAACTAAATATTCATAATGCCCACAATGAGTGCTGAAAGCTATCTTTTCTATATCATGTTGCATCATCCTGATCTGATGGTAACCACTTCTTAAGTCCAGTTTAGTGAAAACAGTGGCTCCATGCAATTCGTCCAGTAGATCTTCAATTACTGGCACTGGATATTTGTTCTTGACCGTTTGTTCATTGAGTTTCCTGAAATCATTGACCAGTCTCCATGTTTGATCCTTCTTTTTCACTAGGAGAGCTGGAGAAGAATAAGGACTAACACTGTCCTTAATTACTTTGTCCTTTATCATCTGCTGTATGAGCTGTTCCATTGCATCTTTTTGGTGGTGAGGCAACCTGTATGGCCTCTGGTTCACTATTTTGGCTTCAGGCACAAGAGGGATTGTATGGTTGATTGCTTTGACAGGAGGAAGACCAGTGGGTTTTGAGAAGATGTTGTTATACTTGCTTAAGAGTAGTTTCACTTGAGGATGCACTGATTGCTGAGGAGGAGGAGGAGTAGGAGGAGGAGGAGCCAAAGTAACAAAGTTCAGAAGGAGGACAGCTCCACAAACTGGGTCCTGTTCCAGTTCTTCCTCACTGTCCATCTCATGCACAACCATGTTGGGCAAACTCTCATCTTGGAAGATGACTTTTTTGCCTCCTTGCAAGGTTATTTTCACCTGCATTTCCTCAAAGTCTAGTTCTACAGGATTGTGAGCTTTCATCCAGTCAGCTCCTAGTATTACATCATAGCTTTGGAGCTATAAGACTCTGAAATCAGAAGTGAACTGTGTCCCTTGGATAGAGTAATTGCACTGTTTTGCCATGAATTCAGTCCAGAGCACTCCACCATTTGCTACTACAACCTTTCTTTTTCTTGTAGGGGAAAGCTTGCATTGAATTTTGTTTGCAATACTGGGTGAAACAAAAGTAACTATACTTCCACTGTCAATAAGAGCTGTTGCTGGAGTATCACCAAACATGAGAGTAACAGTAAATGAGTATTTGGTGGCACTCAGGCCTATCAGAGCATGCATTGAAATTTTCAGTGTCTGATCAGCACTGTTTTCTGTTTCTTCGGTGTCAGTTTCCTCCATTTCTTTAGAACTTGCAGTGTAGTAAACCAGTTCTGCATCATCCGGGCATTGCTCTTGTAGAGCTTGAATTTGAACTTGGTTGGCCGACTTGCAGACTTTCTTGTGCCCTGGGAACCAAGGTTCCTTGCACTTGTAGCAGATGCCCTTTAACCTTGCTTGTTGGATTATATTAGCATTATTGTTAGCAGCTGGCTTGCCAGGGTCAACTGGTCATGTCTTCTAACAGGGGACTGCACTGTTTGGGGCCACTGCTTCTTAGGTAGTTGTGCTTGTTCCATTCTTCGAGCTAACCAGATAGCTTTCTGCAGATCTTGAGGTTCATGACATTGGACATAATGCTGAATGTTGTCATGTAAGCCAGAAATAAAACTGGTCTTGTAGTAATCTTGTGGGAGAGCAGGATTATCCCTTCTCATTAGATTCATGGCTTGTTCAAACTTGAGTGTGTAATCATTCACTGACCCTGTTTGAGTGAGTGCATGGAATGATCTCACATTATCACAGACAGAAGTTTCAGCAAATCTGTCACCCAGAAGTCTACAAAACCTATACCAGGGCAAGGAGTTAGCAACTATTGCAGTACCTCTCCACCACTCAATTGCAGGTCCTTTCAGGTATGTGACTGCAATTTCTGTTTTCTACTCCAGGGGTGTTCTAGCAGCCTCAAAATAAAGCTCAATAGTCTGAATCCAAGAGTCAGTGCCACTTCCATCAAATTCAGGAATGTTGTATTTGGCAGGCTTGACAAGTGCCATAGTTCTTCTGTTATCGTGTAACTGTTCTCTTGGCACATTTCCTCCCCTGGCTTCCTGTTGAGGAAGTTGCTCAGCTAGCTCCAAGTCCAGCTGAATTGGCTGCTGTGCATTGGGGCCCTGGTTTACTGCATTAGGTGCTCTTGCATCAGGAGCAGGATTTTTGGGAGCAGCAAAATGTGGATGCCTGTAAGGGATTTTGTTGTTGCCATCCAAGTTGAGCTCTTTTCTTGTGTGCTTGTCAACTAAAGTTGCAGATCCCATAGTTGGAGGGGTTTGTATGGCCACAGGAGGTGCATGGTTAGGGCCTTGAGGTGTTTGTTGTTGGCCACTGCCTTGTGCAACATCTTGGGGGCTTGGAGGGCTTTCTCTGGGTTTTAGGAACCCAGCAATGAAACTGGATAGTGAGCCCTGTAACTCTCCCAATGTTTTCTGCAAGGACTGAAAGTTAGTGGAAACGTGCTCTCTGAAATCTTCAAAGTCGCTTCTGTCAGTCTCTCTGTTCTGCTGTAGTTGTTTGACATCCAACTGTAAAGATTGCAGCTCCAGATTTTCCTTGGAAGAAGAACTCGTCGGGCCCATCATATTGGCGGGAAGGGACACAGGAAGGGTTTTTATACTTAGCAAGGAGCCAAGAACCTCTCTGTGAGTGATCAACCAGCGAAGGAGGGAATTTTACGACAGCTTGAGCTGCAACCCGGCCTTGTCCTTTGATCCAGTCACCGCCTGCACCGTCGCCAACGCCACGCAACCGAGAGTACACCGGATCTGGGAGGGGGGAGGGATTTTACCACAGAGACGGTGTGTCTCAGAACCTCTTCCGTACACCCAAACTCATGCGAACGATCTCACCGCCGCCTGTCGCCGCCTGAAATCCACCGCCGCCCAAGGTCACCGGTGAGAAGTGGAGGATTTTACGGCTCCCTCCAACTCCACCTCGGCACCGGATCTCGCGCCGCCAAGGAAAAAACCTTGCTCTGATTACCACTTGTCAGACCCAAGAAGGATCTGAAGAACAGGATTCAGAGGAACTAGTCTGAACTTAGCTATTTCATTCACTTTCAGAGGAAAGATTGGAATAGTTTAGCTTCTTACAGAGGAACCTAGCCGGCCAGGAACACTGGCGGCGCAAAGGGGGAAACCCTAGAAAAACGGAAGATGGTTCTCGCGTCTCCAATCTCTGGGTTTATAGCCTTACAAACCCAGAAAAGAAAAGAGAAAAACGAATACAGAGTGGTTGAGGCTGCAAGCCTTTTGCCGGAAAGTGAACAGCGACGCGTCCAAATCGGGGAGCCGTCCGATGCGTGATCTATGGCGTCGGCTTCATCATAACTCGCAAAATGGTACAGGCGAAGGGAAGACGTTGGATCCGTGATGGACGGCTCAGCTGTCTCCGCGCGCTCGTGGAAGCCATTCAATTTAACTGAACTTTGTCTTCAGGTGTTGCTACGTTGCAGACGGGTCCTGACACAGGACGTACCGCCGGTGCAAGGGGTGGCACACCACGAGATCTTTGAAAACCGGGGGCTGCTCATGTTGTCGGAGGTCGCGGTCGAGGAGGACGCGGCCGTCGCGGGAGTCCTGCATGGTCCAGTGGCAGTAGGAGTCGATGAAGGAGAAGTAGAAGTTGACCGCGACGTCGAGCGCGCGGGCTGCGGGCGCGGATGGGTGCGGCGGCAGAGCGGGACGGAACCTGCCGTAGTCGAGGAATCCGAGGATTGGTGGTGCGTGGAGGCGGCGGAATCTGCGGAGGAAGGATCCGTCGGTGGAGATTTGGCGGAAGGTGACGCAGGCTGCGGAGGCGCGGGCGAGGTCGGCCGGGTCGGGCAGGCGGAGGAAGATCTCGGCCAGGAGGTGGTCCGGCATCTCCGTCAGAGGCGACGCCATCTCCAGACCGGTTGGCAGAAGAGGTGGCCGCCGGGAACCGTTGACGAGATGGGAAGATGAGGTGCTGGCGGCGGCGGCGTGTGTTAGGGCTGCTGCCTCCTGGAGTTGGAGTTGGAGAGTGGTTTTTTCCTTTGTGCTGCCGAATGGGCTTTACTCGGCAAGGCTGTGTAACCTGTAACGGGCCACTCTCCTGCCAAAAAAAAGGCTCAATATGCTACGGTGTTTAAACTGTAAACCGTCGTAACTTAACTTTTTTTTGGTACCAAACATTATTATTGAGAGTTAAATAAAGTGGGGTGGTGACCCCTAAAAAAACTATTTTTTCAACTAAAAAATAACTTTTTTTGTGAATACATACTAAACTAACCCCTCAAAAAAAATTCCAAACTGAACTAGAGCAGTATTTACCAAGGAATAAAGTCTATTTGATGTCAAAAAAACAAGAGCAGTATTTAGGATTTCGACGCATCTCTACTTGTTCTCCTTTAAAAAAATTACCATGCATCCATTAAATAATGTCATCATGCAACACATGCATGTGTAAAACCACGAGAAATGTCAAGGAGAGGAGCACACTACATCAGTCGCGATGAGCTCGTTCGCCCGACATCACAAGCTCATAGCCAGAGGCACGAAACCCTACTTTGTCCGAGTTCCAGAAACATTTATCGAAATACGAAAAAAAAATTAAAATTACAATGAAACTCATATGGAATTTTGCAACCGTAATCGGCTATTGTCATCGCACATGATGGAGCACCATTGCACTAAAGGGCTTTGTGATAATCGAAGAAGAGACTCGTCAACGACGAAGCCAATGTCGATGTGTCACATCAACCAGGGATCATTGTCATGCTCTCGAACCCCAAAACTCATCACATGTGATCAACATCGCCAGGGCAGACCGCCGATCTGACACCCTCCATCCACTACCCATGTTCTTGGACCACCGTTATTCCTTGTACACAGACATCTCGGTTGAAGACGATAAATGTCACACTATTTAGAAACCCATATATGTCACACTAGGGGAGTGAACCTATTCTAGATGTGGGTATGGCCATCAATGAAATGATGCCGCGGGAAACCAAAAAATTTAACCCCAACTAAACAACAGAAGCAGAGAGCCAAGGTTATCTACTCCGATCCTATCGATGGTGCAACAAACAAAGTGAGTGGAGAAAAAGAGGAGAACAACTGCCTCCCTTATTGCCTTTCTAAGAGAAAGAGAGAGGGGAACGAATGATTAGGATAGCGCTGGTTGAAGACATGTCCACTGTTTTCCAAATCAAGTACCTGATATTCATTCCAAAGGACTTTGACAGAGGGAAGTACCCCTTAGCTCTATGGTCCAATGTATCTGATATGGAAAAAATAATTTAGTAATTGTGGAAAAGACAAAAAATATGTTTTTAAAACAAATTTGACCTTTTGTTGTATTTGTGTTAAAAAATCGCCAACCAAAAACTCCCATTGCCTTATGAGAAAAAACAAAAAAATCAGCACAAGTGAATATTAACTTTATATAGTGTTGATTTTCGTCCCTAATACCAGTCATTCGTTGGCGATTTTTTTTACACGAGTACAAAACTCGATCATGTTTGTTGCCAAAAAGATTTTAATTTATTTTTACTTTTCTGCAATTATGCTATTTAGAAAAAATCGGGTGCACTAGCACCCGAGAGCCAAACGTCCACCCCCCTTTTGACAGGCCATCATACTGATCTAGGCAGCCATGCACGGTATGATATAGGTATGATACAAAACGTACAAATGTTCAACCCAAGTTGAGCATATATAAGATTTTACATGTTATAAAACCTTTGCTATTATGCTATGAAAACCCGCTATATAGTACTACCTCGTGCCAAAATATATGTCGTTTTGGTATGGAGGTAGTAACAAGCAACCGGATGCAGCTTCAGCTCGATGTTTCTTAGGGCATCTCTAAAGCCGTCCATTAAAATAGACCCGTAAAACGTCTGTAGGCACGTCCGAACGTGTCCTCGGGCAGCCATTTAACCCTATCTCTCAAGTGTCCGCCCACATTCAAATGGATAATTCACGAACAAACAAAATTCAAGAAAACCAAACAAAAGTTGAAGAAGTTCCATATATTTACGCGCAAAGCCGACGAGTTCAACTAAACTTCTTAAAAACTAAACTAAAACTACGCGAGATATCATGCGGTGACCTCTTGGCATGGCCTCTGAGGCCGCCGGCACCTTTGTCATCGTCCGCATTGTCGTTGGCGTCGCTACTATTGTTGTCTTCGTCACCGTCGTCCTTCCTTCCAGTGGCAGACGACCGCTCAGGCTTGGCAGCAGACCTGATTGGTCGCCGTTGCACACTCGTGGCGAGGCCACTCCGCCTCGTGTGAAAGTAGGTTAAGCGTATGCTTCGAGCAGGGACGCGTTGCATGTTAATATAGGGCACTAGGCCGGTTGGTTACAGAAGATATACATGCGGCTAGGTTAGATTGATCTCCAAGGAAACAATCCTAACAGCCCAACAACTCACGCCTATCTACATCCCTATATAGGTACTATACGGTTTATACAATACCGTAGATTACATTGCTTAACACTCCCCCTCAATCACAACTCTCTATGTTGAGATTGTGTCCAAAACCTTCAAGTTGTCTCAAAGAAAGGGGTTTAGTAAACCCATCTGCAACTTGATCACCAGTGGGTATAAACCTGATATTCAGCAGTTTGTTGGCTACCCTTTCTCGAACAAAGTGATAGTCAATCTCGATATGCTTGGTCCTAGCATGAAAAATAGGGTTAGCTGACAAGTACGTAGCACCAAGATTATCACACCAAAGTGACGCTGCCTGAGGATGAGGAACACCCAGCTCAGTTAACATATTTTGGACCCAGATAACTTCTGCAGTAGCATTTGCCAAGGCTTTATATTCAGCTTCTGTGCTAGACCGAGACACAGTGGCTTGCTTACGAGCACTCCATGAGATCAAATTACTGCCCAGAAACACTGCAAAACCTCCCGTTGATCGCCTGTCATCAGGGCATCCAGCCCAATCTACATCTGAAAACGCACTTACAAGCGTGGAGGTTGACTTCCCAAGTTTGAGGCCATGACTGCGTGTTGCTTGAAGATACCGTAGTATTCTTTTCACCACTGTAAAGTGCATACTAGTAGGAGCATGCAAGAACTGACAGACTTTGTTAACAGAGTATGAAATATCTGGCCTAGTTAATGTCAAATACTGCAAAGCCCCTACAATGCTTCTGTACTTGGTGGAATCCTCTGCGCCAAGCACCTCTCCATCATGAAGAGACCATTTTTCAGAGGTGGATATAGGTGTAGGTGACGGCTTACATCCTTTCATACCTACTCTCTGAAGTATATCCTGAATATATTTTTCTTGTAACAACACAATTCCACCTTGCACACGTTTTACCTCAATCCCAAGAAAATAGTGAAGATCACCTAAGTCCTTGAGTGCAAAGTCCATACGCAGATCCTTGAGAAGAGCTTCAACTGCCTTGGATGACGAGCTGGTGACAACAATATCATCAACATAGATGAGCATAAAGATAGTGACACCATGGCGATGATAAAGGAACAATGAGGTATCCCCCTTTGAAGGAACAAAACCAAGAGTTTGTAAATTTGAGGAAAGCCTAGAGTACCAAGCTCTAGGTCCCTGTTTCAGTCCATACAAGGCCTTGTCAAGCTTGTAAACATGCTGCCTTAACCGCAGATGTTCATACCCAGGAGGTTGCTTCATGAAAACTTCCTCTTCCAGAACACCATGCAAAAACGCGTTCTTGACATCTAGTTGTCGCAAACACCAATTCCGAGATACTGCAACTGAGAGAATTAATCTGATGGTGGCAGCTTTGACTACAGGACTAAAGGTGTCCTCATAGTCAATTCCATACCTTTGTTTAAACCCCTTGGCCACCAAACGTGCCTTGTACCTGTCAATACTGCCATCAGACTTTCTTTTAACTTTGAACACCCATTTACAATCTATCACATTTCGACCCTTGGCAGGAGGAACCAAGTGCCAGGTTTTGTTCTTCATGAGGGCAGTATACTCTTCGTCCATTGCATCCCTCCACTTGGTGTCACCGAGTGCTTCTCCTAGATTAGTTGGTTCACCTGTAGCACAGAAAGATCCCCAACAAATGCAACCATCCTTATATTTTTTTGGTTGAGAAATACCACTTTTGTGACCTGGTGTGTGCTCGCGTAGGAGGAGGTGGAGCAGGTTGAGCTAGATGCTGTTGAAGCCGATTTGACGTAGAAGACACAGCCGAAGAATCCGCAGAAGTTCCTCGCTGGACTCCTGTAGCAGATCCGGCGCGCCATGTAGCACACCGCCATGCAACGAATCACCGGGCGTAGAGGGCGCAGCCTCTCCGAGAGCGCCAGATGGCGAGTCGTGGTTGGGCTGCGGCGCACCACCGCCCAACCTTGTCGCGGTGCCAGGCCCACGTGCGGCAGGGTCTGACGCTGGAGACCGACCAGGCCCACGCGCATGGGATCCACCTGGTCCCCCTGACGCTGGCACTGGCGCGGGCGCAAATCCCATCGGGGATCCGCCTGACGGGCCTGCAGCGCGTGATCCCGTGGAGATACTCCCGCCCAGATCAGCTCCGGGATCGCCGCTGGGATCTTCTGTGCCGTTTGCGTCCATATTTTCTATTTGCTGCATAAAATCAAAGGAATTTTCTCCTGTTTCCTCGCCAGCTTCCTGTATACTTTCAGAATTAGTATTGGATATTGACATATGATCATTAGGTCCTACTACACCCCCGGGAACATAAGCTGATGGAGGAAGAAGGTGAGATGGAAGGAGAACAAGCTCCTTGCGAAGTTGGGCGCCGGCGTTGGGCAAAAGGAAAAACTTGCTCGTCAAACACCACATCACGAGACACATATACTCGCCCAGTAGAAACATCTAAGCACTTATATCCTTTGTGAAGACTGCTATACCCTAAAAAAACACATTGTTTGGATCGAAATTCAAGCTTGTGTTTGTTGAAGGGTCGGAGGTTTGGCCACACCGCACAACCAAAAATGCGAACAAACGAATAATTTGGTTTTGTGCCAAAGAGACGCTCAAGTGGTGTTTGGTTAGCAATAACTTTACTAGGGAGACGATTGATGAGATAAACTGCCGTGAGGAAGGCCTCATCCCAAAACTTCAAGGGCATGAATGCATGAGCGAGGAGGGAGAGGCCAACTTCTACAATGTGTCGGTGCTTTCTTTCAGCAGAACCGTTCTGCTGATGGGCATGAGGACAAGAGACATGGTGGGTGATGCCAATGCGATCAAAAAAGGAGTGGAGCTTTTGGTATTCACCCCCCCAGTCGGTTTGCATAGTAAGAATTTTGCGATCAAAGAGTCGTTCAACATGCTTTTGAAACAGATGGAATTTCTCAAACACATCAGACTTATTCTTGAGCAAATAGACCCAGCTAAATTTACTGAAATCATCAATGAAGCTCACATAATACTTTTGTCTGCCTACAAAAATTGGGCCAGGACCCCACACATCTGAAAAAACAAGCTCTAAAGGAGCTTTCGACTCACTAGTAGACCTAGAATAAGGAAGTTGATGGCTCTTGGCCATTTGACATGCATCACACACTAGATGATGATCTTGTTTATTTGACACTGGAAGACTAAAATCACGAAGGATTTTCTGAACCACCGGAAGTGAAGGATGCCCTAGACGTTTGTGCCATCGTGAGGTAGATGGTTTTGCCACGCCTAGCACTTGTCGATGAGGGACACCCTGACGACCGGATACAGGAAACAGACCATCTCTACTCTTGTTTTGAAGAATGGTGCTCCGAGTGGCCCGATCCTTGACAAAGAAAATTTCAGGGTAAATCTCAAGGAAAGCATGATTGTCTTGCATAAGACGATGAGCGGAAAGTAAACTCTGATCAGCTTGTGGAGCATGTAGAATATTGTTTAGTGCTAAAGAGGAACCATTAGGGGTAGTAAGGACCGAATGACCAATATGCGCAACATCCATACCTTGACCACTTGCCGTGTGGATTTGCTCCGTGCCGGTATAACGATCACGAACGGCGAGCTTCTCCAGCTCTCCTGTCACGTGATCAGTAGCACCCGTGTCGAGATACCAATTGGTATCAACTCCATAGGCATGAGCTGCGTTGGCCGAGCGCTGTCCTCCACCACCGCCGCGTCCTCCACCGCCGCGTCCTCCGCCACCACCGCCTCCTGCGGGGTTGCGGACATTGTTGTTGAAACTGCGATCAAAGCGCTTCTTGCAGCGCCATGCGCCGTGCCCTTCGAGTTTACAGATCTGGCACTTTTCACGCTCGCGATCACCACGATCACCGCGGTCACCGCCTCCAAAGCCGCCACCAGGATGGCCAGGGTAGTGGGTGCCCGCGTTGTTGTTGATGTAGCCGCGGGAGCCGCCTCCACTGTTGCTGCCGCCCCTCGGGTTTCCGCGACCTCCGCCCCTTGCCGCCAGATTGGCAGAGTGGAAGGCGGTGTTCTGGGCGGCGATGCGAGCCTCGGCCGAGAGCAGCAGAGAGAAGAGCTCGCTGAGGCCAATCGGCTGCTCGGTGGCGGTGCGGGTGGAGATGGCCGAGACGAAGCCATTGTAGTCGGGTTCGTGGAGGAGACCTTGCAGGATGTGATCGACGACGTCGTCTTCATCCAGCGGCTTGCCGGCAGCTGCCAGCTCGTCGGAGATGCTCACCATCTTGGTGAAGTAGGCGGCAGCAGTCATGTATCCTTTGCGGGTGTGCTCAATGGCAGAGCGAAGTTGGATGACCCGCGCCCTTGACTGCGAGGAAAAACTCTGCAGCAAGGCGTTCCAGATCGAAGCGGCGGTGGTGTGGGAGCTGACCTGCAGTAAGACCTCACGAGAGAGCGATGAGATCAAAAATGTGAGGATCTGTTGGTCTTGGGTTACCCACACAGCATGCTCGGGGTTCGGCGTTGTCGTGGTCTGCTTCTTGCCGGCGTTGTCCTTCTCGGTGATGATCACGGCGGCGGGCTCCTTGATCAAGCCATCCAGATAGCCCATCAGCCCCGCCCCCTTGATGTGCGGCAAGACCTGAGCCTTCCACACCAGGAAGTTCTCCCGCGTCAGCTTCTCGGTGATGGTGTGACCGAGAGAGGCTATGGAGGGCGTGGCCATGGCGATTTGGATGAGGAGCTCGACATCTAGATGCGAAGGAAGAGGTAGGCTCTGTATACCATGTGAAAGTAGGTTAAGCGTATGCTTCGAGCAGGGACGCGCTGCGTGTTAATATAGGGCACTAGGCCGGTTGGTTACAGAAGATATACATGCGGCTAGGTTAGATTGATCTCCAAGGAAACAATCCTAACAGCCCAACAACTCACGCCTATCTACATCCCTGTACAGGTACTATACGGTTTATACAATACCGTAGATTACATTGCTTAACACCTCGCACAGTTGATCGACCGCGTTCGGCTCGCGTCGACTATCGGGCGCGGACTCTAGCCCACGTGGCCCGTCCTTGGCCTTGCCCTCGCCAGCGAGGACAAGGGCGGCACGCTCAGACTCGCCCAACCTTATCTTGTAGAGCTGGCCGTTGATCCGGTGCAAATGACAAGAGGCCATGTTGGGGATATCGCTTATCGGGAACTTATCGGTCGACCCATGATAAGGGGTAAATCGGCCAGTTTATCGGCATATCGGTCGATTTAACTCCATATCGTCTGATTTATCGGCCGATTTCTCTTATCGGTCAGACAACAGTAAGCGATAAATCGGCCGATTTCTCTTATCGGTCAGACAACAGTAAGCGATAAATCGGCCGATTTATCGGCATATCGGAAGATATATTGAACAGTGAATTTGGGTTTGTTGCACCAATTATACTGTAGGGGCCTCCCTTACAGTCTTTCAATCAAAGAAAAAAAAAGACTAAAGAGGAGGAGAGGCAGAGGTATGCATAGTGCAGATTCGGACGAGATGGGGTTTGCCGTGAGGTCGGACAACTTAAATAAATGGGATTTGTGGGTGAGGTCCGGACGCCCGCACTAGTTTGCTTCTGGTTTGCAAAAATTCAGACATGAGGAAATAGAAATTCAGACATGAGGAAATGCCCTTACGACGGTAGTGCTTGTCATGGGTTGGCCATTGTTAGATCTTCCTTGTTATAATTACTCTTAAGAATTTTTTAAACGGTCACTTGAAAAATATGAAGTACATCAGTTGGCATTAATTACCACAGTTGTTGATTGATGCTAACCCTTAATTTCATTGTGACAATATATTACAGCTATCGAACACGACATCGCTGCTTACACTAACCCAATATAGAAGTACAGTAGGATGAAAGGAAGAAAATCATAGACATTATCACTGCGAGGTTTGTTTTGTTTGAGAATAATTATCATTGCCAGGTGAAGCCCTGTAGATTGTCATTTGCCACTTGTTGGCAAATGCACGATCACAGGTGGGATAGCTCCAGCCACTGAAATAACAAACCAGACGAAAAAGGGCGAGCTCCAAACAACATCACGCCGTCTGGCTCTCGCTGTGTCTTTGCTCGTCTTGCCGGTCCTGCTTTGCCGGCAAGGGTCTGCTTCTAGTACTTCATCTTTGTAGCTTGTCCTGGTCTTCTTGATGCGCTCTTTGATCTCTCGAAGAGCTGTTTCTTTGGGAAATCTTTGTTGAAAAATTTATCCTTCCCGGGGAAGCTGCTACTTGTCTGCGCATAAATCAGGGTATTACAAACCCATGTTTAATACACCGACAGGCTGTCTTCTTTTTCACAATTGGAATCTCGAAGGCAACTTGTCAAGCATCAGTTGCCACATGAAAATCTTTGATTTTCAATGATTTTCATTGGCAGCTTCAGCCCCCAGAAACTCTTACTCATACAGATTCACTCCCCTTGCATGATGAGTTGTTTATATATGAACTAGTGGTGAAAAAATCTCCAGATTTATCCAGGTGCCGCACCAACTCAGCCACCCTAGGTAACAGGTGCACATTTCCAATTTCAGTTATGAGAGAATTTGTAAAGCTCTTGTCCGTTCCTCGATACCAAAATTTGTCCTGAAAGAGATCATCACCCACTCCCCATTGCAATAAGCTTCAGGAATTTGAATGTTTGGATCACCACATTTACTAAAGAAAATAGGGAGACGAATGCAGAAAGGTGCATTACCAGACAGACCATCGCAAACAATTGTCCTCTCCCGTTTTAAACGGCCCCCAATTCCAAATGGTTTTTGCAACAATGTCTAAGAAATTTTCTGCAGTTCAGTAATTTACCATACATAAGACAATTGCAGATATACTGTGAAGAGTATTTTTTTCTTTCTCTATGACTGTTGTGTTTGAATATGTACAGGTTGCAACTACACAATGACGTGGGTCGCCTTTGGTTTGCACACTTTTACTGTTTGCGTGCATTACTAATGGATGGAAGCAGGGGAGAACTCGGCAGCAGGCGGACATGGCAGCCAGGCCAAGGCGACAGAACTGAAGGAAGTACCTTGGTAAAGATGCAGAAGAAATGCTAGCAGAAGAGCACTTCAAGGTTCAAGCCATTTACATCCCTAACTTTTACATGATTCGATGGTTGCTAGTACGGCCCTCGACCATGTACATTTTAAGCTTTGCTTTCCCCTGTATGTCATAAATGTTGTTTGCCTATATATTTGCTGTTTGCTCAGCAGAAAAGAAAATGTGCATTTTCCAAGAGAAACAGTGAGCAAGCTTGCATTCAGCTAATCTAATTGAGCATTGTGTGATGAACAATATGAACGCAAAGAATAAAGGGAAAAATTAGAAACAGGAGAGCACACGACTAATATATACCGCTGCCCTGGAACTGTTCATACCATTTGTTTCTGCATCTCCTAAGAAACAAATCACTGTCAGAGACGTGCAGGCGCCCCAAGCAGTGTTGCTTGGCTTGAGACTTGTACTATATATGCTGTTGTCTTGTTTCAGTTTAGTACAATAGTTTTGCCATTTGCCAATTTCATTTGTTATAGTAAAAAAACTAATAGTTAAGAAGAAGACGTTGCTTGTAAATATACAGCAGCTAGCTTTACCCCACAGTTGTTGGTTGACTGAAAGTCTGAAACTGTTACTTTCATGGTCACATTGTAGAGGCAAAGAGCAGCCACATCCATGTTACAACAACCCAAGCTAGGCGTAGCATGAAAACACGAACACCATAGACATAATCACAGCCAAGAGAAATTCTCTAGATTGGCACACGCCATCTTGTCAGAGAGATGATCACATCAGCAAGAACTCCATGCTATGGAAACCAAAATCACTTTGAACTCTGAAATCTGATCTGACTACGACTGCATCGAATCTGGACAAACAAGATAAAGAAAGATTAGACATCACAAAAATAATTCTGCCAATTTGTGAGTTTATGACCTTAAAGTAACAAGCTGCAGGTACTTAGGTAGTATCATAGGGAAGAGGCAGAATAGTATTCTTGCATTATTAATATTCACCTCAAGTCCTCAACTGAATTTGAAACATGTGACTGCAAACACTCGACTTAGTTTTTTTAATATTGCAATTTGTAATACAAGTTGGAACACATAGCCATACTAGCATGAGCATAAATAAATCATTCATGAAAAACTTAATCACGCAAAATTGGTAGTTCATATACACAACCTGGCAGTATAACAAACCTATAATAAACAGAATAGGTGCCATCTAACACCCCAGTATAAATATGAGTCACAAGAAGGAAATAATATACAAAACTTTATGTTCAAAAACCATTTGCTGCAAAATAGATGGGCATCGCGAGCAAGTAATCAGAGGGATGGTTCGCAAAATTTTCCTTCAAAAACCATATTATCACACATCTTACGTAAAGCCCAGAATTAAGCAGCAAGCACGATTCAGAACTGCTTAAAACTCTCCCTGCAACCCCCTGAACCAAAGCACAAAGGTCATCTCTACCTAGCAACTCACACGAATCTGGCAGCAACACATTCAAAGAACATATGATCTGCGTCTTCAGAACCCTCACACATCCCATTGCCAGGTCGTCTTCTTTTCGCAATTGGAACCTCGAAGGCAACTTGTCAAGCAACGGCTGCCAGCCACCTCATCCACCCCCCAGAAACACTTCTTCATACAGATTGACTCCACTTGCATGAAAAGTTGTTTATATATGAACTGGTAGTAAAAAAAACATCAGATTTATCCAGGTGCCACACTACCTCATCAACCCTTGGTACCAGATGCACATTTCTAATTACAATTTCACTTATAGGAGAATTCCAAAGCTCACATACTACATTCCTCCACACCAAAATTTGTCCTGAAAGAGATCATCACCCACTCCCCGTTGCAATAAGCTTCGGAAACCTAATGTCTGGATCACCACATATACTAAAGAGAACAGGGAAACTAATGCAAGAAAGGTGCATTACCAGACCAGAGATCATTCCAAAAAACAAAATTCCCCCATTTTATACGGCCCTCCTAATCCAGATGGTTTCTGCAAACAATGTCTAGGAAAATTTCTGCAATGAAGATTATTTATTCGTCCTGATGATAGTGTTGTTTTTCAATATGTACAGGCTGCAGCCACAATCACAGTGGATCAGCTTTGTTTGCACATTTTTATCGTTTGCGTGCATTGCTGATAAGCACTCCCTTGATCTTTTGAGGCTGATTTCAGGATGTTGAGATAAAATTTCAGTTGCCTCTGAGCACAAGTTCTTATTTAGAGCAAGGACCCACGATCTTATTTGTGACCGCAACAGTTATGCAGATTTATTTTAACAAAACATTGTGATATAAAATTATAAATGTGAGGATGAACAAAACAAGGAACACAATTATGTTCCCGAGCTTGCTTCGTTATCCCACGAGCACAAGACACTACTAAATCAAGTAAACAATAGTCATAAATTGCAACAAGAAAGTAATCAATGAACAAGTTGTGTGATAATTAGGAAGGGAAGGAGTTAAGTAGGATGCGATAGAAAGTTTACCACTGCATATTTGTGTGTGAAGAGCACAATGATGGCGGGAAGTTGGCATATATGTGTGTCCCCGAACACTTAAGCTTGCTATGATCTGAATAGACCCTCTGAACCTGCAATGTATTGACGTCGATCGAAAAATATTCAAAGAGTGGGTGGTTCTCTTGAGATATGTCTGGTGTCCTTATCAATAGCAAATACCTTCCTGTTGCAGCTATGGTATAATACCGGTAACCAGAATCTAGTGAGATTGTCTTCTCCATATGCCACTGGCTGGGACTCTCGCCTTTGTTCCGTGCAAAGGTATAGGTAAGGTCAGATGCAGATTCACCATGGAAACCAAAGACCCCAAGCCTGCCTTCCCCTGCCTCCACAATGGCAAAACCTCCCTTTCTCCTTTCTCCATCCTTCTTGTGTCAAGCATGAGCAACTTTGTCCACCTGAACAGCGTACAGTCCCAGTAGAAGCAGCCATAAGCATAATGGTGCCTAAGAAAAAGAGGGTGGACCTGTGACATCATGCCGGACTCGCTGCTGCAAAGGCCCAAATCACTCCAACCCTTGGATGCAGCAGCTCTCCATTGTCCGGTGATCGACGAGAACACCAAGGCGGACAGCTTAGTTTCGCAGTATGCCATCCACATCACTCGGAATGGTGCCTCTTCAGCCGCAGCTTCCTCCTCATCGTCGCCGAGGGCAAAGAGAGAAGGCTTGCACCGACATCTGCCTACCAAAGAGGCTATGTCGTCAGGTACTGGGGGGAGCACGAGATACCACCGGCGCAAAGGGTCGCACACTGCCAGCTCCCGGAAGATCGGGGTCACCTCGCCCGTTTTGGGCCCGCGATGAAGGAGGACGCGGCTGTCGCGGCAGTCCTGGACAGTCCAACGGCAGTGCGAGGGGAGAAAGGAGAAGGAGAAATCGGCGGCGAGGGCGAGCGCGCGGGCGGCGGGTGCGGAGGGGTGAGGCGGTAGTGCTGGATGGAACCCGTCGCGGTCGAGGAAGCCGACGAGTGGTGGTGCGCGGAGGCAGCGGAAGCGGCGGAGAAAGTACCGGTCGGTGGCGAGTCGGCGGAAGGTGACGCAGGCCGCGGAGGCGCGGGCGAGGTCAGCCGGATCGGGCAGCCGGAGGAAGATCTCGGCCAGGAGGTGGTCGGGGAGGTCCGTAAGAGACGATGCCATCTTCTTCTTGCTGGTTGCAATTGGCGTGGAGTGGGGGGGGCTCGTCGGGAGTAAAAACGGACCGTCGGAGGGCAGAGGAGGCAGCCGCCGCGCCGGGGAACCCACGGCGAGATGGGAAGGGGAGAGCCGGCGGCTGCGTGCGGAAGGGAGAGTGAGTCGAGTCGTCTGCTGGCTGCCAAAATGGGCCTTAACAACCAGCGCAGTTTTCAGGCCCAGCCTTCTTTTTTGGCGAAAGATAACTACTTCACCCGTTCCAAAGTAATCAAAGCTATAGATTTATCCTACATCAAACGTGGTTAACTTTGACCAGAAAATATACAAACATCTACAAACACCAAGTTAGCTTCATTCGAGTCTTTACGAAACATTTTCGGGATTGCTAAATCTCAGCCTCGGTCAATGCTATATGTGTGCTAGGATCTTACGTGGAGATCCATGCAAGAAAAATACTTCAATTTTTTTATTTCTTCTTTTTTATATGTTCAATCACTTTACTAAGAATTAGTTAAATCTTAGTCGACTCGGATCTAGCCACACCAAACAAATTTATGTACTGTACATTTGTTATGTTCTTGATCTTGGCACTTTTCAAACAAGAACTTACCAGAGTTGCAAATGTGGGTTAGAGTAGTGAATCTTCCTTTCAATCTTCGCGATGAGAAGTGGAGCAAGTCTATTGCTGCCCAGATTGACAGAAACGCTATATCTGTTTAGTTTGATCATGTTGTTGGATATCTCAGGGCGAGAGTCACCGTTGAGGTGGAAAAACCCTTGAGGGGGTGGATTTGGATTGAATCGTCGAGGCGACATTGTATGGACCCATATGATATTCAGTATGAGAACGTCCCTCTTTTTTGTTTCTCATGTGATTGTTTGGGCCACTCGGATCTTTACTGCCGACGTCAAGAACCAGGAACGAGAACGACGATTTACCTTTTAGGAAAGGCTTGCAGGGGTTGGAGGAGCGCCGTAGATCAGCCTCGAGTGAGAGATCGTCAAGGGAGCAGCACGGTCATCAAGGCAGTAAGGTCGACACGCGCACCTTGAGAATGGCAGTTGAAGGTGGAACTGGGTTCACATCTCCGGCAAAGGTAAAGACTTGTCTGAACAAGAGAACGGGAGGACCTCAGACTCTAAAACATGCGTACGGAAAAGTAGAAATGCCTCTCCTTATGGCTCACTCTGATCTGGGGGATGACATATGACCACAGCCAAGTGAAATTCTGTAGATCACACGGGCCATCTTGTCAGGAAAGGTGATCATGTCTGCAAGAACTACTACACGCTATCAAAACAACAACCACTTTGAACTCTGAAATCTGATCCGATGACAACTCCACTGAATTTGGACAAACAAGACAGAAGTTTAGATGCCAGATAAGAAACTTGGGTCCAACTTGTACACATATTCGAGAACTTACAATGTAGCACTACCTCCGTCCCAAAACATAAAACATTCTTGCAGTTCAATGAGGTAGTATTACATAGGAGTATATAGGTAATACCGATCTCGGCTGAATTTGAAATGTGTGACAGCAAACACTCGCTTCAGTGTTCTCAGCATTGCAATTTGTCACAAAGGTTGGAATACATACCCAGACAGAGGGACGTCGACATAATAAGGAAACGAGTGGTGAAAAACTTGAGTGACGCAGAATTGATACATTCATGTTCCAGGAGGTCATATACTATCTAGGAACCTAGTATTCCAGTATATAACCAACTTCTAACTAAAAAATAACTGAAAGACCCTGGGTGTATTTTGTAGCGACAATCAACACACTAGGTGCCCTCTGACATCAAGTCACAGAAAAGAAAGAAATACAAAACAAGGTGTCCACATAATAATTGCTAATACAGGATCATTGTACTTTTTTATTTTACCCTTGTTTCATGGCTACCGTTTGCTTGCGATATGGAAGACATTGCGTTCATCTATATCCATCAGTCATAAGAGAAGATGCTGCATCAATCAGAGGATCTGCAGGTCGCCCCCCTGTTGATGGATGGATGGTCATCTCAGCTTAGCACTGCCCTCAGCCCAGTAGAGAAGAGCAATAACAAACAACCGAATTCTTTTTGCCTGACTTTACTTTAGGCCGAGAACAGCCACACCATTTGTTACAGTACCATCAAAGCTAGAAGTACCATGAAAATAAGATAACCTTACACATGACTATTGCCAGGTGAATTCACTGTCATGCGCCATCGTGTCAGAAAGGTAGTGATCACTTCTGTCACAACTCACAACCCCATGCTATCAGAACCACGGTCGGTTTGAACTCAGAAAGCTGATCTGATGACGATTCCACCGAATCTGGACAAACAAGACAAAAAGCTCAGACAACACACAATATTTTCCATCCAATTTGTGCATATTAATTCAAGAGTCATACAACCGATACACAGTCGGACAGAGGCATGTGAACATAAAGGAATTCAGTCCTGTAAAACTCATACTCCCTCCGTCCGAAATTACTTGTCGCAAAAATGGATTAAAATAGATGTATTTAGAACTAAAGTATGTCTAGATACATTCATTTCTTCGACCAGTATTTTCGGACGGAGGAAGTACATAATTGGTTGTGCAGGAGTTCATTTACTGCCTAGGCACGCTCTATCAGTATAACAACTAAGGAAAAGAAAGACCTGTGGTTTTGGTATCAAGAAAAAAATACAATCACCTGAAAACTCTTAAGTTTCAGTCAATCATCTCTGCCAACATGATTTTTTTGGAGATTCAGAGCACAACCATGATACTGAGGATTTAAGAGTGCGGCAGAGATATTGACTGCAATAAAGAATAATTTCAGTTGCCCATGCTGATAAGCACTCCCTTCAATCTTATGAGGTTGATTCAGATAAAACAACATCGTGGGATAACATTTCAGTTCCCTGTGAGCACAAGCTCACCTTATTTACAGCAGTGACTCATGATACAGTTATGGAGGTTTATCTCAAAACAGCATCACAAGATAAAATTATACATCTGAAGATGACTAAATGAGAACTTTTCTTCCTCCTTACATCTATCAAAAGAAAAGATGTAAAAATTGGGCTGTCTTTGACTTGAATCCATTTTCTCGAGGTGAAACAATCCCAGATAAACTGGATATAAAGTTGTATTCTTTTACGTTTATCTTGACAATAAAAACTACTTCTCGAAAAAATTATCATGACATAGTTGTTTTAGTGATTCCATCAGGAGTTCAGGACTTATGCACAAGCTACTCATAGTGTGCACGATTATTTCTCTTACAAACCCCATTATCTTAAAATGGCGATCGAAACAAACAAGACAAGAAACACAATTACGTTCCTGAGCTTTCTTAGTTTTTCCATGGGCAAAAGAAGTTAAACACTGTTAAATCAAACAAGAATTACCAATTGCCATAATGAACATGAAGCAATAGACAAGTCATGTGATAGTTATGAAGGGAAGGAGATAACTTGGAAGCAATAGAAACTTTACCACTTCATATTCTCCTTGAAGACAACAATGATGGTGGGAAGTTGATATATGCGTATGTCTGATACTTAGAATGGTGCTGTGTCTCATAAACCCTCTGAAGCTGCAACGTCTTGACATCCATTGAGAAAAATCCAACAAGAAGTCGATTCTCTAGAGATGAGGCTTCTATCCTTGTCAAGAGCAAGTACCTTTGTGTTGCATCTTTGATAGAATATTTGTACCCAGAATCTAGTGAGATTTTCATCTCCATCTGCCACTGGCTGGGACTCTTGCCTTTGTTCTATGCAACGGTATATCTTAGATCGGATGCAGTTTCACGGTGGAAACCAAACATCCTAAGCCTGCCTTCCCCTGCCTCCACAATGGCTATACCTTGCTTGCTCCATTTTCCTGGCGGGAGGTCAGCAGTGGAGAACTCCATCGTGGCGGTGTCAAGCAAGAGCAACTTTTTCATCCCGAAATTCAACCAGTCCCAGTAGAAACAACCATAAGCATAATGGTGCCTGTGAATATAAGGCTGGACACTAGACATCTCCACCATGTCGCGCTTGCCAAGGGCCAAATCATTCAAACCCTTGGACGCGGCTTGCCATTGATCGGTGCTGGAAGAGAAGTAGAAGGCAGCCAGACTGGTTTGGCGATGCGCCATCAAGATGACTCTAAACGTTGTCTCTCCAGCCGCTGTCTCCTCCTCGCCGAGGGGGACGAGGAGGCGCTTCCAGCGGTCCTCGCTTACCCGTTGGAACGGGTGCTCAAGCGAAGCGGCTAGGCCGTGAGGTAAAGGGGGAAGCAGGACGTACCGGCGGTGCAAGGGGTCGCACACCGCGAGATCTCTGAAGGCCGGGGGCTGCCCATGTTCTCCGACGTTGCGGGCGAGGAGGACGCGGCCATCGCGGACGTCCTGCACGGTCCAGCGGCGGTGGGAGGGGAGGAAGGAGAAGGTGAAATCGGCGAGCGCGCGGGCGGCGGGAGCGGACGGGTGAGGCGGCATGGCTGGGTGGAAGCCGCCGCGGTCGAGGAATCCGAGAATCGGTGGTGAGTGGAGGCGGCGGAAGCAGCGGAGGAATGAGCTGTCGGTGGAGATTCGGCAGAAGGTGGGGCAGGCGGCGGAGGCGCGGACGAGGTCTTGTGGGTTGGGCAGGCGGAGGAAGATCTCGGCGAGGAGGTGGTCGGGGATGTCCGTGACAGACGACGCCATTATCTTGTTGGTGGTGGTCGCCATTGGATTGGATTGGGGAGTGGGGAACGTGAGGAGGAAACCCTCGACCTCGACGAGAGAGATGGGGAAAGTGACGACGAGAATGATGGGGGGAGTGGGCTGCTGGCTGCCCACAGCCCAAGTGTGCCTTGACCGGTAATGACGGGCCCTGCAAATTCCCAAAAGGAAGTACAAATACAAAGTTGAAAGTTAAGAACGACCCTCCAAACTTGGCCAGCATTTATCTCTACGAACCTTTTCCCCATAATTAAAGAAAATAGCACTAGGAAACTTCACTGTTCGCGTGTGCGCTCAAATGCCATATATTTTACGCAAGGACAACAAGAAAAAAAATGCCAAATGGAGACCAAGCTCCATGAACGCCTTTATTTGAAAACTTCAAAATTCAAACTTTTCAGTTTTATTTTTTTATAAATAAATACACATATACCTAGACACATAATGTACATGTGTGTAAATTTTCAGGTCGAAATACATTAAAATGTGAGCTACACAAAAAAGATAAATCTGGGGCTTTTTAGCAGATGTACTGTTCATCCTCAAACTCCATGATTTTGTTCTTTTTGCGCAGCTCGCAATTCAAGGTATTTCATCTTGAAAATTTTCACACATACACTTTATATCCTTGCATGGATGTGTATTTTTTTCAAAAAAAAAATGAAACTTAATTTTTTTAATTTTTAATTTTGAATTTTTCAAAATAAAGGGCTCCATGGAGCTCGTCTCCAAAATGCACTCTATATACTAGGTGTTCCTCAAAAAAATGTAACTATACTAGGTAGGCCAGGGGGCGGCGTCCAACATGTGCAAAACAAAAAAAGATAGGACAGGGCTTTTCCCATTTTGGTTGCTGAAATGGGCCTTGGCTAGTAATAACGGGGCAGTTCTCAAGCCTGGCACAGTCTACCATCTTAGCAAAAAAACATCTTGAAAAGAAGTTCAAAGGACTAGCATTCAAACCTGAGCAGCATTTCTACTGGAAAATTACGTGTGCACGCTCGGTGTGGCAACGGGAGCAACTCGTAGACTGAGACTGTAATAGCCTGGCTTATTAGGGATGATAGACTACTCATATCAATAAGGAATTCCTTCTTTTCCGGGAGCCCATTCGGACAGAACTCCAAAGTTAAGCGTGCTCAGCTTGGAGTAGTTTCAGGATGGGTGACCGACCGAAGTTGCTCCCGGTGCGCACGAGTGAGGACAAAGTGCACGAAAAAGACTAGTAGTGATCTGTGGGGCCGCCTAGATCCCGCCAGAGTAACGACCACCGCGGGTGTGTCCGGCGTTACAAGTTGGTATCGAGCCGACCGCGGTTACACGGATGGTTGCGAACAGGTGCGCGGTCATGTTGTTCATGACGCTTGTGACCCGTCGTGGCACACGGCATGGCACATGTACCGGACCGATGCACGACGGTTGTGCCAAGAGGGAACGTTCGTGGCCCGACGAGGACGCCGGTTCCTCCGAGTGTGGGTGTATGTAATAGCCTCGCTTATTAGGGATGATAGACTACTCATATCAATAAGGAATTCTTCTTTTCCGGAGCCCATTCGACGTAACTCCAAAGTTAAGCGTGCTCAGCTTGGAGTAGTTTCAGGATGGGTGACCGACCGGGAAGTTGTTCCCGGGTGCGCACGAGTGAGGACAAAGTGCACAGAAAAGACTAGTATTGATCTGTGGGGCCAGTCTAGATCCCGCCAGGAGTAACGACCACCGGCGGGTGTGTCCGGGGCGTTACAGAGACATACTGTGTGGTGTCGCCACTCTGAAATGGAAAGCTTAATTTGCCACATTCCGAGGATTCTCCATATTTTGTGCTTGAGGCATAACTCATGATAGAAGAAGCTGCATCAACCTGAGGACCCTCTGAAGATGTCTCACACACACATCTGCGAGAACTGCACACTACCGAAACCACGGTCGCTTTGAACTTGGGAAGCTGTTCCAACGAAGACCATATCGAGTCTGAGCAAACAAGACAAAAAGTTCAGATCACACAGAAGGCTTCCCGCCCAATTTGTGCACATTGAAGAGTTTATGAGCTCGAAGGAATAAAACTGTAATATCACAGGGAAGAGGCAGAATAGTAGTGTGTCACATTGGTAGTAATATTCATCGCAACTGAATTTGAAACATGTTACTGCAAAGACTCAACATTATTGTGTTTAGCATTGTAATCTGCACTACAAGTTCAAACACATACTAGCCATATTGGCCCAAACATACATAAACTAGCCTTGAAAACTTAGCCTTAGAGAATTGGCACATTCATGTTGCAGGAGTTCATATCCTATATATCTAAGAGATTCACCCCCACTAACATATTTATCTAAACATGCAGGCTATCCACGTCATCAACCATGCCACCTCAGTGAAAATTGTTCCCACGTCATCATGGAAATAACGTTTTGCTTTCCCATGGCACCACTGTGTTATCCATTGGAAGCTGTAGCTCGACGCCCACCCTACAGCCGCGATAATCTCCACCCACCCTCTAACGTGCGCGCCGCTATGAATGCAATCATCTTAATGGTTAACGCCCAATTGCCCAGCGCAATCATCTCCCCTTCCCATCGCATATTTTCTTTCTTTTCTCCCCTCCGCCGTTACTCATCTTCTAAGCAAGCGGCAATCAATCGATCCCTCCTTCAGAATTATTTTCCCCTAGTGCACGGCGACTGGGATCCCATCTCCACGCCATGTGCTCCTCCGACCGCCGATCTGGATCACCTCTTCGGCACTCCGGGATTATCTGGAGCTACGTTCCCCTTACAATTATGATTCCTGCATCATCAAGATGGCGGCGCCCTGGTCCTCCCTCCCTGTCGATGTCTCTGTTCCGTCCATGGTTGCTCCGGCGTCGCTCCTCCACCGGCCGTCTGCGCCGCCCAACCTAGCAGCAGCTTCTTCTTGCGTTCACACAGTTGTCGCCTTCCTCACCAGGTTATGTGTGTCGGGTCTCGGGTGTCGGCCAAGCTGGCCGTAAAACCACCATCGACCCACATCGGAAGCGTCGCTCCTCCTATGGACAGCACTGCGGCTGCCTCCCTCGCCGCGACCCACATCGGAAGCTTCGTTCCTCCTATGTACGCATCCCTCATCGCAACACCTGGCCAACGCACCCATCCGGACACTGTGCAGAGACATTTCTACTAAACACTCCAGCTAAGTTGTGGATTTTCCCCTTTGGACTATTTCCAGATAATCAAGTGTTGCGCATGAAGAGTTCTGCCCGAGTAATGAAGATCGGTTCATTAATGTTGCAATTTTTGATTCCTATAATCTGTCTATTCCTCTTCGCCATAGCGTCTGGATCTATCATCTTTCTTTTCAGTTATTTGTTGGGATGACTCCGTGCTCTTGATTTTGCAGCAGGCCACACGCTGTCATAAATCCATTAATCCCTACTTCTACTACTGCACGGAGGTACGCACTGATATTTCTTCCTGCGTCCGATCTTTCAAGCCCTTCTTTCTGCATTCTAATTCATTGGCCTTCTCGTACTGTTGTTCATTAGGATGTCCAATTTCTGTTCAACCGTCTGACTGCTAGCAATCCTACCCCATAGAGGTAGGGAGTGATGCTAGCTTCTTGCTGCATTTTTATTCGTCTACAGCGATTAACACTATGCACTATAGATCATCTACTCAAGATTTCTTATGGTTAATGTTGTCACTTTGTGATTCTCTATATACTACAATCTGGATGTTTTGCCAATAAAACGGTTTGTTTGTTTTATTCTTGCACGTATAGAGTGCATTCTACGCATTAACTTATGTTGACCAAATCAATATGATCTCACTAATGACCGACGAACTTCTTTGCTCGGAAACAGTATCTCATATACGAATGACTGATGATGATTTTCTCTACTCTTGAATCCGACCGATGGTGCAAAACATCCTTCACTTTCAGGTTTGATGCTTCAACTTATCATGCATGCACGCTGTTTTAATTTCTCATCCCTTTGGTTATATTGTCATAGGATATAGGCACAGGTCCATCAGCGCTGAGAGAAGACATAAGTGGGTGTCTTAAATTGAATGGCATATCAATTGATCTTATATAGTGTGTTTCTGACATATTAACAGTACATGCCAAATTTTTTCTTTTGAGATCACGAGTACATGTTGAAAATTCATATGGCGTCGATACAACACTTAAGTATTTTTTTAAAACTGTGATAAGTTATGAATTGCATCCAAGTGATATAGAAAAACTGACACCGTGGAAAGGAAGTGAAGTAACGTGATTGTCCAAGTTCAACAAGGATAACATGAAACATCAAATTTATAGAAAAAGTTGGACAGCTGCACCTTAGTGCAATTTGAAATTAAATCTACGTGATAAGTGATTAATCACATTACAACACACAGTAAGGAGGAACCAAATAGAGAATCAACTAGAGCATTGTTATCTATATACCACGACCGGGATGCTCTAGCAATGACATTGTTTATTCCTTTATGCCTGCAGGTATATATATATACATTGCAGTCTGGACATTCTTCTATATTATTCTCATATCAGTATGACCTCACACAATTATACTGATGATCAACAACTTTTCTTCCCTTGGAGTAGGTTCCCATATACAACAGACGGGCGAAGATTTTTCTCTACTCTTGAATCCAACTAATGTTTATCGCTGATCTTATGAGTTGATTTCAGATAAAACAGATTGTGAGCACAAGCTGTTATTATTATATAGAGCGGTGAGCTCACAAAGCTGTTCTTATTATTTAGAGCAGTGGCTCATGATCTTGTTCGCGACCTTACCAGTTATTCAAGTTTTCGAAACAACATCTCAAGATAAAATTATATATGTAAGGATGGCCAAAATAAAACTTTCTGCCTCCTTATACCTATCAAAAGAAAAGTGTACAGGATGAGTTGTGCTTGACTTGAATGAAGAAATTTTCTCAAGGTGAAACAATCCTAACTAAACTAATTTTACACTTGTAAGCTACTCATAATGTGCAGGATATTTTTTCTTACCAACCGCAGTCGCTTAAAATGGCAATTGAAAAAACAAGACAAGAAAACACAATGATGTTCCAAAGCTTGCTTAGTTTTCCAACAAGGAGAAGAAAATAAACACTACTAAATCATGTAAACAAGAATTATCAATTGCAATCAAGCATTAGACAAGCTGTGTGATAATTATAAAGGGAGGGAGCTAACAAGGATATGATAGAAATTTTACCACTTCATATTGCCCGTGAAGACAACAACGATGGTGGGAAGTTGGTATATATGTGTGTCCCATACATAGGCAATAATTGTTTGGCACAAACCCTCTGAAGCTGCAACGTCTTGGCGTCCATTGAGAAATATTCATCAACGAGTAAACTATGTACAGATGAGGCTGCTTTCCTTGTCAAGAGCAAGTGCCTCTCAGTTGCAGCATCAATAAAATGTTTGTATCTAGAATCTAGTGAGATTGTCTTGTCCATCTGCCACTGGATGGGACTGTCACCTTTATTTCGTGCAATGGCATAGCTGAGATGAGATGTAAAGTCACCATCAAATCCAAAAAACCCAAGCCTGCCTTCCCCTGACTCTACAATGCCTACACCTTTTTTACTCCAATCTCCAGGTGGTAGATTAGCAATGGAGAACTCCATCCTCCGGATGTCAAGCACCAGCAACTTTTCACTCCTGATTATCACCCAGTCCCAGTAGAAGCAACCATAAGCATAATGGCGCCTGGGAAAAGAAGGGTGGAGCTGTGGCATCATGACCAAGTCGTCAATGTCAAGGGCCAAATCATTCCAACTCTTGGATGCAGCAGCTTGCCATATTCCGGTGCTCGAAGAGAAGACGAAAGCAGACAGCTTAGTTTTGCAATGAGCCATCCAGATGACTTTGAATGCTGTCTCTTCCGCCGTCTCCTCCTCGCGGAGGGGAACGAGGAAAGGCTTGCACCGGGACCTGTTGTACTTGGGGAGCAGGTGCTCAACCGAATGGGCTAGGTCGTCAGGTACCGGGGGAAGCAAGATGTACCGACGGTGCAAGGGGTCGCATACCGCGAGCTCCTGGAAGACAGAGGGCTGTGAGCCCCGATTGAGGAGGACGCGGCCGTCGCGGCAGTCCTGGACAGTCCAGCGGCAGTGTGAGGGGAGGAAGGAGAAGGAAAAGTCGGCGGCGAGGGCGAGCGCGCGGGCGGCGGGCGCAGACGGGTGAGGCGGCAGGGCAGGATGGAACCCGTCGCGCTCGAGGAAGCCGAGGAGTGGTGGTTCGTGGAGGAGACGGAAGCGGCGGAGGAGGAATCGTTCGGTGGCGAGTCGGCGGAAGGAGACGCAGGCCGCGGAGGCGCGGGCGAGGTCGGCCGGGGCGGGCAGCCGGAGGAGGATCTCGGTCAGGAGGTGGTCGGGGAGATCCGTCAGAGGCGACGCCGTCTTCCTCTTGCTGGTCGCCATTGGCGTGGAGTGGGCAAAGTGGTTGGTGGAACGTGGTATAGGCCGGCGAGGGAGGTAGAACCGGCCGTCGGAAGGCGGAGGAGCCAGCCGCCGGGAAACCTCGGCGAGATCGGAAGCGGAGAATCCGTCCAGAACCCTCGGCGGCGGTGTTGCTGGGGTTGGGAGAGTGGGCTGAGTGGTTTTTTTCTTCTTCCTTTTCTGATACCGAAATGGGCCTTGGCTGGTAATGATATGCCCAGTTTTCAGGCCCGGCATCTCAGTCGTCCAGCTTTGTCTAAAAAGAGAGACTAGTCGTCCAGTTGACCTCAAAAAACAAACAAAAAACTGAGTCAGCTTAGAACACTCGTTTCTCACACACACACAAAAAAATTGTTCAGAGTTTGGATGCTTCACTCCATGGATGGGATATTGTTTAGAGTTTCATTCCCTCATACTCCCATGAGTTGTTTTTACTATTCATATAAGATTTGTTTGAAGTCAAATTTGCGTAAAGGTTGATCAACTTTATATAAAATCAATATCATTAGTGGTGTCATAAATTTAATTTTCATATTGTATAACTTTAGTATTGTACATATTGATATTTTTTCATATTAATATGGTCAAATTTTACAAAGTTTGACTTGAGACAAATCTTATATGCGGAGTAAAATGGGTCGAAACGAAGACTTCAAAATATGTACAAAAATTGACACCTTAATTCAAAGAACTCAACTTTAGTTCAACTTTGTATTAAAATTAGTACAAAGTTAAGACACTTATTTTAGGACGGAGGGAGTGCCTAGCGATTGACGTATTTGGACTAATTACTTCATAAGATCGAAGGCAAGAGACCCATGGAGCACCATCGGCCTCGAAGAGAGTTTCCCCACAAGCGTGGGCCGTGGCACACAATTCGCCGCACTGGACTCATGGATGCCTTACACCATCAGGCTCTCAAAACGACCAGCGCTCGGTGCGGCTGCAGAGCAGGAGCGTGCGGTGACGCGACGATGTGTAACACGCCACCCCAACAAGGTCTCTTTCTCCTGCACAGCCCCGACCGACGCGTCGGCTGTTAGCGACAGAGGTGGTGAACGACATAGCTCGGCTTCTCTGATCGAGGCGAGCCGTGACAACTTCCTTCTTCTCTGGCGAGGCCCTCCTGCGGCGTAGCTACCAATGGCGAAGGCGGTGCACGGGTCCTCGCGGCCACCGACAATGGCTCCCCATTTCCTGCTGCTTCCAGCCCAGCGCAGCGGCGTGACAACGCCCTCCACTATGTCCCTGCGGCGGCAGCTGCAGCGGATGGCCCTCGATGAAGAGCAATGGTGGCGTCCCATGGCTACCCGTAGCCATGAGTCCCGATTGCATATCGGCCATGGCCTAGGCCTCCACTAGGGCATGTGTAGATGTTCAAGCGTGAATTGGGGACAAAAGATGGTTATGCCGAGAGGGCTTAATGGAAATGCACCATAGGTAGATAGGAGATATTTAATGATGAAAGAATAAGTATGCATAATAAGAACCCTAAAGGTAGTTAAATATGATCGTCGATATGTATGCCCGTTAGGCACGGGCAATTACCTAGTCTTGTCTTAAAAAGAATGTGCTATCCCTGAACAGCTGCTGCACCGCACATTTCATTGGTACAGATTGAATGATGACGCGGCCCCCACATTTCTTATCCAACGACGCATATTCAAGATTACGGGTTTCCAGGGAATATCAGTTTTCGTCATATAGATTCCACGTCGTTTCCATAGACTGAGCTGGCTCTCCGCACAACGCACAACACAGTCTAGAACACTTTTGTGCAAAGTGGACACATCACATTCACATGGATTAGGCTAGTTAGAGTCCTTGTGGTAGCAAATAGAACCATAAATAGATGGGCATTTTGGACTAAAGGCTTAGCCATGAGTCTCCGCCCTTGTTCCGGCAAAAAGCGATCGGCTAAGAGTGATCCGTCGGTTCCTCGAGTAATGCATTACCTTCAGTGAAGTTTCCTGCTTACCATTTTAAGCCAAAGGCACAGCCACGAGCCTGCCTGACTCGTTGGCACAAACTAGGCAAAAAAGTCACGTTCCATCGGTCCACCTGACCTGCAGCCTGACTTTGGGTGGTGGAGAGTGGAGGCTGTGTGTGAGTTTGGTACCCAAACCCAAATGAATGGCGCGTGAAGTGATGAAGTGCCCGGCAGATATAGTGCTAGCTAGTATGGATATATATATGTGACTGCAGACCAGAGAGGAAATTCTTCATTTAACTTGTACTAGTTGATCTGATTGCTAGCGGATTATATATGTAGCTTAATTACCTTAGGCAGTTAACTTTTTTAAAAAAAATTGCGGGCTGGGCTGTTAATTTGTTGCACGGATACATGCTGGCTAGCTACTTAATTTGTGGTAGAACAATTTGTTGCATTGCAGTAGGTGAGATGATTGACTCTGGACACACATCTATTACTATTTTTGGTCATCGATATACAGAAAGAAAAACAAATAAGTATCTCTCTGGCTTTACCATGTGTTTTAAACAAGCAGAAAAACAATTAAATAAACACATGGAGTATATATCTGCCTTTGCCATGCACCATGTATGTATTACTGGCTGGAACAAGTAATTTACAGATGTGGTGCTCCTCCGCTCACAAATACAAGATGTTCTAACTTTTTTTCTGAATCGGATTTATATAATGTTTTGGTGTGTTTGTTCACTCATTTCAGTCCATATTGGAATATCCACAACATCTTAAATTTGTGAATGGAGGGACTATTAAATAAACACATTGACTTTTGCCGTGATTTCAGTTTCCTACATTGGGCAAGTGTGGTAGCTTCTCACTGACACAATGGAACAAGTAGATATTTGGGCGCCCATCTTCGCTGATCCTCTCCCAAGCCAGGTATATATATTTACTTTGTTGATCGATCAGCTCACATATTAATGCTAGACACCATGAATGACTAGTTGGATGCTTGGTTTCATTTCGATAAAAATGGAGCTGGCCTGCATTTCTAAAATAAAAATGGAGCTGGCCTGCACAACCAAAATAATCAATAAAAAGTATTGAAGCATATTCCCTGGTTTAGCCAACTTTCATTTTAACTGGATCTGGATGTAATATATCAATGTCGACTAGCATAGTTCATATATGGTCCACGTTCTTTAGCTCTTATTAAATCTTGGATAGAGAATTACAAGGGGCTCATCAAATCCTAGCACAAAATTAACATATGTTTCATTGTCCGATGACAAAGCGGAGATTGAAGTTTACTCAATATCCTGGATTATGACACCATGGACTACCAAGCATTCTTAGAAGGACCCCAAGATGAACATGATTTGGACAGATTGCTGAAATGTATGATGCTTAATTGTTGCGTCCATTCCAAACTCCATTACACAAGCAAGAAATTTATCCATGGTCCGACTTTGGAACCAATTAACGTATGAAGCTTTCCTTGCAGGTGCATTCAGTCCTACTTATATAAAGGAGGCAAATTTAACTCATGAGGCAAGATTTTCGCACATGCAAAAGTACAAACTTGCTAATAAATGAACATGGCAAATGGTACTGAAAATATGTATCATCATTGCAGATTGAATGCGGATTTTATTCACCAACTAGTTATCATGGCATGACAATACAAACACTTGGACCTGCTCCACCGGAGGCGCTGCCTGAGAAAGAGGAGGCCCTTGGCGGCGATGGTGGCGGAGGAGGAGGAGGAGGAGGAGAGAGAGGCAGGAGCGCCCAGTACCCGCCGCCTTGTCATCGAAGAAGCAGGAGGCTTGCACCCACCGCCACACTGCTGGAGGAGGGGCCTGCCATCTACTAGGTATGAATTATATAGGATGCATTCGCTGCAATATACAACTTGTCATTGTCTCAAGTAGTTAAATACATATGCTATGAGCTTGATTACATGCCAAAAGTGGTTGGAAGCACGGAGTCGCATGAGAAGTGCACGCAAGAGAGGAACATGGTCGATAAACATGGAACCATGCTCCGGGACTTCGCTCTGCAAGTGAAGGCCACAAACATGGGGGCGTAAGAAACAACAACCATTGGACATCTCAAGAGGTGAAAGAGCTAGTGGATGGTGTATCTGTATATGGGGTTGGACATTGACTAAACTGAAGAATGAAAGGTTTCCGTTATCAGTTCGAACGGCGGAGCATCTTAAGGTATAGTCAATTGGTGATTTATTGCACCCTAAAGCACATGCATCTATAGATATTATATCTGTTCATTACTTTGTTGTTTCTCACATTTTTCTCTCTTAATATTTTATTTATCTATATTTTTTATTGCAAAATATGACAATTTTTATGTTTTGTTTAATCCTTCAGGATAAATGGAGAAATTTGTTGAAAGCCTACACGGTCAGGCCCACATCTGAAAAGAAGGTTTTATTCCATAAGTATGCTGAATTCATTATGGAACACCACTTATTTTCATCTCTTTCATTTCTTAAATTCCAGGGAAATATGAAAAGAAGGATCTCGCCTCCTCTAGATAAGGATTGTGTCAAAAAGATCCAGAGGCTAGCAGCTGATTACCCTCGAAAATGAAGTTGCACTCTTGATCGCTACAAGACATCGTATAGTACTTTTGGTGTAGCAGGACCCCAACAATAAGTGTTCTATTATTTTTCTAGAACTGCAAGCATAGGCTGCATATTAAGTGTGTCAAGAGTAGAGAGTAGATTGAGCCATCTGGAGGGAGCAGCTTATATCTCCTGCCTAACTACCTAGACAGACTAGTGAAGCACTCTCTATTAATGTAATGGGGAGGTCTCTAGATAAGGTACACAGGTCATCGCATGAGGTTGACTTTATAGACGATTCAGCAGTTAATAACTAACAGAAATACGTAACATTATTTCTCATGTAATGACCAAAGTGGTGTAAACTTTCTGGATTGGCTAATTGTTCATTGGACTCTGACAAACAAGATCGCAATTCAAAACACCAGTTTTACTATGTTAAGTTACGAACTATGTACAATATTGAATCAAAAGTGCAAATTAGACAGGTACTATACCACATTTGAAGGGGATGGCCAGCAGTGGATAGCAGCTCCAGCATGAAGAGCTCGAAATATCGGTCCTTACGAGAACGCGGTTCCTGCAGAACCAAAAGAAGAGAACAGTAAGTATTTGCTAGAAGCATCATTGAATACCGGTAATGAATGTTCACGACATCTTGTAGTGTACTTGGATCAAAAGAACATTCGAGGTAGTAATAGATTGAACTGAGGGAGCAGATTATCGCATATTCACATGCCGCTCAATTGGATGTCAACCACATAGATATAGTCTTTTTGGTATTAAAGAAAAATAAAGCACTAGTTTCTTCTTGTTACAAGACCTTTTTTCAATCCTCACTGGAAACACTCAAAATAAGCATGAAGGAAAGCTCACGTGTTCATAGGGGTTTCTTCTTGTTTGATGTAGTCACAGCATTGGTGGAGGATATCCTCGAGAAAATTCCAAAGCAATCACAGATTAGTATGCCCCGAGCTTGCAAACTTCCTTGAAAACAAGCCACAAAACATGAATATTATCTTGACATGAAAGAGTGGTGATCATTTTTTGTTGCAACACAAAAACATGAAGCACCAAATACTTGGCTTTGACAGATTTACGACTTAATATAAATAGTTTCTCACTGAGCAGTAACAGATTAAGGCCATGGAATTGAAGAATGAGGTAGCCAAGAAATGTACCTCATCATCGTGGCCAGGGAAGCCACTCCGATTGAAGTTCTGACGCCACCCCCTCTGTAAAGAAAGGAGACGAGCGGGCTCCTGAACAGCTCAATTCTAGCAAGCTTCAGTTCACTGTATTCTTTCATGCCTGAGGTGACAGTGAGATCCAAGAAGATATCTTTGCTGGTGAATGACTTGTTGCAGTTTGAACACTTAAATCCTGACCTATAAATTGCTGGGCTGGGACACATATAGAAGCCAAAACAACATACATCCTAACCCAGCCAACAGATTTACATGAGATGAACGTAATTCATGGACTTTAGACATACAGTTCATGCCCGACGACCCTTTCCTTATCAGCGTTCATCGGAAATGTGGACATACAAACACCTCGGTTTTTGAAGCAACATTCAGCTTGGTTTTGATCTCCTGAAACTGTTTGCACAAAGGAGCGCCGGTTTCACTCGGTATGAATAAAGTCCAAACTTGACATAACATTAAACGCTTACACTTAACGCAACTGTAAACTATGCTACTTCTTTGCCGAAGCATACACGGTCGCTTCTTAGCAAGATTAGCTCTTCAGAAATACATGTAAGGCAACAGAAATACATATATGCATGTAAGGCAACAGAAATACATATATCATGCGAGGTTCAATCTTTGCATCTGGTGGCCAAATATCAGCAGTGCAGGCCATGACTGAAAATATCTGCTAAACTTACGCCTAGCTCTCGATTGATTACCCTACTAAATGCAGTACAAAGCTTGGTTCCTGTCAAAGCCTCGCCTAGGCATAACACCAAACATTTGGTGGGCGACAATCGTCCCCCCATTTTTCTAGCACACACAACGCGTTCCATTGCCTTCCCTGAGATGAGAATCAGCTAGTGGGGTAGGTACATACCGGGTAGAGGGCGATGGCTGCCGCGGCGAAGGCCACCCGGCGAGCCGGCAGCGGCAGGTCTGGTCTGCGGGCAATGCGGCACGGGACGCGTGGGGGATGGAGCGACGGGGAGGAGGAGGAGCAGGAAGCCGCCGCTGCTCTCACTGTGAGCTCCATGGGAGCTGCAGAGCAATTGCAGCAGTACGCTGGCTGCAGCCTGGAGCCTGGAGACGCGCCGGTCGGCGAAGGGAAGGAAAGAAATGCTCTGTCTTTGGCAAGCTCGTGCAGAGGAGCAGGGGCGTGTCCGCTGAGTAGATCGACAGGCGTAAAAAAAAAGGGAAAACCTGATTCAGTAATCAAAATGTTAAAATATTTTCATTAATTTTCAGTCAACTAGTTTCTAATCTGTGCTCTGTTGAATTTTCGATCACACCCCTTGATTCGTCTTGGCTCAAGTGTCCCATGTCCTTTGTCGGGTTTGTTTGGTAACTTGTTTTCGTCTAGTCCTTCTCTCTGAGCCAGGAGGGACAAGAGTGGTGGAGAGGGCAAGACATGGGTGTGGGGAGCAATGAGGTTAATTGCCAGATCAAGACGATCTAGGGCACGCCACACCTAGGGTTGGTTCAATCTCGTTTGGAGGTTGTGCAAGGCATGACCCTCTTCTCCCTCACTACCACTGACAAACGTGGGAGGCGACACATTTAGCCTTGACGGTTGCTGGGCGCTGTTTATGGCGTGCACGACAACGATCAGCAAGATGATGGCATGATGGTGATAGAAACTAGGAAGCGACATGATGGCGTTTTCCCTTCAGCTATCTTCTCCTTTGGCATACTGTGTGCATGTCCGTAGAGTGGTGAGGGCACTTTGTTAGCAGCAAAACCGCCAGATTCATAGTCAAACGGCTAGCACGATTTAAGATGACCCATTTTGAGCGCCCGACAGAGCAAACATTTGTTGTACCTATGATAGCACCAAAGCGACTGTTTCGGAGTGATCGCGCAGAGCATATAGAGCAACACGACTAGCTCCAATTGGTCACCACCCCCTCCAGCATCGGATTCATACCTAGCCATCTGGGTCGGCACGACCCGTCCCATGCTTAACCGTGCTTGGCACGACACATTAAGTAAACGTGCCCGTGGCATGTTTATTCCCTAATGGGTCGGCACATTTAACCTTTTCTTACCCAATTACTCCAAAATATGGCACTGTGTGTTGGCTGACTGATTGGGAGCCCAGAGAGGTCTTCTCATGAGTTGTGGAGTCGCGGCCCTCTTGGCCATTAGATCTTGCCTCCCCTGTCGTTGTTACCTTTGACCATGGCTCGCACCAAAATTGCAGGGGATAGAGCCAGCAGCAGCGAAGCACCCGGCCCCTCCCCGCCCCACAACGCCAACCTCCACCAGCTCCTCGCATCCAGCGGGGACGACTTGCTCGTAGCCGCAGCATCCTACCATCCCAACATCCTGCGGTCACTATTGTAGCTTGCATCAACAATGCACATCCCTCGTCCAAAGATCTCACACCGACGGCGATCACCACACCTAATCGGCTGCACCATTGTCAATCGGACATGGTCGTTTGCAGCATCATCGGCGACCGCTAGTCCCAACATCTCGCGTTGCCGCAGCCTCGCGCCTTGCTAGTTGCAGCATCGGTGGTCATAGCCATCGACAGCCCGCCACTCCATAGTCTTTGTCGAGGGTACAAGGAGGCGATGCTTCGTGGGCTTCGCCTTAGCGGCTTTGGCGCTCTCAAGAGCCGGTGCAAGCTCGGACTCTCGTGTCGTTGAGTCGCGCTCCAAACCCTCATGTTTTTTCATGAGAGCCTGGAGCTCTTGCTGCACCTTCGCCACCCGCCTCCTCGCTTCTCCCCTGGCTCGCTCTGCGGCGCGCATCGCTCGTCGCGCAGACACCGCATCCTTCAGGTCGCCACCTGCTCGTGGCCCTGTGAAAACCCATGTTATCCTCGTTATTTATCTTGCAACCAAAATCCTTTTCTGTAAGGTACAAATTTAATACGGTGTTACTCACCTTCCTTGTCCTCGAGTTGCTTCTTGGCATGGCCGAGCTCGCTCTCGGACCCCTCGAGGTTCTGCTTTAAAGCATTGACCTCCGCAGTCAGTGCGGCAGAGGTTAGCAGCGCAGCCTGCAATCTCATATTGACATGTTTTTTAGACCTCTTGCGTATATCTTTTTAGATCCTCAGTCTTGCTTTTCTTTCCGAACACCGAACCGAGCATCAGGGGCTACTGTCTATGCGGTATTATATTACATATTTTAAATTTCTTACCTCAAAGCCTGTTAGAAGGCTGCTGCTGTAGGGGAACGTAGTAATTTCAAAAAATTTCCTACGCACACGCAAGATCATGGTGATGTATAGCAACGAGAGGGGAGAGTGTTGTCTACGTACCCTCGTAGACCTGAAGCGGAAGCGATCACAACGTAGAGGAAGTAGTCGTACGTTCTCCTCGCGATCCGACCGATCCCGGCGCCGTTACTCCGACGCCCCCGAGTTCTTGACACACGACGGCTCGATGACGTCCCTCTTACTCCGATCCAGCCGAGTGTCGAGGGAGAGTTCCGTCAAGACGACGCGTGGTGGACGATCTTGATGTTCTACCGTGGCAGAAGCCGCCTAAGCTTCATGACGATATGACCGAGGTGGAATATGGTGGAGGGGGCACCGCACACGGCTAAGGAACGATCCGTAGATCAAACTTGTGTGTCCTAGGGTGCCCCCTGCCCCGTGATATAAAGGAGGGAGGGGAGGTGCGGCCGCCCAAGGGAGGTGCGCCAGAGAGTCCTACTCCCACCGAGTAGGACTCCCCCTTCCTAGTTGGAGTAGGATTGGGGAGGGGAAGAGGAAGGGGCGCCCCCCTCCTTTGTCCTATTCGGACTAGGGGAGGGGGCGCGACCTGCCCCCGGCCGACCCTCCTCTTCTCCTCGAGGCCCACTAAGGCCCATTTAGTTCCCGGGGTTCCGTAACCTCCGGTACTCGATAAATTCGATTTCACCCGAACCATTCCGAACTCCAAATATAGGCTTCCAATATATCAATCTTTATGTCTCGACCATTTCGAGACTCCTCGGCATGTCCGTGATCATATCCGGGACTCGAACTTCTTGGTACATCAAAATACATAAACTCATAATAACCGCCATCGAAACCTTAAGCGTGCAGGACCCTATGGTTCGAGAACAATGTAGACATGACCGAGACACGTCTCGGTCAATAACCAACAGCGGACCTGGATGCCCATATTGGTTCCTACATATTCTACGAAGATCTTTATCGGTCGACCGCATAACAACATACGTTGTTCCCTTTGTCATCGGTATGTTACTTGCCCGAGATTCGATCGTCGGTATCCAATACCTAGTTCAATCTCGTTACCGGCAAGTCTCTTTACTCGTTCCGTAATACATCATCTCACAGCTAACTCATTAGTTGTAATGCTTTGCAAGGCTTCATGATGTGTATTATCGAGAGGGCCAGAGATACCTCTCCGACAATCGGAGTGACAAAACCTAATCTCGAAATACGCCAACCCAACATCTGCCTTTGGAGACACCTGTAGTACTCCTTTATAATCACCCGATTACGTTGTGACGTTTGGTAGCACCCAAAGTGTTCCTCCGTAAACGGGAGTTGCATAATCTCATAGTTACGAGAACATGTATAAGTCATGGATAAAAGCAGTAGCAACATACTAAACGATCGTGTGCTAAGCTAATGGGATGGGTCATGTCAATCGATCATTCTACTAATGATGTGACCTTGTTGATCAAATAACAACTCTTTGTTCATGATTAGGAAACATAATCATCTTTGATTAACAAGCTAGTCTAGGAGAGGCATACTAGTGACATGTTGTTTGTTTATGCATTCACACATGTATCATGTTTCCGGTTAATACAATTCTAGCATGAATGATAAACATTTATCATGAAATAAGGAAATAAATAATAACTTTATTATTGCCTCTAGGGCATATTTCCTTCAGTCTCCCACTTGCACTAGAGTCAATAATCTAGATTACATAGTAATGATTCTAACACCCATGGAGTCTTGGTGTTGATCATGTTTTGCTCGTGGAAGAGGCTTAGTCAACGGTGCGCAACATTCAGATCCGTATGTATCTTGCAAATCTCTATGTCTCCCACGGACTAAGTCCGGATGGAATTGAAGCGTCTCTTGATGTGCTTGGTCCTTTTGTGAAATCTGGATTCCTTCGCTAAGGCAATTGCTCCATATTGTCACGAGAAGATTTTCATTGGACCCGATGCACTAGGTATGACACCTAGATCGGATATGAACTCCTTCATCCGACTCCTTCATTAGCTGCTTCGAAGCTGCTATGTACTCCGCTTCACATGTAGATCCCGCCACGACGCTTTGTTTAGAACTGCACCAACCGACAGCTCCTCCGTTTAGTGTAAATACGATCCGGTCTGCGATTTAGAATCGTCCGGATCGGTGTCAAAGCTTGCATCAACGTAACCGTTTACAATGAGCTCTTTGTCACCTCCATATCGAGAAACATATCCTTAGTCCTTTTCGGTATTTCAGATGTTCTTGACCGCTGTCGATGATCCACTCTGGATTACTTTGGTACCTCCCTGCTAGGCTTATAGCAAGGCACACATCAGGTCAGGTACACAACATTGCATACATGATAGAGCCTATGGCTGAAGCATAGGGAACATCTTTCATTTTCTCTCTATCTTCTGCAGTGGTCGGGCATTGAGTCTTACTCAACTTCACACCTTGTAACACAGGCAAGAACCCTTTCTTTGCTTGATCCATTTTGAACTTCTTCAAAATTTTGTCAAGGTATGTGCTTTGTGAAAGTCCAATTAAGCGTCTTGATCTATCTCTATAGATCTTAATGCCCAATATGTAAGCAGCTTCACCGAGGTCTTTCATTGAAAAACTCTTATTCAAGTATCCCTTTATGCTATCCAGAATTCTATATCATTTCCGATTAGCAATATGTCATCTACATATAATATCGTAAATGCTACTGAGCTCCCACTCACTTTCTTGTAAATACAGAGCTTCTCCAAAAGTGCAGTACAAACCCAAATGCTTTGATCACACTATCAAAGCGTTTATTCCAACTCGAGATGCTTGCACCAGTCCATAGATGGATCGCTGGAGCTTGCATACTTTGTTAGCTCCTTTGGATCGACAAAACCTTCTCGTTGCATCATATACAACTCTTCTTCCGTAAATCCATTCAGAATGCAGTCTTTACATCCATTTGCCAAATTTCATAATCATAAAATGCGGCAATTGCTAACATGATTCGGACAGACTTAAGCATTGCTACGGGTGAGAAGGTCTCATCGTAGTCAATCCCTTGAACTTGTCGAAAACCCTTTGCGACAAGTCGAGCTTTGTAGACAGTAACATTACCGTCGGCGTCAGTCTTCTTCTTGAAGATCCACTTGTTTTCTATTGCTTGCCTACCCTCGGGCAAGTCAACCAAAGTCCATACTTTGTTTTCATACATGGATCCCATCTCAGATTTCATGGCCTCAAGCCATTTTGCGGAATCTGGGCTCACCATCGCTTCTTCATAGTTCGTAGGTTCATCATGATCTAGTAGCATGATTTCCAGAACAGGATTACCGTACCACTCTGGTGCGGATCTTACTCTGGTTGATCTACGAGGTTCTGCAGTAACTTGATCTGAAGTTTCATGATCAACATCATCAACTTCCTCACTACTTGGTGTAGATGTCTCAGAAACCAGTTTCTGCGACAAACTACTTTCAAGTAAGGGAGAAGTTACCATTACCTCATCAAGTTCTACTTTCCTCCCACTCACTTCTTTCGAGAGAAACTCCTTCTCTAGAAAGGATCCATTCTTAGCAACGAATGTCTTGCCTTCGGATCTGTGATAGAAGGTGTACCCAACTGTCTCCTTTGGGTATCCTATTAAGACACATTTCTCCGATTTGGGTTCGAGCTTATCAGGTTGAAGTTTTTTCACATAAGCATCGCATCCCCAAACTTTAAGAAACGACAACTTTGGTTTCTTGCCAAACCATAGTTCATAAGGGTCGTCTCAGCGGATTTCGACGGTGTTCTATTCAGTGTGAATGCGGCCGTCTCTAGAGCATAACCCCAAAACGATAGCGGTAAATCTGTAAGAGACATCATAGATCGCACCATATCTAGTAAAGTGCGATTCATGACGTTCGGACACACCATTACGCTGTGGTGTTCCGGGTGGCGTGAGTTGCGAAAACTATTCGCATTGTTTCAAATGTAGACCAAACTCAGTAACTCAAATATTCACCTCCACGATCGATCGTAGAAATTTAATTTTCTTGTTACGATGATTTTCAACTTCACTCTCAAATTCTTTGAACTTTTCAAATGTTTCAGACTTATGTTTCATTAAGTAGATATACCCATATCTGCTTAAGTCATCTGTGAAGGTGAGAAAATAACGATATCCGCCACGAGCCTCAACATTCATCGGACCACATACATCCATATGTATGATTTCCAATAAATCTGTTGCTCTCTCCATAGTACCGAGAACGGGTTCTAGTCATCTTGCCCATGAGGCACGGTTCGCAAGTGCCAAGTGATTCATAATCAAGTGACTCCAAAAGTCCATCAAGATGGAGTTTCTTCATGCGCTTTACACCGATATGACCTAAACGGCGATGCCACAAATAAGTTGCACTTTCATTATCAACTCTGCATCTTTTGGCTTCAACATTATGAATATGTGTATCACTACTATCGAGATTCATCAAAATAGACCACTCCTCAAGGGTGCATGACCATAAAAGATATTACTCATATAAATAGAACAACCATTATTCTCTCGATTTAAATGAATAACCGTCTCGCATCAAACAAGATCCAGATATAATGTTCATGCTCAACGCAGGCACCAAATAACAATTATTTAGGTCTAAAACTAATCCCGAAGGTAGATGTAGAGGTAGCGTGCCGACCGCGATCACATCGACTTTGGAACCATTTCCCACGCGCGCCGTCACCTCGTCCTTTGCGGTGTTAAGCAATCCGTAGTCCCTATTTGAGTTGCAAATATTAGCAATGATCCAATATCAAATACCCAGTGCTCTGCGAGCTCTAGTAAGGTACACATCAATAACATGTATATCACATATACCTTTGTTCACCTTGCCATCCTTCTTATCCGCCAAATACTTGGGGCAGTTCCGCTTCCAAAGGACGATCAGCTTGCGGTAGAAGCACTTTCAGTTTCAGGCTTAGGTCCAGACTTGGGTTTCTTCTCCGAGCAGCAACTTGCTTGCTGTTCTTCTTGAAGTTCCTTCTTCTTCCCTTTGCCTTTCTTCTTGAAACTAGTGGTCTTATTGACCATCAACACTTGATGCTCCTTCTTGATTTCTACCTCCGCAGCCTTTAGCATTGCGAAGAGCTCAGGTATAGTCTTTACTAACCCTTGCATATTATAGTTCATCACGAAGCCTTTGTAGCTTGGTGGCAGTGATTGAAGAATTCTGTCAATGACACAATCATCCGGAAGATTAACTCCCAATTGTGTCAAGTGATTGTAATACCCAGACATTTTGAGTATGTGCTCACTGACAGAACTATTCTCCTCCATCTTGCAGCTATAGAACTTATTGGAGACTTCATATCTCTCAATCCGGGCATTCTATTGGAATATTAACTTCAACTCCTGGAACATCTCATATGCTCCATGACGTTCAAAACGTCGTTGAAGTCTCGGTTCTAAGCCGTAAAGCATGGCACACTGAACTATAGAGTAGTCATCAGCTTTGCTCGCCAGACGTTCTTAACGCCGTCGGTTGCATCAAGAGCGAGGCCTGGCACCCAGCGGTGCATCCAGACGTAACTCTTACATGCAGCAATGAGGATAATCCTCGAGTTACGGACACGTCCGTGTAATTGCTACCATCATCTTTCAACTTTGCTTTCAAAGAACGCATTAAAATTCAACGGAACAACAAAGACGAGCCATCTATCTACAATCAAACATAAACAAGCAAGATACTATCGGTACTAAGTCCATGATAAATTTAAGTTCAATTAATCATATTACTTAAGAACTCCCACTTAGAAAGACATCTCTAGTCATCTAAGTGATCACGTGATCCAAATCAACTAAACCATAACCGATCATCACGTGAAATGGAGTAGTTTTCAATGGTGAACATCTTATGTTGATCATATCTACTATATGATTCACGCCGACCTTCGGTCTCCGTGTTCGAGGCCATATCTGCATATGCTAGGCTCGTCAAGTATAACCCGAGTATTCTGCGTGTGCAAAACTGGCTTGCACCCGTTGTAGATGGACGAGAGCTTATCACACCCGATCATCACGTGGTGTCTGGGCACGACGAACTTTGGCAACGGTGCATACTCGGGGAGAACACTTCTTGATAATTTAGTGAGAGATCATCTTATAATGCTACCGTCAATCAAAGCAAGATAAGATGCATAAAGGATAAACATCACATGCAAATCAATATAAGTGATATGATATGGTCATCATCATCTTGTGTTTCGTGATCTTCATCTCCGCAGCACCACCATGATCACCATTGTCACCGGCGCGACACCTTGATCTCCATCGTAGCATCGTTGTCGTCTCGCCAATCTTATGTTTCTACGACTATCGCTACCGCTTAGTGATAAAGTAAAGCATTACAGGGCGATTGCATTGCATACAATAAAGCGACAACCATATGGCTCCAGCCAGTTGCCGATAACTTTGGTTACAAAACATGATCATCTCATACAATAAAATATAGCATCACGTCTTGACCATATCACATCACAACATGCCTGCAAAAACAAGTTAGACGTCCTCTACTTTGTTGTTGCAAATTTTACGTGGCTGCTACGGGCTTAAGCAAGAACTAGTCTCACCTCGCATCAAAACCACAACGATACTTCGTCAAATAGACTCGCTTTAACCTTCTCAAGGACCGGCGAGCCACACTCAGTTCAACTAAAGTGAGAGAGACAGACACCCACCAATACCTTTAAGCAACGAGTGCTCGTGGCGGTGAAACCAGTCTCGCGTAAGCGTCTGGCGTAATGTCGGTCCGGGCCGCTTCATCTCACAATACCGCTGAACCAAAGTATGACATGCTGGTAGGTAGTATGACTTGTATCGCCCACAACTCACTTGTGTTCTACTCGTGCATAACATCAAACCATAAAAAACAGGCTCGGATGCCATCATGTTGGGGACGTAGTAATTTCAAAAATTTCCTACGCACACGCAAGATCATGGTGATGTATAGCAACGAGAGGGGAGAGTGTTGTCTACGCACCCTCGTGAACCTGAAGCGAAGCGATCACAACGTAGAGGAAGTAGTCGACGTTCTCCTCGCGATCCGACCGATCCCGCGCCAAGCATCCGACGCCCGAGTTCTTGACACACGTGCGGCTCGATGACGTCCCTCGTACTCGATCCAGCCGAGTGTCGAGGGAGAGTTCACAAGACGACGGTGTGGTGACGATCTTGATGTTCTATCGCGCAGAAGCCGCTTAAGCTTCATGACGATATGACCGAGGTGGAATATGGTGGAGGGGGCACCGACACGGCTAAGGAACGATCCGTAGATCAAACTTGTGTGTCCTAGGGTGCCCCCTGCCCTCAGATATAAAGGAGGGAGGGGGAGCGGCCGGCCCAAGGGAGGCGCGCCAGAGGAGTCCTACTCCCACCGGGAGTAGGACTCCCCCCCTTTCCTAGTTGGAGTAGGATTGGGGGAGGGGGAGGAAGGGCGCCGCCGCCTCCTTGTCCTATTCGGACTAGGGGGGGAGGGGGCGCACGGCCTGCCCTGGCCGGCCCCTCCTCTTCTCCCTCGAGGCCCACTAAGGCCCATTTAGTTCCCGGGGTTCCGTAACCTCCGGTACTCGATAAATTCCGATTTCACCCGAACCATTCAACTCCAAATATAGGCTTCCAATATATCAATCTTTATGTCTCGACCATTTGAGACTCCTCGTCATGTCCGTGATCACATCCGGACTCAACTTCTTCGGTACATCAAAATACATAAACTCATAATAACATCGCCATCAAACCTTAAGCGTGCGGACCCTACGGTTCGAGAACAATGTAGACATGACCGAGACACGTCTCGGTCAATAACCAACAGCGGACCTGGATGCCCATATTGGTTCCTACATATTCTACTGAAGATCTTTATCGGTCGGACCGCATAACAACATCGTTGTTCCTTTGTCATCGGTATGTTACTTGCCCGAGATTCGATCGTCGGTATCCAATACCTAGTTCAATCTCGTTACCGGCAAGTCTCTTTACTCGTTCCGTAATACATCATCTCATAGCTAACTCATTAGTTGTAATGCTTTGCAAGGCTTCAGTGATGTGTATTACCGAGAGGGCCCAGAGATACCTCTCCGACAATCGGAGTGACAAAACCTAATCTCGAAATACGCCAACCCAACATCTGCCTTTGGAGACACCTGTAGTACTCCTTTATAATCACCCGATTCGTTGTGACGCTTTGGTAGCACCAAAGTGTTCCTCCGTAAACGGAGTTGCATAATCTCATAGTTACGAGAACATGTATAAGTCATGGATAAAAGCAGTAGCAACATACTAAACGGTCGTGTGCTAAGCTAATGGGATGGGTCATGTCAATCAGATCATTCTACTAATGATGTGACCTTGTTGATCAAATAACAACTCTTTGTTCATGATTAGGAAACATAATCATCTTTGATTAACAAGCTAGTCTAGTAGAGGCATACTAGTGACATGTTGTTTGTTTATGCATTCACACATGTATCATGTTTCCGGTTAATACAATTCTAGCATGAATGATAAACATTTATCATGAAATAAGGAAATAAATAATAACTTTATTATTGCCTCTAGGGCATATTTCCTTCAACTTGCGAGCTTCATCCAGCCCGCTCTTGGCGAAGCTGAACCTTCAATCACCGCACTCATGATAGTGTGGTGTTCTTCCTCGATGGAAGCATCGTTGAGCGCCTCCAACAAGTTATCCGGCGCCTCCGGTTGGACGGCGGCCGCCGGTGTCACAGTCTTGCCCTTCTTACAAAAGGGCCGCCTGCCGGACTCCGGGTCCACTGCAGGTTCCGGTACGGAGTCCGGTACGAAGTCTGGGAGGTTGCCCTATGGCACCTCCGGAGCCTCCCCCTCCTAGTGGGTCCCCTCCTGGGATCCCACCTTGGCGTCATCAGCGTCACGAGGGGTGGAGGCGGTCGGAAGGGAATCCATATCCGACGTAGCCAAGGCCGCTCGACGAAGCGGGAAGATCGTCCTTGGCCGGACTACAGGTTGTATGCGGCATTAGAAGGACACCATGTGGCAAAAAGAGAAATTATGAATCATCCAGGAATTCGACACTTACGATCTTGCGGGGCTTGGCCCTTGAGGGCCACTCTCGTCGCCATCGTCGGCGTTGGCGGAGCAGTCCGAGGAAGGGTCCGCCTTTCTTGACCCTTTCGCCGCCCCGCTGGGAGGCCTTCCTCTTCTTCTCTCCCCTGCTGGGGAGGCTTTTTTCCTCCTCCTCGGGAGGAGTCCGCCTCGAGTAATCGGACGATGAGTCCGATATCACTGGCGCCGAACTCCTTCGGGTTCCCATGGCCTTTTCTTGGCCTTCTTCTCCGGCACCACGTAAAGTGCCGGGACCAGCAGCCCCGTCAAACGGGTGTCCGCTGGGTCTTCTAGAAGGGGAGCCGGACAGTTGACCTGTCCGGATGTCTTCTGCCAGTCTTGTTAAAGGCATTGGGAGTTTTTAGATCCCGCATAGAGTCAAACTGTGAAAGAAATGAGTGTCCCATAAAGGATAACATAGCTTACCTCGCCGGCCGGGCGCTGCGTGCTGAATCCGCGATCTTCAGTTGCGGATGCGGGGGCTTCTTCGCCCTTGAACAGCACCCTCCAGACAGCTTCATACGTCATGTCGAAGAGGCCGCTCAGGGTCCGGTGCTGTGCCGGATCACACTCCCACATATTGAAGGCCCGTTGTTGGCAGGGAGAATCCGGCGGACGAGCATGACCTGGATCACATGGACAAGCTTAAGCTTCTTGTTCACTGTGGTGCAGAGACAGGGGCTGGAGTCCAGTCAGCTCCTCCAAACTAACCCATAGCAAGCCCTTCTCATTCCAGGAGGTGAGCTGCATGGGGGTACCAGATCTGAACTCGGGGGCCGCTGCCCATTTAGGGTCACGCGGCTCGGTGATGTAGAACCACCCCGATTGCCATCCTTTGATGGACTCCACAAAGGCGCCCTCGAGCCAGTGACGTTGGGCATTTTGCCCACCATGGCGCCTCCGCACCGCTTGACGCCTTCACCACCTTCAGCTTGACATTGAAGGTCTTTAGCCACAAGTCAAGTGAGGCTAGATGCGAGGAAGGCCTCGCATACCCACGATAAACGCCGAGATGTTGAGGATGAAGTTTGGCGCCAGATCGTGGAAGTCTAGGGCGAGTAGTACATGAGCCCCGGATGAAGGGATGAAGTGGGAAGCCCAGTCCATGGAGGAAGTGGGGAAGAAATACGACCCTCTCATGGGGCTGGGGGTGGGATGAGCTGCCCTCGTCGGGCAGCCGGTGCGCGATGTCGCTGGACAGGTATCCCACGCGCGCAGCTTCTCGATGTGCCCCTCCGTAACGGAGGAGGCCATCCATTTGCCTCCCGCTCCGGACATGGCTGGAGAAGGTTGAGGCAAGATGTGCGGACTTGGGCGCTGGAGCTCGATTGCGCGGAGATGGATAGGCAAAGGAGGAAGAAGGCGTATGTAAAAAAGGCGGATCCTTATCCCCTTATATATGGGCGGACGAAGACTATGCATCCCCACCGGCCTGGTAAAACTCGCTTATCTCCCAAGTGCCGCAATCAATGGCGCGGCTGGGTTACCCACGTCCGTATTGATGGGAATCTCGGAATAAGGGGAACACGGTCTCTGCTTCGACAAGACGTGCCAAGGAAACCGCTTCGCTAAACGCGCTGAGGTGGTATAATAAAAACGATTCAAGTAAAGGCTTGGTAGTGGTGTGATGTCACGCCACAAAATACGTCAGCAGATTGAACTTGTGTACATGTTATTCTCTCTAGGGTGGTGTGTGGAATTTATTTTACAGAGCCGGACACTATCCTGGTGTTCACAATCTTCTATGAATTATTCGGAGGAGTAACCCGCCTTGCAATGTCGAAGACAATATGCGCGCCGGACTCGTCGTCACTGAAGCCTGGTTCACGGGCTACTGAGGGAGTCCTGGACTAGGGGGTGTCCGAATAGCCGGACTATCATCATCGGCCGGACTCCAAGACTATGAAGATACAAGATTGAAGACTTCGTCCCGTGTCCGGATGGGACTTTCCTTGGCGTGGAAGGCAAGGTTGGCAATACGGATATGTAGATCTCCTACCATTTTAACCGACTCTGTGTAACCCTAGCCCTCTCCGATGTCTATATAAACTGGAGGGTTTTAGTCCGTAGGACGAACAACCATTACAACAATCATACCATAGGCTAGCTTCTAGGGTTTAGCCTCCTTGATCTCGTGGTAGATCCACTCTTGTACTACCCATATCATCAATATTAATCAAGCAGGAGTAGGGTTTTACCTCCATCGAGAGGGCCCGAACCTGGGTAAAAACATAGTGTCCCTTGTCTCCTGTTACCATCCGCCTAGACGCATAGTTCGGGACCCCCTACCCGAGATCCGCCGGTTTTGACACCGACACCCACCGTATTATTTTCTATCTTGAGAGAAGTCTCTAGTGAAACCTAAGGCCCCTGGGTCTATTTTCCATCACATAAGTTTCCGATATATCATATTAGTTTTTGATCTACTATTTTGCAATCTTTTATTTTACGATCTATAAACCAAAAATACCAAAAATATTTACTTTATCGTTTATCTATCTCTATCAGATCTCAGTTTTGCAATTAACAATGAAGGATTGACAACCCCTTTATCACATTGGGTGCAAGTTCTTTGATTGTTTGTGCAGGTATTCGGTGATTTGTTCGTTGTTTGCTCTTGGATTGATACCTTGGTTCTCAAACCGAGGGAAATACTGATATCTACTTTGCTGCATCACTCTTTCCTCTTCAAGGGAAAACCAACGCAAGCTCAATATGTAGCAGCTATTGCCATCATCTCCATCGTAATCGTTATCCCGATCCATCTGTGACATCGCAAATTGAAGGAAATATGCCCTAGAGGCAATAATAAAGTTATTATTTATTTCCTTATTTCATGATAAATGTTTATCATTCATGCTAGAATTGTATTAACCGGAAACATGATACATGTGTGAATGCATAAACAAACAACATGTCACTAGTATGCCTCTACTAGACTAGCTTGTTAATCAAAGATGATTATGTTTCCTAATCATGAACAAAGAGTTGTTATTTGATCAACAAGGTCACATCATTAGTAGAATGATCTGATTGACATGACCCATTCCATTAGCTTAGCACACGATCGCTTAGTATGTTGCTACCGCTTTTATCCATGACTTATACATGTTCCCGTAACTATGAGATTATGCAACTCCGTGCCATACGGAGGAACACTTTGGTGCTACCAAACGTCACAACGTAATCGGGTGATTATAAAGGAGTACTACAGTGTCTCCAAAGGCAAATGTTGGGTTGGCGATTTCGAGATTAGGTTTTGTCACTCCGATTGTCGGAGAGGTATCTCTGGCCCTCTCGGTAATGCACATCACTGAAGCCTTGCAAGCACTACAACTAATGAGTTAGTTGTGAGATGATGTATTACGGAGCGAGTAAAGAGACTTGCCGTAACGAGATTGAACTAGGTATTGATACCGACGATCGAATCTCGGGCAAGTAACATACCGATGACAAAGGGAACAACGATGTTGTTATGCGGTCCGACCGATAAAGATCTTCGTAGAATATGTAGGAACCAATATGGGCATCCAGGTCCCGCTATTGGTTATTGACCGAGAGCGTGTCTCGGTCATGTCTACATTGTTCTCGAACCGTAGGGTCCGTGACGCTTAAAGTTTCGATGATGCTTATTATGAGTTTATATATTTTGATGTACCAAGAAGTTCGAGTCCCGTATGTGATCACGGACATGACGAGGAGTCTCGAAATGGTCGAGACATAAAGATTGATATATTGGAAGCCTATATTTGGAGTTCGGAATGGTTCCGGTGAAATCGGAATTTATCGGAGTACCGGAGGTTACCGAACCCCCGGAACTAAATGGGCCTTAGTGGGCCTCGAGGGAGAAGAGGAGGGGCGGCCAGGGCAGGCCGCGCCTCCCCTAGTCCGAATAGGACAGGAGGGGGCGCGCCTTCCCTCTTCCCCTCCCCCAATCCTACTCCAACTAGGAAGGGGAGTCCTACTCCCTGGGAGTAGGACTCCTCCCAGCCTCCCTTGGGCCGGCCGCACCTCCCCTCCCTCCTTTATATACGGGGCAGGGGGCACCCTAGGACACACAAGTTTGATCTACGGATCGTTCCTTAGCCGTGTGCGGTGCCCCTCCACCATATTCCACCTTGGTCATACCGTCATGGCTTAGGTGAAGCCCTCACCCGGTAGAACATCAAGATCGCCTGCACGCCGTCGGGCCGACGAACTCTCCTCGACACTCGGCTGGATCGAGTACGAGGGACATCATCGAGCCGTCGTGTGTCAAGAACTCGGGGCGCCGAGTAACGCGCGGGATCGGTCGGATCGCGAGGAGAACGTCGAGTACTTCATCTACGCCAGATCGCTTCCGCTTGGTCTCGAGGGTGCGTAGACAACACTCTCCCCTCGTTGCTATACATCACCATGATCTTGCGTGTGCGTAGGAAATTTTTGAAATTACTACGCTCCCCAACAAAGGCATCCGAGCCAGGTTTTTATTGTTTGATGTTTTGCACGAGTAGAACACAAGTGAGTTGTGGGCGATACAAGTCATACTACCTACCAGCATGTCATACTTTGGTTCAGCGGTATTGTGAGATGAAGCGGCCTGGACCGACATTACGCCAGACGCTTACGCGAGACTGGTTTCACCGCCACGAGCACTCGTTGCTTAAAGGTGACTGGTGGGTGTCTGTCTCTCTCACTTTAGTTGAACTGAGTGGCTACGCCCGGTCCTTGAGAAGGTTAAACGGAGTCTATTTGACGAAATATCGCTGTGGTTTTGATGCGTGGGTGAGACTAGTTCTTGCTTAAGCCCGTAGCAGCCACGTAAAATTTGCAACAACAAAGTAGAGGACGCCTAACTTGTTTTTGCAGGCATGTTGTGATGTGATATGGTCAAGACGTGATGCTATATTTTATTGTATGAGATGATCATGTTTTGTAACCGGTTATCGGCAATCGGCTGGAGCCATATGGTTGTCGCTTATTGTATGCAATGCATCGCTTCGTAATGCTTTACTTTATCACTAAGCGGTAGCGATAGTCGAGAAGCATAAGATTGGCGAGACGACAACGATGCTACGATGGAGATCAAGGTGTCGCGCGGTGACAATGGTGATCATGGTGGTGCTGCGGAGATGAAGATCACGAAGCACAAGATGATGATGACCATATCATATCACTTATATTGATTTGCATGTGATGTTTATCCTTTATGCATCTTATCTTGCTTTGATTGACGGTAGCATTATAAGATGATCTCTCACTAAATTATCAAGAAGTGTTCTCCCCGAGTATGCACCGTTGCCAAAGTTCGTCGTGCCTAGACACCACGTGATGATCGGGTGTGATAAGCTCTACGTCCATCTACAACGGGTGCAAGCCAGTTTTGCACACGCAGAATACTCGGGTTATACTTGACGAGCCTAGCATATGCAGATATGGCCTCGGAACACGGAGACCGAAAGGTCGAGCGTGAATCATATAGTAGATATGATCAACATAAGATGTTCACCATTGAAAACTACTCCATTTCACGTGATGATCGGTTATGGTTTAGTTGATTTGGATCACGTGATCACTTAGATGACTAGAGAGATGTCTTTCTAAGTGGGAGTTCTTAAGTAATATGATTAATTGAACTTAAATTTATCATGAACTTAGTACCTGATAGTATCTTGCTTGTTTATGTTTGATTGTAGATAGATGGCTCGTCTTTGTTGTTCCGTTGAATTTTAATGCGTTCCTTGAGAAGCAAAGTTGAAAGATGATGGTAGCAATTACACGGATCGGGTCCGTAATCGAGGATTATCCTCATTGCTGCACGTAAGAGTTACGTCCCGATGCACCGCTGGGTGCGAGGCCTCTTGCTGATGTAACCGATTTACGTTAAGAACGTCTGGCGAGCAAAGCTGATGACTACTCTATAGTTCAGATGTGCCATGCTTTACGGCTTAGAACCGGGACTTCAACGACGTTTTGAACGTCATGGAGCATATGAGATGTTCCAGAGTTGAAGTTAGTATTCCAATGAATGCCCGGATTGAGAGATATGAAGTCTCCAATAAGTTCTATAGCTGCAAGATGGAGGAGAATAGTTCGCAAGTGAGCACATACTCAAAATGTCCGGGTATTACAATCACTTGACACAATTGGGAGTTAATCTTCCGGATGATTGTGTCATTGATGAATTCTTCAATCACTGCCACCAAGCTACAAAGGCTTCGCGATGAACTATAATATGCAAGGGTTAGTAAAGACTATACCGAGCTCTTCGCAATGCTAAAGGCTGCGGAGGTAGAAATCAAGAAGGAGCATCAAGTGTTGATGGTCAATAAGACCACTAGTTTCAAGAAGAAAGGCAAAGGGAAGAAGAAGGAACTTCAAGAAGAACAGCAAGCAAGTTGTTGCTCGGAGAAGAAACCCAAGTCTGGACCTAAGCCTGAAATCGAGTGCTTCTCTTTGCAAGCGGACTGGTCCTTTGAAGCGGAACTGCCCCAAGTATTTGGCGGATAAGAAGGATGGCAAGGTGAACAAAGGTATATGTGATATACATGTTATTGATGTGTACCTTACTAGAGCTCGCAGAGCACTGGTATTTGATATCGGTTCTGCTTGCTAATATTTGCAACTCGAAGCAGGGACTACGGATTGCGAACACCGCAAAGGACGAGGTGACGATGCGGCGTGGGAAATGGTTCCAAAGTCGATGTGATCGCGGTCGGCACGCTACCTCTACATCTACCTTCGGATTAGTTTTAGACCTAAATAATTGTTATTTGGTGCCTGCGTTGAGCATGAACATTATATCTGGATCTTGTTTGATGCGAGATGGTTATTCATTTAAATCGAGAAATAATGGTTGTTCTATTTATATGAGTAATATCTTTTATGGTCATGCACCCTTGAGGAGTGGTCTATTTTGATGAATCTCGATAGTAGTGATACACATATTCATAATGTTGAAGGCAAAAGATGCAGAGTTGATAATGATAGTGCAACTTATTTGTGGCACTTGCCGTTTAGGTCATATCGATGTAAAGCGCATGAAGAAACTCCATCTCGATGGACTTTTGGAGTCACTTGATTATGAATCACTTGGCACTTAAGAACCGTGCCTCATGGGCAAGATGACTAGAACACCGTTCTCGGTACTATGGAGAGAGCAACAGATTTGTTGGAAATCATACATGTGATGTATGTGGTCCAATGAATGTTGAGGCTTGTGGCGGATATCGTTATTTTCTCACCTTCACAGATGACTTAAGCGATATGGGTATATCTACTTAATGAAACATAAGTCTGAAACATTTGAAAAGTTCAAAGAATTTCAGAGTGAAGTTGAAAATCATCGTAAAAAGAAAATTAAATTTCTACGATCTGATCGTGGAGGTGAATATTTGAGTTACGAGTTTGGTCTACATTTGAAACAATGCGAATAGTTTACGCAACTCACGCCACCCGAACACCACAGCGTAATGGTGTGTCCGAACGTCGAATCGCACTTTACTAGATATGGTGCGATCTATGATGTCTCTACAGATTTACCGCTATCGCTTTGGGGTTATGCTCTAGAGACGGCCGCATTCACACTGAATAGAACACCGTCGAAATCCGTTGAGACGACACCTTATGAACTATGGTTTGGCAAGAAACCAAAGTTGTCGTTTCTTAAAGTTTGGGGATGCGATGCTTATGTGAAAAAGCTTCAACCTGATAAGCTCGAACCCAAATCGGAGAAATGTGTCTTCATAGGATACCCAAAGGAGACAGTTGGGTACACCTTCTATCACAGATCCGAAGGCAAGACATTCGTTGCTAAGAACGGATCCTTTCTAGAGAAGGAGTTTCTCTCGAAAGAAGTGAGTGGGAGGAAAGTAGAACTTGATGAGGTAGTAGTACCTTCTCCCTTACTTGAAAGTAGTTTGTCGCAGAAACCGGTTTCTGAGACATCTACACCAAGTAGTGAGGAAGTTGATGATGTTGATCATGAAACTTCAGATCAAGTTACTCGAGAACCTCGTAGATCAACCAGAGTAAGATCCGCACTGAGTGGTACGGTAATCCTGTTCGGAAATCATGCTACTAGATCATGATGAACCTACGAACTATGAAGAAGCGATGGTGAGCCCAGATTCCATAAAATGGCTTGAGGCCATGAAACCCGAGATGGGATCCATGTATGAAAACAAAGTATGGAGTTTGGTTGACTTGCCCGAGGGTAGGCAAGCAATAGAAAACAAGTGGATCTTCAAGAAGAAGACCGACGACGGTAATGTTATCGTCTACAAAGCTCGACTTGTCGCAAAGGGTTTTCGACAAGTTCAAGGGATTGACTACGATGAGACCTTCTCACCCGTGGCGATGCTTAAGTCTGTCCGAATCATGTTAGCAATTGCGCATTTTATGATTATGAAATTTGGCAAATGGATGTAAAGACTGCATTCCTGAATGGATTTCTGGAAGAAGAGTTGTATATGATGCAACCAGAAGGTTTTATCGATCCAAAGGGAGCTAACAAAGTGTGCAAGCTCCAGCGATCCATCTATGGACTGGTGCAAGCATCTCGGAGTTGGAATAAGCGCTTTGATAGTGTGATCAAAGCATTTGGGTTTGTACAGACTTTTGGAGAAGCCTGTATTTACAAGAAAGTGAGTGGGAGATCTGTAGCATTTCTGATATTATATGTAGATGACATATTGCTCATCGGAAATGATATAGAATTTCTGGATAGCATAAAGGAATACTTGAATAAGAGTTTTTCAATGAAAGACCTCGGTGAAGCTGCTTACATATTGGGCATTAAGATCTATAGAGATAGATCAAGACGCTTAATTGGACTTTCACAAAGCACATACCTTGACAAAATTTTGAAGAAATTCAAAATGGATCAAGCAAAGAAAGGGTTCTTGCTCGTGTTACAAGGTGTGAAGTTGAGTAAGACTCAATGCCCACCAACGCAGAAGATAGAGAAAAATGAAAGATGTTCCTATGCTTCAGCCATAGGCTCTATCATGTATGCAATGCTGTGTACCTGCACTGATGTGTGCCTTGCTATAAGCCTAGCAGGAGGTACCAAAGTAATCCAGAGTGGATCATCGACAGCGGTCAAGAACATCCTGAAATACCGAAAAGGACTAAGGATATGTTTCTCGATATGGAGGTGACAAAGAGCTCATCGTAAATGGCGGTTACGTTGATGCAAGCTTTGACACCGATCCCACGATTCTAAATCGCAGACCGGATACGGTATTTACACTAAACGGAGGAGCTGTCAGTTGGTGCAGTTCTAAACAAAGCGTCGTAGCGGGATCTACATGTGAAGCGGAGTACATAGCAGCTTCGGAAGCAGCTAATGAAGGAGTCTGGATGAAGGAGTTCATATCCGATCTAGGTGTCATACCTAGTGCATCGGGTCCAATGAAAATCTTCTGTGACAATACTGGAGCAATTGCCTTAGCGAAGGAATCCAGATTTCACAAGAGGACCAAGCACATCAAGAGACGCTTCAATTCCATCCGGGACTTAGTCCAGGTGGGAGACATAGAGATTTGCAAGATACATACGGATCTGAATGTTGCAGACCCGTTGACTAAGCCTCTTCCACGAGCAAAACATGATCAGCACCAAGACTCCATGGGTGTTAGGATCATTACTATGTAATCTAGATTATTGACTCTAGTGCAAGTGGGAGACTGAAGGAAATATGCCCTAGAGGCAATAATAAAGTTATTATTTATTTCCTTATTTCATGATAAATGTTTATCATTCATGCTAGAATTGTATTAACCGGAAACATGATACATGTGTGAATGCATAAACAAACAACATGTCACTAGTATGCCTCTACTAGACTAGCTTGTTAATCAAAGATGGTTATGTTTCCTAACCATGAACAAAGAGTTGTTATTTGATTAACAAGGTCACATCATTAGTAGAATGATCGATTGACATGACCCATTCCATTAGCTTAGCACACGATCGTTTAGTATGTTGCTACTGCTTTTATCCATGACTTATACATGTTCTGTAACTATGAGATTATGCAACTCCGCTTACGGAGGAACACTTTGGTGCTACCAAACGTCACAACGAATCGGGTGATTATAAAGGAGTACTACAGGTGTCTCCAAAGGCAAATGTTGGGTTGGCGATTTCGAGATTAGGTTTTGTCACTCCGATTGTCGGAGAGGTATCTTTGGGCCCTCTCGGTAATGCACATCATCAAGCCTTGCAAGCACTACAACTAATGAGTTAGTTGTGAGATGATGTATTACGGAACGAGTAAAGAGACTTGCGTAACGAGATTGAACTAGGTATTGGATACCGACGATCGAATCTCGGGCAAGTAACATACCGATGACAAAGGAACAACGTATGTTGTTATGCGATCCGACCGATAAAGATCTTCGTAGAATATGTAGGAACCAATATGGGCATCCAGGTCCCGCTATTGGTTATTGACCGAGACGGTGTCTCGGTCATGTCTACATTGTTCTCGAACCGTAGGGTCCGCACGCTTAAAGTTTCGATGATGCTTATTATGAGTTTATATATTTTGATGTACCGAAGAAGTTGAGTCCGGATGTGATCACGGACATGACGAGGAGTCTCGAAATGGTCGAGACATAAAGATTGATATATTGGAAGCCTATATTTGGAGTTCGAATGGTTCCGGTGAAATCGAATTTATCGAAGTACCGGAGGTTACCGAACCCCGAGAACTAAATGGGCCTTAGTGGGCCTCGAGGAGAGAGAGGAGGCCTGCCAGGCAGGCCGCGCCTCCCCCCTATTCCGAATAGGACAGGAGGGGGGCGCTTCTCTTCCCCTCCCCCAATCCTACTCCAACTAGGAAGGGGGAGTCCTACTCGGTGGGAGTAGGACTCCTCCCGCCGCCTCCCTTGGGCGGCCGCACCTCCCCTCCCTCCTTTATATAGGGGCAGGGGCACCCTAGGACACACAAGTTTGATCTACGGATCGCCTTAGCCGTGTCGCGTGCCCCCTCCACCATATACCACCTCGGTCATACCGTCGCCGCTTAGGTGAAGCCCTACACCGTAGAACATCAAGATCGTCCCACGCCGTCGTCTTGTGGAACTCTCCTCGACACTCGGCTGGATCGAGTACGAGGGACGTCATCGAGCCGTCGTGTGTCAAGAACTTCGGGGCGCCGAGTAACGGCGCCGGATCGGTCGGATCGCGAGGAGAACGTCGACTACTTCATCTACGTTGTGATCACTTCGCCGGTCTCACGAGTGCGTAGACAACACTCTCCCCTCTCGTTGCTATACATCACCATGATCTTGCGTGTGCGTGGGAAATTTTTGAAATTACTACGTTCCCCAACACAAATATAGTCTTTTATCAATTCAAAAATCACGTAAGATAAGTCCTACTCCCACCGAGTAGGACTCCCCCCTTCCTAGTTGGAGTAGGATTGGGGAGGGGAAGAGGGAAGGGGGCGCCTCCTCCTTGTCCTATTCGGACTAGGGGAGGGGCGCCGACCTGCCCTGGCCGCCCCTCCTCTTCTCCTCGAGGCCCACTAAGGCCCATTTAGTTCCCGGGGTTCCGTAACCTCCGGTACTCAAATAAATTCTCGATTTCACCGGAACCATTCCAACTCCAAATATAGGCTTCCAATATATCAATCTTTATGTCTCGACCATTTCGAGACTCCTCGCATGTCCGTGATCACATCCGGGACTCAACTTCTTCGTACATCAAAATACATAAACTCATAATAACCGCCATCAAACCTTAAGCGCAGGACCCTACGGTTCGAGAACAATGTAGACATGACCGAGACACGCCTCGGTCAATAACCAACAGCGGACCTGGATGCCCATATTGGTTCCTACATATTCTACGAAGATCTTTATCGGTCGACCAAGATAACAACATACGTTGTTCCCTTTGTCATCGGTATGTTACTTGCCCGAGATTCGATCGCCGGTATCCAATACCTAGTTCAATCTCGCTACCGCAAGTCTCTTTACTCGCTCCGTAATACATCATCTCACAGCTAACTCATTAGTTGTAATGCTTGCAAGGCTTCATGATGTGTATTACCGAGAGGGCCCAGAGATACCTCTCCACAATCGGAGTGACAAAACCTAATCTCAAATACGCCAACCCAACATCTGCCTTTGGAGACACCTGTAGTACTCCTTTATAATCACCCAGTTACGTTGTGACGTTTGGTAGCACCCAAAGTGTTCCTCCGGTAAACGGGAGTTGCATAATCTCATAGTTACAGGAACATGTATAAGTCATGGATAAAAGCAGTAGCAACATACTAAACGATCGTGTGCTAAGCTAATGGAATGGGTCATGTCAATCAGATCATTCTACTAATGATGTGACCTTGTTAATCAAATAACAACTCTTTGTTCATGATTAGGAAACATAATCATCTTTGATTAACAAGCTAGTCTAGTAGAGGCATACTAGTGACATGTTGTTTGTTTATGCATTCACACATGTATCATGTTTCCGGTTAATACAATTCTAGCATGAATGATAAACATTTATCATGAAATAAGGAAATAAATAATAACTTTATTATTGCCTCTAGGGCATATTTCCTTCAGTCTCCCACTTGCACTAGAGTCAATAATCTAGATTACATAGTAATGATTCTAACACCCATGGAGTCTTGGTGTTGATCATGTTTTGCTCGTGGAAGAGGCTTAGTCAACGGGTCTGCAACATTCAGATCCGTATGTATCTTGCAAATCTCTATGTCTCCCACCTGGACTAAGTCCCGGATGGAATTGAAGCGTCTCTTGATGTGCTTGGTCCTTTGTGAAATCTGGATTCCTTCGCTAAGGCAATTGCTCCAAGATTGTCACGTAAGATTTTCATTGACCCGATGCACTAGGTATGACACCTAGATCGGATATGAACTCCTTCATCCGCACTCTTCATTAGCTGCTTCGGCTGCTATGTACTCCGCTTCACATGTAGATCCCGCCACGACGCTTTGTTTAGAACTGCACCAACCGACAGCTCCTCCGCTTAGTGTAAATACGATCCGGTCTGCGATTTAGAATCGTCCGGATCGGTGTCAAAGCTTGCATCAACGTAACTGCCATACGATGAGCTCTTTGTCACCTCCATATACGAGAAACATATCCTTAGTCCTTTTCGTATTTCAGATGTTCTTGACCGCTGTCCAATGGATCCACTCTCGATTACTTTGGTACCTCCCTGCTAGGCTTATAGCAAGGCACACATCAGTGTCCGTACACAACATTGCATACATGATAGAGCCTATGGCTGAAGCATAGGAACATCTTTCATTTTCTCTCTATCTTCTGCGGTGGTCGGGCATTGAGTCTTACTCAACTTCACACCTTGTAACACAGCAAGAACCCTTTCTTTGCTTGATCCATTTTGAACTTCTTCAAAATTTTGTCAAGGTATGTGCTTTGTGAAAGTCCAATTAAGCGCCTTGATCTATCTCTATAGATCTTAATGCCCAATATGTAAGCAGCTTCACCGAGGTCTTTCATTGAAAAACTCTTATTCAAGTATCCCTTTATGCTATCCAGAATTCTATATCATTTCCGATTAGCAATATGTCATCTACATATAATATCGAAATGCTACAGAGCTCCCACTCACTTTCTTGTAAATACAAGGCTTCTCCAAAAGTCTCAGATAAACCCAAATGCTTTGATCACACTATCAAAGCGCTTATTCCAACTCCGAGATGCTTGCACCAGTCCATAGATGGATCGCTGGAGCTTGCATACTTTGTTAGCTCCTTTGGATCGATAAAACCTTCGGTTGCATCATATACAACTCTTCTTCCGTAAATCCATTCAGAATGCAGTCTTTACATCCATTTGCCAAATTTCATAATCATAAAATGCGCAATTGCTAACATGATTCGGACAGACTTAAGCATCGCTACGGGTGAGAAGGTCTCATCGTAGTCAATCCCTTGAACTTGTCGAAACCCTTTGCACAAGTCGAGCTTTGTAGACAATAATATTACCGTCAGCGTCGGTCTTCTTCTTGAAGATCCACTTGTTTTCTATTGCTTGCCTACCCTCGGGCAAGTCAACCAAAGTCCATACTTTGTTTTCATACATGGATCCCATCTCGATTTCATGGCCTCAAGCCATTTTATGGAATCTGGGCTCACCATCGCTTCTTCATAGTTCGTAGGTTCATCATGATCTAGTAGCATGATTTCCGTAACAGGATTACCGTACCACTCAGTGCGGATCTTACTCTGGTTGATCTACGAGGTTCTGCAGTAACTTGATCTCAAGTTTCATGATCAACATCATCAACTTCCTCACTACTTGGTGTAGATGTCTCGTAAACCGTTTCTGCGACAAACTACTTTCAAGTAAGGAGAAGTTACCATTACCTCATCAAGTTCTACTTTCCTCCCACTCACTTCTTTCGAGAGAAACTCCTTCTAGAAAGGATCCATTCTTAGCAACGAATGTCTTGCCTTCGGATCTGTGATAGAAGGTGTACCCAACTGCCTCCTTTGGGTATCCTATGAAGACACATTCTCCGATTTGGGTTCGAGCTTATCAGGTTGAAGTTTTTCACATAAGCATCGCATCCCCAAACTTTAAGAAACGACAACTTTGGTTTCTTGCCAAACCATAGTTCATAAGGTGTCGCTCAACGGATTTCGACGGTGTTCTATTCAGGTGAATGCGGCCGTCTCTAGAGCATAACCCCAAAACGATAGCGGTAAATCAGTAGAGACATCATAGATCGCACCATATCTAGTAAAGTGCGACACGACGCTCGACACACCATTACGCTGTGGTGTTCGGGTATGGAGAGTTGCTAAACTATTCCGCATTGTTTCAAATGTAGACCAAACTCAGAACTCAAATATTCACCTCCACGATCAGATCGTAGAAATTTAATTTTCTTGTTACGATGATTTTCAACTTCACTCTCAAATTCTTTGAACTTTTCAAATGTTTCAGACTTATGTTTCATTAAGTAGATATACCCATATCTGCTTAAGTCATCTGTGAAGGTGAGAAAATAACGATATCCGCCACGAGCCTCAACATTCATCGGACCACATACATCTGTATGTATGATTTCCAATAAATCTGTTGCTCTCTCCATAGTACCGAGAACGGGTTCTAGTCATCTTGCCCATGAGGCACGGTTCGCAAGTGCCAAGTGATTCATAATCAAGTGACTCCAAAAGTCCATCAGTATGGAGTTTCTTCATGCGCTTTACACCGATATGACCTAAACGGCAGTGCCACAAATAAGTTGCACTATCATTATCAACTCTGCATCTTTTGGCTTCAACATTATGAATATGTGTATCACTACTATCGAGATTCATCAAAATAGACCACTCCTCAAGGGTGCATGACCATAAAAGATATTACTCATATAAATAGAACAACCATTATTCTCTGATTTAATGAATAACCGCCTCGCATCAAACAAGATCCAGATATAATGTTCATGCTCAACGCAGCACCAAATAACAATTATTTAGGTCTAAAACTAATCCCGAAGGTAGATGTAGAGGTAGCGTGTCGATCATGATCACATCGACTTTGGAACCATTTCCCACGCCGCATCGTCACCTCGCCCTTTGCCGTGTTCGCTAATCCGTAGTCCCTATTTCGAGTTGCAAATATTAGCAATGATCCAAGATCAAATACCCAGGTGCTACTGCGAGCTCTAGTAAGGTACACATCAATAACATGTATATCACATATACCTTTGTTCACCTTGCCATCCTTCTTATCCGCCAAATACTTGGGGCAGTTCCGCTTCCAGTGACCAGTCTGCTTGCAGAGAAGCACTCAGTTTCAGGCTTAGGTCCAGACTTGGGTTTCTTCTCCGAGCAGAACTTGCTTGCTGTTCTTCTTGAAGTTCCTTCTTCTTCCCTTTGCCTTTCTTCTTGAAACTAGTGGTCTTATTGACCATCAACACTTGATGCTCCTTCTGATTTCTACCTCCGCAGCCTTTAGCATTGCGAAGAGCTCGGTATAGTCTTTACTAACCCTTGCATATTATAGTTCATCACGAAGCCTTTGTAGCTTGGTGGCAGTGATTGAAGAATTCATCAATGACACAATCATCCGGAAGATTAACTCCCAATTGTGTCAAGTGATTGTAATACCCGACATTTTGAGTATGTGCTCACCGATGTAACTATTCTCCTCCATCTTGCAGCTATAGAACTTATTGGAGACTTCATATCTCTCAATCCGGGCATTCTATTGAATATTAACTTCAACTCCTCGAACATCTCATATGCTCCATGACGCTCAAAACGCCGTTGAAGTCTCGGTTCTAAGCCGTAAAGCATGGCACACTGAACTATAGAGTAGTCATCAGCTTTGCTCGCCAGACGCTCTAACGCCGCCGGTTGCATCAAGAGCAGCCTGGCACCCAGCGGTGCATCCAGACGTAACTCTTCTCAGGCAGCAATGAGGATAATCTCGAGTTACGGACCCAGTCCGTAATTGCTACCATCATCTTTCAACTTTGCTTTCAAAGAACGCATTAAAATTCAACGGAACAACAAAGACGAGCCATCTATCTACAATCAAACATAAACAAGCAAGATACTATCGGTACTAAGTTCATGATAAATTTAAGTTCAATTAATCATATTACTTAAGAACTCCCACTTAGAAAGACATCTCTAGTCATCTAAGTGATCACGTGATCCAAATCAACTAAACCATAACCGATCATCACGTGAAATGGAGTAGTTTTCAATGGTGAACATCTTATGTTGATCATATCTACTATATGATTCACGCCGACCTTCGGTCTCCGTGTTCCGAGGCCATATCTGCATATGCTAGGCTCGTCAAGTATAACCCGAGTATTCTGCGGTGCAAAACTGGCTTGCACCCGCTGTAGATGGACGAGAGCTTATCACACCCGATCATCACGTGGTGTCCGGGCACGACGAACTTTGGCAACGGTGCATACTCGGGGAGAACACTTCTTGATAATTTAGTGAGAGATCATCTTATAATGCTACCGTCAATCAAAGCAAGATAAGATGCATAAAGGATAAACATCACATGCAAATCAATATAAGTGATATGATATGGTCATCATCATCTTGTGTTTCGTGATCTTCATCTCCGCAGCACCACCATGATCACCATTGTCACCGGCGCGACACCTTGATCTCCATCGTAGCATCGTTGTCGTCTCGCCAATCTTATGTTTCTACGACTATCGCTACCGCTTAGTGATAAAGTAAAGCATTACTGTAGGCGATTGCATTGCATACAATAAAGCGACAACCATATGGCTCCAGCCAGCTGCCGATAACTTTGGTTACAAAACATGATCATCTCATACAATAAAATATAGCATCACGCCTTGACCATATCACATCACAACATGCCTGCAAAAACAAGTTAGACGCCCTCTACTTTGTTGTTGCAAATTTTACGTGGCTGCTACGGGCTTAAGCAAGAACTAGTCTCACCTACGCATCAAAACCACAACGATACTTCGTCAAATAGACTCCGCTTTAACCTTCTCAAGGACCGGCGAGCCACACTCGGTTCAACTAAAGTGAGAGAGACAGACACCCACCAGTCACCTTTAAGCAACGAGTGCTCGTGGCGGTGAAACCAGTCTCGCAGAAGCGTCGCGTAATGTCGGTCGGGCCGCTTCATCTCACAATACCGCTGAACCAAAGTATGACATGCTGGTAGGTAGTATGACTTGTATCGCCCACAACTCACTTGTGTTCTACTCGTGCATAACATCAAACCATAAAAACAGGCTCGATGCCATCTGTTGGGGAACGAGTAATTTCAAAAATTTCCTACGCACACGCAAGATCATGGTGATGTATAGCAACGAGAGGGAGAGTGTTGTCTACGCACCCTCGTAGACCTGGCGGAAGCGATCACAACGTAGAGGAAGTAGTCGACGTTCTCCTCGCGATCCGACCGATCCCGCGCCAAGCATTCGACGCCCGAAGTTCTTGACACACGACGGCTCGATGACGCCCTCGACTCCGATCCAGCCGAGTGTCGAGGGAGAGTTCTGTCAAGACGACGGTGTGGTGACGATCTTGATGTTCTACGGCGCAGAAGCTTCGCTTAAGCTTCGCGACGATATGACCGAGGTGGAATATGGTGGAGGGGGCACCGCACACGGCTAAGGAACGATCCGTAGATCAAACTTGTGTGTCCTAGGGTGCCCCCTGCCCTCAGATATAAAGGAGGGAGGGGGGAGGTGCGGCCGCCCAAGGAGGCGCGCCAGAGGAGTCCTACTCCCACCGGGAGTAGGACTCCCCCTCCTAGTTGGAGTAGGATTGGGGGAGGGGAAGAGGAAGGGGCCGCCGCCTCCTTGTCCTATTCGGACTAGGGGAGGGCGCGCGCCTGCCCCTGGCCGGCCCTCCTCTTCTCCTCGAGGCCCACTAAGGCCCATTTAGTTCCCGGGGTTCCGTAACCTCCCTACTCGATAAATTCCCGATTTCACCCGAACCATTCAACTCCAAATATAGGCTTCCAATATATCAATCTTTATGTCTCGACCATTTCGAGACTCCTCGTCATGTCCGTGATCACATCCGGACTCAACTTCTTCGGTACATCAAAATACATAAACTCATAATAACCGCCATCGAAACCTTAAGCGTGCGGACCCTACGGTTCGAGAACAATGTAGACATGACCGAGACACGTCTCGGTCAATAACCAACAGCGGACCTGGATGCCCATATTGGTTCCTACATATTCTACGAAGATCTTTATCGGTCGAGACCGCATAACAACATACGTTGTTCCTTTGTCATCGGTATGTTACTTGCCCGAGATTCGATCGTCGGTATCCAATACCTAGTTCAATCTCGTTACGCAAGTCTCTTTACTCGTTCCGTAATACATCATCTCACAGCTAACTCATTAGTTGTAATGCTTTGCAAGGCTTCAAGTGATGTGTATTACCGAGAGGGCCCAGAGATACCTCTCCGACAATCGGAGTGACAAAACCTAATCTCAAATACGCCAACCCAACATCTGCCTTTGGAGACACCTGTAGTACTCCTTTATAATCACCCAGCTTACGCTGTGACGCTTGGTAGCACCAAAGTGTTCCTCCGTAAACGGAGTTGCATAATCTCATAGTTACGTGAACATGTATAAGTCATGGATAAAAGCAGAGCAACATACTAAACGATCGTGTGCTAAGCTAATGGGATGGGTCATGTCAATCAGATCATTCTACTAATGATGTGACCTTGTTAATCAAATAACAACTCTTTGTTCATGATTAGGAAACATAATCATCTTTGATTAACAAGCTAGTCTAGTAGAGGCATACTAGTGACATGTTGTTTGTTTATGCATTCACACATGTATCATGTTTCCGGTTAATACAATTCTAGCATGAATGATAAACATTTATCATGAAATAAGGAAATAAATAATAACTTTATTATTGCCTCTAGGGCATATTTCCTTCAGCTGCAGGCTTCAGTCAGCCCGCTCTTGGCGAGCTGAACCTTCTGAATCACCGCACTCATGATAGTGTGGTGTTCTTCCTCGATGGAAGCATCGTTGAGCGCCTCCAACAAGTTATCCGGCGCCTCCGGTTGGACGGCGGCCGCCGGTGTCACAGTCTTGCCCTTCTTACAAAGGGCACCAGCCGGACTCGGGTCCATCGCAGGTTCCGAGACGAGTCCGTGATTTAAGTCCGGGAGGTTGCCCTATGGCACCTCCGAGCCTCCTCCTAGTGGGTCCCTCCTCGATCCCACCTTGGCGTCATCAGCGTCACGAGGGTGGAGGCGGTCGGAAGGGAATCCATATCCGGCGAGCTAAGGCCGCCGACGAAGCGGGAAGATCGCCCTGGCGGACTACAGGTTGTATGCGGCATTAGAAGGACACCATGTGGCAAAAAGAGAAATTATGAATCATCCAGAATTCGGACACTTACGATCTTGCCAGGGCTTGGCCCTTGAGGGCACTCTCGCCGCCATCGTCGGCGTTGGCATGAGCAGTCCGGAGGAAGGGTCCGCCCTTTCTTGGACCCTTCGCCGCTTCGCTAGAGGCCTTCCTCTTCTTCTCTCCCCCTGCCGGGAGAGGCTTTTTTCCTCCTCCTCGGGAGGAGTCCGCCTCGAGTAATCGGACGATGAGTCCGATATCACTGGCGCCGAACTCCTTCGGGTTCCCATGGCCTTTTCTTGGCCTTCTTCTCCGGCACCACGTAAAGTGCGGGACCAGCAGCCCGTCAAACGGGTGTCCGCTGGAGTCTTCTAGAGGGGAGCCGGACAGTTGACCTGTCCGGATGTCTTCTCGCCATCCTTGTTAAAGGCATTGGGAGTTTTAGATCCCGCATAGAGTCAAACTGTGGAAAGAAATGAGTGTCCCATAAAGGATAACATAGCTTACCTCGCCGGCGGGCGCTGCGTGCTGAATCCAGCGATCTTGATTCAGCGGATGCGGGGCTTTTCGCCCTTGAACAGCACCCTCCGACAGCTTCATACGCCATGTCGAAGAGGCCGCTCAGGGTCCGGTCTTTGTGCGGATCACACTCCCACATATTGAAGGCCCGTTGTTGGCAGGGAGAATCCGGCGGACGAGCATGACCGATCACATGGACAAGCTTAAGCTTCTTGTTCACCAGGGTCTGGAGACAGGACTGGAGTCCAGTCAGCTCCTCCAAACTAACCCATAGCAAGCCCTTCTCATTCCAGGAGGTGAGCTGCATGGGGGTACCAGATCTGAACTCGGGGGCCGCTGCCCATTTAGGGTCACGCTCTCGGTGATGTAGAACCACCCCGATTGCCATCCTTTGATGGACTCCACAAAGGCCCTCGAGCCAGTGACGCGGGCATTTTGCCCACCATGGCGCCTCCGCACTCCGCTTGGGCGCCCTTCACCACCTTCAGCTTGACATTGAAGGTCTTTAGCCAAGTCAAGTGAGGCTAGATGCAGAGGAAGGCCTCGCATTACCCACGATAAACGCCGAGATGTTGAGGATGAAGTTTGGCGCCAGATCGTGGAAGTCTAGGACGTAGTAGTACATGAGCCCCCGGATGAAGGGATGAAGTGGGAAGCCCAGTCCGCGGAGGAAGTGGGGAAGAAATACGACCCTCTCATGGGGCCTGGGGGTGGGGATGAGCTGCCCCTCGTCGGGCAGCCGGTGCGCGATGTCGCTGGACAGGTATCCCACGCCGCGCAGCTTCTCGATGTGCCCCTCCGTAACGGAGGAGGCCATCCATTTGCCTCCCGCTCCGGACATGGCTGGAGAAGGTTGAGGCAAGATGTGCGGACTTGGGCGCTGGAGCTCGATTGCGCGGAGATGGATAGGCAAAGGAGGAAGAAGGCGTATGTAAAAAAGGCGGATCCTTATCCCCTTATATATGGGCGGACGAAGACTATGCATCCCCACCGGCCTGGTAAAACTCGCTTATCTCCCAAGTGCCGCAATCAATGGCGCGGCTGGGTTACCCACGTCCGTATTGATGGGAATCTCGAATAAGGGAACACGGTCTCGCCCGACAAGACGTGCCAAGGAAACCGCTTCGCTAAACGCGCTGAGGTGGTATAATAAAAACGATTCAAGTAAAGGCTTGGTAGTGGTGTGATGTCACGCCACAAAATACGTCAGCAGATTGAACTTGTGTACATGTTATTCTCTCTAGGGTGGTGTGTGGAATTTATTTTACAGAGCCGGACACTATCCTGGTGTTCACAATCTTCTATGAATTATTCGGAGGAGTAACCCGCCTTGCAATGTCGAAGACAATATGCGCGCGGACTCGCCGCCATCAAGCCTGGTTCACTGCCACTTGAGGAGTCCTGGACTAGGGGGTGTCCGAATAGCCGGACTATCATCATCGGCCGGACTCCAAGACTATGAAGATACAAGATTGAAGACTTCGTCCCGTGTCCGGATGGGACTTTCCTTGGCGTGGAAGGCAAGGTTGGCAATACGGATATGTAGATCTCCTACCATTTTAACCGACTCTGTGTAACCCTAGCCCTCTCCGATGTCTATATAAACTGGAGGGTTTTAGTCCGTGAGGACTAACAACCATTACAACAATCATACCATAGGCTAGCTTCTAGGTTTAGCCTCCTTGATCTCGTGGTAGATCCTCTCTGTACTACCCATATCATCAATATTAATCAAGCAGGAGTAGGGTTTTACCTCCATCGAGAGGGCCCAACCTGGTAAAAACATAGTGTCCCTTGTCTCCTGTTACCATCCGCCTAGACGATAGTTCGGGACCCCCTACCCGAGATCCGCCGGTTTTGACACCCCACACCCACCGTATTATTTTCTATCTTGAGAGAAGTCTCTAGTGAAACCTAAGGCCCCTGGGTCTATTTTCCATCACATAAGTTTCCGATATATCATATTAGTTTTTGATCTACTATTTTGCAATCTTTTATTTTACGATCTATAAACCAAAAATACCAAAAATATTTACTTTATCGTTTATCTATCTCTATCAGATCTCAGTTTTGCAATTAACCATGAAGGGATTGACAACCCCTTTATCACATTGGGTGCAAGTTCTTTGATTGTTTGTGCAGGTATTCGGTGATTTGTTCGTTGTTTGCTACTGGATTGATACCTTGGTTCTCAAACTGAGGGAAATACTGATATCTACTTTGCTGCATCACTCTTTCCTCTTCAAGGGAAAAACCAACGCAAGCTCAATATGTAGCAGCTATTGCCATCATCTCCATCGTAATCGTTATCCCGATCCATCTGTACACGTGCAAATTGAAGGAAATATGCCCTAGAGGCAATAATAAAGTTATTATTTATTTCCTTATTTCATGATAAATGTTTATCATTCATGCTAGAATTGTATTAACCGGAAACATGATACATGTGTGAATGCATAAACAAACAACATGTCACTAGTATGCCTCTACTAGACTAGCTTGTTAATCAAAGATGATTATGTTTCCTAATCATGAACAAAGAGTTGTTATTTGATCAACAAGGTCACATCATTAGTAGAATGATCTGATTGACATGACCCATTCCATTAGCTTAGCACACGATCGTTTAGTATGTTGCTACTGCTTTTATCCATGACTTATACATGTTCCTGTAACTATGAGATTATGCAACTCCGTGCCACGGAGGAACACTTTGGTGCTACCAAACGTCACAACGTAATCGGGTGATTATAAAGGAGTACTACAGGTGTCTCCAAAGGCAAATGTTGGGTTGGCGATTTCGAGATTAGGTTTTGTCACTCCGATTGTCGGAGAGGTATCTCTGGGCCCTCTCGTAACGCACATCATCAAGCCTTGCAAGCACTACAACTAATGAGTTAGTTGTGAGATGATGTATTACGGAACGAGTAAAGAGACTTGCCGTAACGAGATTGAACTAGGTATTGATACCGACGATCGAATCTCGCAAGTAACATACCGATGACAAAGGAACAACGATGTTGTTATGCGGTCTGACCGATAAAGATCTTCGTAGAATATGTAGGAACCAATATGGGCATCCAGGTCCCGCTATTGGTTATTGACCGAGACGGTCTCGGTCATGTCTACATTGTTCTCGAACCGTAGGGTCCGTGACGCTTAAAGTTTCGATGATGCTTATTATGAGTTTATATATTTTGATGTACCGAAGAAGTTCGAGTCCCGGATGTGATCACGGACATGACGAGGAGTCTCAAATGGTCGAGACATAAAGATTGATATATTGGAAGCCTATATTTGGAGTTCGGAATGGTTCCGGGTGAAATCGGGAATTTACCGGAGTACCGGGAGGTTACCGGAACCCCCCGGGAACTAAATGGGCCTTAGTGGGCCTCGAGGGAGAAGAGGAGGGGCCGGCCAGGGCAGGCCACGCGCCCCCTCCCCCCCTAGTCCGAATAGGACAGGAGGGGCGCCCCTTCCCTCTTCCCCTCCCCAATCCTACTCCAACTAGGAAGGGGGGAGTCCTACTCCCGTGGGAGTAGGACTCCTCCCGCCTCCTTTGGGCGGCCGCACCTCCCCCTCCTCCTTTATATCACGGGGCAGGGGGCACCCTAGGACACACAAGTTTGATCTACGGATCGTTCCTTAGCCGTGTGCGGTGCCCCTCCACCATATTCCACCTTGGTCATACCGTCATGAAGCTTAGGTGAAGCCCTCGCCGGTAGAACATCAAGATCGTCCACCACGCCGTCGTCTTGACGGAACTCTCCTCGACACTCGGCTGGATCGAGTACGAGGGACATCATCGAGCCGCGTGTGTCAAGAACTCGGGGCGCCGGAGTAACGGCGCGGGATCGGTCGGATCGCGAGGAGAACGTCGACTACTTCATCTACGCCAGATCGCTTCCGCTTCAGTTCACGAGGGTACGAGACAACACTCTCCCTCTCGTTGCTATACATCACCATGATCTTGCGTGTGCGTAGGAAATTTTTGAAATTACTACGTTCCCCAACAAAGGGCATCCGAGCCAGGTTTTTATTGTTTGATGTTTTGCACGAGTAGAACACAAGTGAGTTGTGGGCGATACAAGTCATACTACCTACCAGCATGTCATACTTTGGTTCAGCGGTATTGTGAGATGAAGCGGCCTGCACCGACATTACGCCAGACGCTTCGCGAGACTGGTTTCACCGCCACGAGCACTCGCTGCTTAAAGGTGACTGGTGGGTGTCTGCCTCTCTCACTTTAGTTGAACTGAGTGTGGCTACGCCCGGTCCTTGAGAAGGTTAAAACGGAGTCTATTTGACGAAGTATCGCTGTGGTTTTGATGCGAGGTGAGACTAGTTCTTGCTTAAGCCCGTAGCAGCCACGTAAAATTTGCAACAACAAAGTAGAGGACGCCTAACTTGTTTTTGCAGGCATGTTGTGATGTGATATGGTCAAGACGTGATGCTATATTTTATTGTATGAGATGATCATGTTTTGTAACCGGTTATCGGCAATCGGCTGGAGCCATATGGTTGTCGCTTTATTGTATGCAATGCAATCGCTTCTGTAATGCTTTACTTTATCACTAAGCGGTAGCGATAGTCGAGAAGCATAAGATTGGCGAGACGACAACGATGCTACGATGGAGATCAAGGTGTCGCGCCGGTGACAATGGTGATCATGGTGGTGCTGCGGAGATGAAGATCACGAAGCACAAGATGATGATGACCATATCATATCACTTATATTGATTTGCATGTGATGTTTATCCTTTATGCATCTTATCTTGCTTTGATTGACGGTAGCATTATAAGATGATCTCTCACTAAATTATCAAGAAGTGTTCTCCCGAGTATGCACCGCTGCCAAAGTTCGTCGTGCCTGCACACCACGTGATGATCGGGTGTGATAAGCTCTCGTCCATCTACAACGGTGCAAGCCAGTTTTGCACACGCAGAATACTCGGGTTATACTTGACGAGCCTAGCATATGCAGATATGGCCTCGGAACACGGAGACCGAAAGGTCGAGCGTGAATCATATAGTAGATATGATCAACATAAGATGTTCACCATTGAAAACTACTCCATTTCACGTGATGATCGGTTATGGTTTAGTTGATTTGGATCACGTGATCACTTAGATGACTAGAGAGATGTCTTTCTAAGTGGGAGTTCTTAAGTAATATGATTAATTGAACTTAAATTTATCATGAACTTAGTACCGATAGTATCTTGCTTGTTTATGTTTGATTGTAGATAGATGGCTCGTCTGTTGTTCCGTTGAATTTTAATGCGTTCCTTGAGAAAGCAAAGTTGAAAGATGATGGTAGCAATTACACGGATCGGGTCCGTAACTTGAAGGATTATCCTCATTGCTGCACAGAAGAGTTACGTCCTGGATGCACCGCTGGGTGCCAGGCCTGCTGCTGATGCAACTGACGACGTTAAGAACGTCTGGCAGAGCAAAGCTGATGACTACTCTATAGTTCAGTGTGCCATGCTTTACGGCTTAGAACCGGGACTTCAACGACGTTTTGAACGTCATGGAGCATATGAGATGTTCCAGGAGTTGAAGTTAATATTCCAACAGAATGCCCGGATTGAGAGATATGAAGTCTCCAATAAGTTCTATAGCTGCAAGATGGAGGAGAATAGTTCTGTCAGTGAGCACATACTCAAAATGTCTGGGTATTACAATCACTTGACACAATTGGGAGTTAATCTTCCAGATGATTGTGTCATTGACAGAATTCTTCAATCACTGCCACCAAGCTACAAAGGCTTCGTGATGAACTATAATATGCAAGGGTTAGTAAAGACTATACCTGAGCTCTTCGCAATGCTAAAGGCTGCGGAGGTAGAAATCAAGAAGGAGCATCAAGTGTTGATGGTCAATAAGACCACTAGTTTCAAGAAGAAAGGCAAAGGGAAGAAGAAGGGGAACTTCAAGAAGAACAGCAAGCAAGTTGCTGCTCAGGAGAAGAAACCCAAGTCCGGACCTAAGCCTGAAATCGAGTGCTTCTACCGCAAGCGATCGGTCATTTGAAGCGGAACTGCCCCAAGTATTTGGCGGATAAGAAGGATGGCAAGGTGAACAAAGGTATATGTGATATACATGTTATTGATGTGTACCTTACTAGAGCTCGCAGAGCACTGGTATTTGATACTGGTTCATTGCTAATATTTGCAACTCAAACAGGACTACGGATTGCTTAACACCGCAAAGGACGAGGTGACGATCGCTGTGGAAATGGTTCCAAAGTCGATGTGATCGCGGTCGGCACGCTACCTCTACATCTACCTTCGGGATTAGTTTTAGACCTAAATAATTGTTATTTGGTGCTGCGTTGAGCATGAACATTATATCTGGATCTTGTTTGATGCGAGATGGTTATTCATTTAAATCGAGAGAATAATGGTTGTTCTATTTATATGAGTAATATCTTTTATGGTCATGCACCCTTGAGGAGTGGTCTATTTTTGATGAATCTCGATAGTAGTGATACACATATTCATAATGTTGAAGGCAAAAGATGCAGAGTTGATAATGATAGTGCAACTTATTTGTGGCACTGCCGTTTAGGTCATATCGGTGTAAAGCGCATGAAGAAACTCCGTACTGATGGACTTTTGGAGTCACTTGATTATGAATCACTTGGCACTTGCGAACCGTGCCTCATGGGCAAGATGACTAGAACACCGTTCTCCGGTACTATGGAGAGAGCAACAGATTTGTTGGAAATCATACATACAGATGTATGTGGTCCAATGAATGTTGAGGCTTGTGGCGGATATCGTTATTTTCTCACCTTCACAGATGACTTAAGCAGATATGGGTATATCTACTTAATGAAACATAAGTCTGAAACATTTGAAAAGTTCAAAGAATTTCAGAGTGAAGTTGAAAATCATCGTAAAAAGAAAATTAAATTTCTACGATCTGATCGTGGAGGTGAATATTTGAGTTACGAGTTTGGTCTACATTTGAAACAATGCGGAATAGTTTCAAGAACTCACGCCACCGGAACACCACAACGTAATGGTGTGTCCGAACGTCAGAATCGCACTTTACTAGATATGGTGCGATCTATGATGTCTCTTCAGATTTACCGCTATCGTTTTGGGGTTATGCTCTAGAGACGGCCGATTCACACTGAATAGAACACCGTCGAAATCCGTTGAGACGACACCTTATGAACTATGGTTTGGCAAGAAACCAAAGTTGTCGTTTCTTAAAGTTTGGGGATGCGATGCTTATGTGAAAAGCTTCAACCTGATAAGCTCGAACCCAAATCGAGAAATGTGTCTTCATAGGATACCCAAAGGAGACAGTTGGGTACACCTTCTATCACAGATCCGAAGGCAAGACATTCGTTAAGAATGGATCCTTTCTAGAGAAGGAGTTTCTCTCGAAAGAAGTGAGTGGGAGGAAAGTAGAACTTGATGAGGTAATAGTACCTTCTCCCTTACTTGAAAGTAGTTTGTCGCAGAAACCGGTTTCTGAGACATCTACACCAAGTAGTGAGGAAGTTGATGATGTTGATCATGAAACTTCAGATCAAGTTACTACAGAACCTCGTAGATCAACCAGAGTAAGATCCGCACCAGAGTGGTACGGTAATCCTGTTCTGGAAATCATGCTACTAGATCATGATGAACCTACGAACTATGAAGAAGCGATGGTGAGCCCAGATTCCGCAAAATGGCTTGAGGCCATGAAACCTGAGATGGGATCCATGTATGAAAACAAAGTATGGAGTTTGGTTGACTTGCCCGAGGGTAGGCAAGCAATAGAAAACAAGTGGATCTTCAAGAAGAAGACCGACGACGACGGTAATGTTATCGTTTATAAAGCTCGACTTGTCGCAAAGGGTTTTCGACAAGTTCAAGGGATTGACTACGATGAGACCTTCTCACCCGTGGCGATGCTTAAGTCTGTCCGAATCATGTTAGCAATTGCGCATTTTATGATTATGAAATTTGGCAAATGGATGTAAAGACTGCATTCTGAATGGATTTACGGAAGAAGAGTTGTATATGATGCAACCGAAGGTTTTATCGATCCAAAGGAGCTAACAAAGTGTGCAAGCTCCAAATGATCCATCTATGGACTGGTGCAAGCATCTCGGAGTTGGAATAAGCGCTTTGATAGTGTGATCAAAGCATTTGGGTTTATACAGACTTTTGGAGAAGCCTCAGATTTACAAGAAAGTGAGTGGGAGATCAGTAGCATTTCGATATTATATGTAGATGACATATTGCTCATCGGAAATGATATAGAATTTCTGGATAGCATAAAGGAATACTTGAATAAGAGTTTTTCAATGAAAGACCTCGGTGAAGCTGCTTACATATTGGGCATTAAGATCTATAGAGATAGATCAAGACGCTTAATTGGACTTTCACAAAGCACATACCTTGACAAAATTTTGAAGAAGTTCAAAATGGATCAAGCAAAGAAAGGGTTCTTGCCTGTGTTACAAGGTGTGAAGTTGAGTAAGACTCAATGCCCGACCACTGCAGAAGATAGAGAGAAAATGAAAGATGTTCCCTATGCTTCAGCCATAGGCTCTATCATGTATGCAATGCTGTGTACCAGACCTGATGTGTGCCTTGCTATAAGCCTAGCAGGGAGGTACCAAAGTAATCCAGAGTGGATCATCGACAGCGGTCAAGAACATCTGAAATACCGAAAAGGACTAAGGATATGTTTCTCGATATGGAGGTGACAAAGAGCTCATCGTGGCGGTTACGTTGATGCAAGCTTTGACACGATCCGGACGATTCTAAATCGCAGACCGGATACGTATTTACACTAAACGGAGGAGCTGTCAGTTGGTGCAGTTCTAAACAAAGCGTCGTAGCGGGATCTACATGTGAAGCGGAGTACATAGCAGCTTCGGAAGCAGCTAATGAAGGAGTCTCGATGAAGGAGTTCATATCCGATCTAGGTGTCATACCTAGTGCATCGGGTCCAATGAAAATCTTACGTGACAATCTCGGAGCAATTGCCTTAGCGAAGAATCCAGATTTCACAAGAGGACCAAGCACATCAAGAGACGCTTCAATTCCATCCGGGACTTAGTCCGGTGGGAGACATAGAGATTTGCAAGATACATACGGATCTGAATGTTGCGCACCCGTTGACTAAGCCTTTTCCACGAGCAAAACATGATCAGCACCAAGACTCCATGGGTGTTAGGAATCATTACTATGTAATCTAGATTATTGACTCTAGTGCAAGTGGGAGATCAAGGAAATATGCCCTAGAGGCAATAATAAAGTTATTATTTATTTCCTTATTTCATGATAAATGTTTATCATTCATGCTAGAATTGTATTAACCGGAAACATGATACATGTGTGAATGCATAAACAAACAACATGTCACTAGTATGCCTCTACTAGACTAGCTTGTTAATCAAAGATGATTATGTTTCCTAATCATGAACAAAGAGTTGTTATTTGATTAACAAGGTCACATCATTAGTAGAATGATCTGATTGACATGACCCATTCCATTAGCTTAGCACACGATCGTTTAGTATGTTGCTACTGCTTTTATCCATGACTTATACATGTTCCTGTAACTATGAGATTATGCAACTCCGCTTACGGAGGAACACTTTGGTGCTACCAAACGTCACAACGAATCGGGTGATTATAAAGGAGTACTACAGTGTCTCCAAAGGCAAATGTTGGGTTGGCGATTTCGAGATTAGGTTTTGTCACTCCGATTGTCGGAGAGGTATCTTTGGGCCCTCTCGTAATGCACATCATCAAGCCTTGCAAGCACTACAACTAATGAGTTAGTTGTGAGATGATGTATTACGGAACGAGTAAAGAGACTTGCGGTAACGAGATTGAACTAGGTATTGGATACCGACGATCGAATCTCGGGCAAGTAACATACCGATGACAAAGGAACAACGATGTTGTTATGCGGTCTGACCGATAAAGATCTTCGTAGAATATGTAGGAACCAATATGGGCATCCAGGTCCCGCTATTGGTTATTGACGGAGACGTGTCTCGGTCATGTCTACATTGTTCTCGAACCGTAGGGTCCGCACGCTTAAAGTTTCGATGATGCTTATTATGAGTTTATATATTTTGATGTACCAAGAAGTTCGAGTCCCGGATGTGATCACGGACATGACGAGGAGTCTCGAAATGGTCGAGACATAAAGATTGATATATTGGAAGCCTATATTTGAGTTCGAATGGTTCCGGTGAAATCGAATTTATCGGAGTACCGGAGGTTACCGAACCCCGAGAACTAAATGGGCCTTAGTGGGCCTCGAGGGAGAAGAGGAGGGGCCTGCCAGGCAGGCCGCGCCTCCCCCCTATTCCGAATAGGACAGGAGGGGGCGCCCTCTCCCTCCCCTCCCCAATCCTACTCCAACTAGGAAGGGGGAGTCCTACTCGGTGGGAGTAGGACTCCTCCGCGCGCCTCCCTTGGGCCGGCCGCACCTCCCCCTCCCTCCTTTATATAGGGGCAGGGGCACCCTAGGACACACAAGTTTGATCTACGGATCGTTCCTTAGCCGTGTGCGGTGCCCCCCTCCACCATATACCACCTCAGTCATACCGTCGCGAAGCTTAGGTGAAGCCCTACACCGGTAGAACATCAAGATCGTCACCACGCCGTCGTGCTGACGGAACTCTCCCTCGACACTCGGCTGGATCGGAGTACGAGGGACGTCATCGAGCCGTACGTGTGTCAAGAACTCGGGGGCGTCGGAGTAACGGCGCCGGGATCGGTCGGATCGCGAGGAGAACGTACGACTACTTCATCTACGTTGTGATCACTTCCGCTTCAGGTCTACGAGGGTACGTAGACAACACTCTCCCCTCTCGTTGCTATACATCACCATGATCTTGCGTGTGCGTAGGAAATTTTTTGAAATTACTACGTTCCCCAACACAAATATAGTCTTTTATCAATTCAAAAATCACGTAAGATAACTGCAAATATAATCATAATATGAATATATCTCCTAGTCTGGGGAGGCGATGGCCAACAACGTTGTAGACGCACATACACCACGCGGCCGATGGATCGATCGATCCTCAATGCGCAATTAGTTTACACAGCAAACCATGGCGCGAGGCTCAAGAGACCCAGCGCGACAATGACCAACGTGTGTCCGTGACCAGATCGATTAGAAGAAGGAGAAGCGCCGCCATCAGAGGCACCGGCGATGGTTGTTCCCAAGAAGAAGTTTAGAGGAAGACGAACCTGTGCTCTTGTGGCCGCGGAAAGGGCATCAACAGTCGTCATTGCCGGCGGTGGGGCGGTTAGGGCTCCCCCTCGACAAGAAAACGGCGGCGGCGGGCCGACCCGTATGAGTTTTTTCCCAAACAGCAGCGGGCGGGCGCACGCGGACGGGCTACCGCAGCGGGCGGCCGTACACGACCGCCACGTACGTCGACGCGGGCGGGCGTACGTCGGGCGGGTGCAACCCATACGTCTACGCGGGCGGGGGCGGGCGTACGTCGGGTGGTATGCATACGCGCTGTGAAATGACCCCCCTGCCCTTTATAGTTTTTTTTGGGGGGTCGTCCCGAAGCGCTTCTCTTGGAAAAATAACTCTCTAAAATATCACGTACAAATCTAACTCACAACGATTCTAAATTAAAACTAGTAGGAAAGAATTAGTGCAGTGCTAAGACAACTCCATTCACATCGATCATTTTTGCAGTTAAGAAAGGCCAGACAGATCATAGATTAGGAATTTTCATCGATCATTTTATTTTATCAAACAAATTTAATAAACCATTAATATTATTTGAAAGAACTAAATATCAGTAGATGATTCCTATATAAATGAAAGAACACAAAATTAGCTGAAATAGCTACTGTGTAATAGAAGACCAGCATACCTAATATGAGTATTTGAGTAAGTCATAGCCAACAATTTAAGAAAAAAACAGGATATACCAATAATAATATAGGATGAAAATGGCACACCAATAGGCAGGCCACATCATATGCCGGTTTAAATGTTCTTTCTCATTCCTGCGTCCAAGTACATGACATGTATGGTACTATGGTTAGAGGTTGTTGTCAAGTTTTGGCTTGATGTAGTCGTTTAGTAGTTCAGTAATAATTCCCAGAACTATACCAAGGTGGATATGATCCTACCTATTTGTCTTATCAGTTTCATTGAGAGATGAAATGGGGGCAACCCCTTACTTTGAGAATGGAACACATAAATTTAATTTCAAATATGAGTTCACCCTCATTGGGTGTATAATGTGCTAAGCATATTTTTAACTAATACAATATGGTGTAATGCAGAATAAGTTATTGTATCATCGCATTGAGATATAAGAATAATGTTTTGAATTTTCTATTGGGTCGTATTGTTGTTAAACCGAGCTAATGATAGTTAGAATTGCTTCTTTGATAGGAAAACAATCGGCAGACCATCTTACCCTTGACCCACCATCCCAGTTTTCATAAACATATACATGGTTCTTAATATGATTTAACATGTTTGCTAAGTTATAATAAGCTCTCACCATCCTTTACACCTTTGAATCTTCTTTATTATTTTCGTAAATAAGAAACAACGAGCGTATTGTTTCAGTTGGATAAACCATTTATTGGTAACATTGACATTTACTTGTGGTTTTGAACTTTAGTCCTGATCAAACTATTTTCATATCTGATCGGGATGAGCCCAATAGGTATCTTACTGAACCTGATATAGGCAATGAAAACTTTGGTAATGAATTGCAGCTCGAAGCTAGGTGGCATCATACCCGACCCTTTAGGCTCTGGACCATGGCGCAGCGCTGCACCTTGCATACATTGAAGGTGCATATCGGAATGAAAATGGACATCTTTGTATGTTAATTGAGAAGAAGGAATACCCGAACTTTCTGAAATACATGAAATTAGATTCAGTTCTTTGGGATTAAGGCAATAGTACGTTGGAATAGAAAGGAGTTTCAGCCGCTTTATGCTTAGATGCACCACAGGATCACCACTAACTGAATTAATCATGTCACATTTGCAAAAAAAAAAAAACTGAGCAGAGCCTTTGCTTTTTCTTGGAACGATAATACCACCAGAATCACCATTGATGTGACCGTCGCCTCTCTACGCTTACTACCTAGTAATTACTGATTCTCTTCATCGATTTCACCAATATAGGATTCAATCTAAGAGTCACCTTTCACAATCTCGATTTCTTGCATAATACCACCAGAATCACCGTTGATGTGATCGCCCAAGTAGAGAAAAAATGAAATCTAGCCACTTTCTGAACGCATCGAGGAACTGACGTTAATAGATCTGTTTTGATATTGAGAGATGCATTTGAAGGTGATCCCTAACCATGGCGCTTAGATAGATGGGGACATGATCAGACGTGAGAGATCCTACCAGATTCTTCCTTCCGCCTTGCCACCCATCATCGTTCCCCAGGACTCCTCCTTGCCGCTTAGTGGAGTTTGGGAGTTTGAACACGACGTGGAGAGAGAGAGGGATGCGATGCGATGGGATCAACTTGCACATCCCGAGGAAAGATCAATCAGGTGCTGTGTCTCATGCGCCTCGAACTCATCGGCAGAACATCGAGGGACGGACGGCGGCGTGGGTGGGTGGAATTAAGCGTGTAGTAGGAGAGGGTCGTGCGGAGAGGGCAGGTTATTAAGAAGTTGTTTATTTTCCTAGGTTTTTCTGAGACGTTTTATTTCCCTAGGGTTAGGGCTATAGTAGTTTTTTTTCCTTTTACAGAGTGTAGGGGCAAATCTAATAGCGTGAGACCCCATGATTCTGGGCTAGTTTCCTTACGCATATTATACGCCCGTGTAAAAGGATTTTCTCAGCGTAGTTTTTATCTCTAAAAAACAATTAAAGGATTATGAGCCCTATTAGTTTTTTTGTCGAGTATTATATGAGTTAATCTACTCCATAATAATTCGGTCCCACCGGATGAACGGTTATTATTTTCTAATTAACGTGATAACTTCTTGGGAGTCTCTAATTAGTATGGGTGTAGATTGCTATCAAATCCTGTAATTACTGAACATATTGTGCTAAGAATTTTATTTATGTATTGGTTGTTGAACCATTGTACTAAGAATTTGAATCCATGTTTTATATTTCAAAATTTCTAATTCGAATATAGATTACAGGGAAAAATAAATTAAACATGAGCGAATAAAATAATGTACACATGGTTAGAAAGAAAACAACATGTGCGATGAAAAAATAGAGAACAGACAGTTCTTTGACATGAAACATTTGCGATGCCCAACGGATGCACACACGATTTTGTCTCATATGCGTGTGTGAGTCATGGTAATACGATAAACTTTTCAAATCTGTATGCATGTGTGATAGGAATACATATCGCAAACATTTATGAAAATGGTACGTTGGTGATAGTAGAGGCACCGCACACATTTTACATTTTTGAGCTGTGTGTGATAATGTACCTATCGCAAACATATCGGTAGATTAAATGTTTATGATATCCACCTTTTTCATATGACTATAGCGGCATAATTGTTTCGGGTGTCTCTCGGATCGAAAACGTAATGTCGAGACGTAACGTGTGGGACTAGCGCGACTTCTCATATGTTTATTCAATGGCGATCGACAGTAGCAGCTCGCCTATCCCCGACGGTTTTTGGACCGTGTGGGAAGGACCCCCCATTGCCCACACTCATTAGGCGAAGGTTTAAAAATCCATCACGGAAAGGGGTTAAAATCCGTTTGTATAACACGTAATGGTACCAGTGAACGACTACGATAAGGGATATTCTATTGCTTGTTTCGTGATGGTGCGATACTTCCAACTTTGTTGATTAATTTTTCAATGTTTTATGTGATAATCATGATTTATTTTGGTGTCGATGATGATCAAATGATTTTGGGACACAACAAAAAACTATATAATAAATCAACAATTCTCAATGGTTTATTGATTGTTTTGTATGAATTAAATAAAGGTTCACCCAGACTATTTATTCATTCTCCTTCAGGCAATATTACAGCAGCAGGAGCTACTACTGCCTTGACAACAACTGCTCTTATCCTTGTCATAACCTTGGGCAGCGCAGCAAGCCTTGCACAAAATGTTACCAGTAGCTCGTTCTGGTGGCGAACAGTGGCCGTCAGCTCCAACTGGACACATGTCAGTTGTACCTATGCACAAAGCACAATAGAGATACCTCAATAAAAAATATATCCCACCAGGAAATAAATGTTTGTGCATCCAAATACGAGTGAGAGATCGTGAAAGAACGAAGAAAACCATACCTATGTAACTCCTTGTTGCACGGCCTGAGACGAAAGTGGTGGCCATGGCTACAAGAGCTACAAAGCATAGGGCCCATGTGTAGTTCCTCATATGTGGCAAGGGAGATAGGCTATTCCTTTTCTTTTTTGTGTTGTTGGTTTCTGCGGAAGTCATGTTCGTCCCCTGGGTGCTGGTGTTTATATAGCAGGAAAGCAAGCAGCTCTAGAGATTAACACGAAAGGAAAACTTGGTGTGAATTTACTTCTTGCCTTCTATAGTTTTGTGGTACATAAATACCGCTTTGTACACATGCATGCCATAATCTGCACAACTAAATTTTTGCCATTTAATCGTCTTATATATTAATGAATCCATATCTACATTTTTTTAGTGCCTCCTTATCTCTACTCCTAATGTCTGAGTTGGTTGAATAGTACCATGGTTTATTTTCGTCCCACCACTTTCAACCGTTTTATTTTGCTGGTTTTTTTCGTCCCGCCCCGCACCCTCCAACTATATTTTTCTCCTCTCATTTAAACCACAAATCTCCACTATCTAAATATTGATGGCTTATCAAGTTGTCCCCCTGCTCCAGTTATGTACGTGAGGAAATCCCACCGGCATCGATTTTTGAATAGGCCGTGATTTTTCGCATGCTAGATTTGGCTGGTAATCGTAATTTTCTCATGCAAGTTTCCATATCTCCTCCTTTATTTTCTTTGAGACAAGATCTCCTTCCCACCAAAAGACCCAATCAGAACAATATCTTTCCTAAAAATATCTATTCTAATAAATGATAATCAATCCGTGCCTTCACCCTCCCTGCTCGTTCATCGTTACTCTCTTCCGAGCCAATCGGGCCCAACTAGCACACCAAACAACACGAGGTACACAAACAACCACAAAGCACATGAGGTGGCGAGGTACGGTTTATTTTTGTTCCACGACTTTCCTCTACTCCTAATGTCTGAGTTGGTTGAACAGTACCACGGCTTATTTTTGTCCCACCACTTTCAGCCGTTTTATTTCGCTGTTTTTTTTTCGTCCCCTCCAACTAGATTTATCTCCTCTCATTAAAACCCCAAATCTCCACTATCTAAATATTGATGGCTTATCAAGTTATCCCGCTGCTCAAGTTATGTACGTGAGGAAATCCCACGGGCATCGGTTTTTTAATAGGCCATGATTTTTTCATACCAGCTTTGGCTGGTAATCGTAATTTTCTCATGCAAATTTCCATATATCCTCCTTTATTTTCTTTGAGATGAGATCACTTTCCCACCAAACAACCCAATCAGTACAATATATTTCCTAACAATATCTTTTCTAATAAATAATAATCAATCTGTGCCTTCACTTTTCCTGCTCGTTCATCGTTCCTCTCTTCCGAGCCAATCAGGCACAACTAGCACACCAAACAACACGAGGTACACAAGCAGTCACAAAGCGCGTGAGGTGGCGAGGCACGATTTATTTTCGTCCCACCACTTTCGTCTCTACTCCTAATGTCTGAGTTGGTTGAGTACCACGTTTTATATCGTCCCACCACTTTCAACCATTTTATTTTGCTAGGTTTTTTCGTCCCCTCCCCCATCCCTCCAACTAGATTTTTCTCCTCTCATTAAAACCCAAAATCTCCACTATCTAAATATTAATGGCTTATCAAGTTGTCGCCCAGCTCCAGTAATGTACATGAGGAAATCCCATCGGCATCGGTTTTTTAATAGGCTGTGATTTCCGCATGCCACTTTGGCTGGTAATCATAATTTTCTCATGCAAGTTTCCATATCTCCTGCTTTATTTTCTTTGAGATGAGATCACCTTCCCACCAAAAGAACCAATTAGTACAATACCTTTCCTAATAATATCTTTTCTAATAAATGATAATCAATTAGGTTTCACCCTCCCCTGCTCGTTCATCGTTTTCCTCTCTTCCGAGCCAATCAGACACAACCAGCACACCAAACAACACGAGGTACACAAACAGCCACAAAGCGCGTGAGGTGGCGAGGCACGGTTTATTTTCGTCCCACCACTTTCATCTCTACTCCTAATGTCTGAGTTGGTTGAATAGTACCACGGTTTATTTTCGTCGCACCACTTTCAACCGTTTTATTTCGCTGTTTTTTGTCCCCTCGCCCCACCCCTCCAACTAGATTTTTCCCCTCTCATTAAAACCCCAAATCTCCACTATCTAAATATTGATGGCTTATCAAGTTGTCCCCCTGCTCCAGTTATGTACGTGAGGAAATTCCACCGGCATCATTTTTTAATAGGCCGTGATTTTTGCATGCCAGCTTTGGCTAGTAATCGTAATTTTCTCATGCAAGTTTCCATATCTCATCCTTTATTTTCTTTAAGATGAGATCACCTTCCCACCAAAAGAACCAATCAATACAATATCTTTCCTAACAATATCTTTTCTAATAAATGATAATCAATCCGTGCCTTCACCCTCCCCTTTCGCTCATCGTTCCTCTCTTCCAAGCCAATCGGGCACAACTAGCACACCAAACAACATGAGGTACACAAACAGCACAAAGCGTGTGAGGTGGGGAGGCAAGATGGTCGAGGGGCGATTCGGGCGGCGAGGCTCGGGAGGCATGGAGCAGAGGTTGGCGGACACTACAAGAAATATGTCAACTTGTGACCACCACTATTGGTCCTTTGAAAGGTCATGGTTTTTTATTTGCGACCTTTTTGTGACCAAAAACAGAAGGTCAAAAGTTGGCAGTCGTAAACTGACTATAGCGACCTTTCTTCTGGAATGGTTGTAGACGTTTATGACCAAAATATGTCCACTGTGGCGTTTTGGTCACTAGCAACCTCCCCAGGTCACGTAGGCATCCAGTGTGGCAAGCCGATGTGGCACAAGAATCAGCCTGGTCCATTTCGGTGCTTTAGATGGGCCGAGCCCATTAATTTAGCCTTTTTACTGTATATTTTTTTGTGAATTTTGTCTAGCTACATGGGCCTGGCCCAACAATTTGGCCTTTTTTTATATTTTGGGCCATGGCCTTTTTAGTTTTTCAGTATATATTTTTCAATCTGGTCCCACAAGTCAGATGGGTCCCACTTGTCAAAATCTCCTATATTGGTCCCACATGTCAAAAATGTGAGCATTGTTTAGATTATTTTCACAAATGGGCCCACTAATCAGGTTTCCATTTCACACGTCTTCATATCACACAAATAATCAATATTTTAAATAGAACAGAAAAAATGTAGAATTTCTTAGGCCGGGAGCTCCTGTACATAGTCTATTACAATCTGTGCATAGTCTATTACAACCCAGATATGCCTACTATTGCAGTACTATAATATTTACAGTTTATTACAGTCAAACAGAACAATCTTTGCTGCTAGGGCTACACGCGGATTCGAACTTGAAATTTCCTAGGCCTAGAGCTCCTGTAAAAGGGTGAACACAAAGGCATTAGAGTACCATCTTCATTACTGGAGTAGATATTCAGACCTCCAGGTTTAGTGTATAGACAATCTAGAAAATATATATTTAACAAAATTTCACAGAAATGCAGATTTATGGATCGAATGTATGATAAAGCAACAGATTCAAACAACTTCAAATTAATGAGTAGATGTTTTAGAGACCAATTATAGCAGAACACTAGATGTTTCCAGTGCATATTCGCAGAACCTTGGCATAGTCACAAAATCTTAAACCAATCCTAAATCAATGTTGCCTACAAGAAACACTCATCAATCTCATGTTTTGAAAAGCAACGTGGGTGAAACCAAGTCAAAATAAGGAGCATAACAAATTCATGTCAACAAAAATTAGCTTGTGATCCATAACACATTATTTATTCTTTACAAAGTAGAATTTCCGTAGATATCATTACCAGACACCAAATAGAAAGTAACATGTACAGAATGTGACAGCATTTAGTTCACATTATTGTACAAGTTGGGTCAAGTTTACTTGGTTGGACAAGATGCATTTGTTAACTATGAAGAGAATGACACTATTATGCGAGATAATTGTTGTGTCGCTAACAATCACCATGTAAGAATGTTTTGCTGTAGTAATACATGAACATCAAGTGAGAGTGGTGTTCTGTTCTTACCATAGCGGCGCAAGTGAGACGGTGCCTGATTCGCCCTGCTTATCCACAAGACTCGACCAGTAGCACGCATCCTCGAAGGAACCAGCTGTTGGGGAACGTAGTAATTTCAAAAAATTTCCTACGCACACGCAAGATCATGGTGATGATATAGCAACGAGGGGAGAGTGTTGTCTACGTACCCTCGTAGACCGAAGCGGAAGCGTTGACGCAACGTAGAGGAAGTAGTCGTACGTCCTCCCTGTCCGACCGATCCAAGCACCGTTACTCCGGCACCTCCGAGTTCTTGACACACGTACAGCTCGATGACGCACCCTCGTTCTCCAATCCAAAGAGAAGCGCCGAGGGGAGTTCCACAAGACCTGACGGTGTGGTGACGATCTTGATGTTCTCTGTCGCAGGCTTCGCCTAAGCACCGCTACAATATGACCGAGGTGTAATATCGTGGAGGGGGCACCGACACGGCTAAGGAACGATCAATGATCAACTTGTGTGTTCTAGGGTGCCCCCCTACCCCCGTATATAAAGGAGGGAGGGAGGAGGTGGCCGCCCAAGGGGGCGCCATAGGGAGGAGGAAACCTACTCCAAGTAGGTTTCCCCTCTTTTTCCTAATACATGTTGGAGGGGGAAGGAAGGAGTACTACTAGTAGGAAGGAAGAGGGGGAAGGAGAAAGGAAAGGGGGGGCCGCCCCCCCTCCCCAATTAGGATTGGGCTTGGGGGCGCCCCCTCCTTGCTCCTTCTCCCTTCCTCCCACTTGGGCCCAATAAGGCCCATATACTTACCGGGGTTCGGTAACCTCCCGAGTCTCGGATATTCCCAAACTCTCCGGAACCTTTCCGGTGTCCAAATATATCCGTCCAATATATCAATCTTTATGTCTCGACCATTTCGAGACTCCTCGTCATGTCCGTGATCACATCCGGGACTCCGAACAACCTTCGGTACATCAAAATATATAAACTCATAATATAACTGTCATCGAAACCTTAAGCGTGCGGACCCTATGGTTCGAAAACAATGTAGACATGACCGAGACACGGCTCTAGTCAATAACCAATAGCGGGACCTGGATGTCCATATTGGTTCCTACATATTCTACGAAGATCTTTATCGGTCAAACCGCATAACAACATACTTTGTTCCCTTTGTCATCGGTATGTTACTTGCCCGAGATTTGATCGTCGCTATCCAATACCTAGTTCAATCTCGTTACCGGCAAGTCTCTTTACTCGTTCTATAATACGTCATCTCATAACTAACTCATTAGTTACATGCTTGCAAGGCTTAAGTGATGAGTATTACCGAGAGGGCCCAAAGATACCTCTCTGACAATCAAAGTGACAAATCCTAATCTCGAATTATGCCAACTCAACATGAACCTTCGGAAACACCTGTAGGGCACCTTTATAATCACCTAGTTACGTTGTGACGTTTGGTAGCACACAAAGTGTTCTTCCGGTACACGGGAGTTGCACAATCTCATAGTTGCAGGAACTTTGTATAAGTCATGAAGAAAGCAATAGCAGTATACTAAACGATCAAGTGCTAGGCTAACGAGAATGGGTCATGTCAATCACATCATTCTTCTAATGATGTGATCCCACTAATCAAATGACAACACATGTCTATGGTCAGGAAACATGACCATTTTGATTAATGGGCTAGTCAAGTAGAGGCATACTAGTGACCATAGTTTTGTCTATGTATTCACACATGTATTATGTTTCCGGTTAATACAATTCTAGCATGAATAATAAACATTTATCATGATATGAGGAAATAAATAATAACTTTATTATTGCCTCTAGGGCATATTTCCTTCAGTCTCCCACTTGCACTAGAGTCAATAATCTAGATTACATAGTAATGATTCTAACACCCATGGAGTCTTGGTGCTGATCATGTTTTGCTCGTGAGAGAGGCTTAGTCAACGGGTCTGCAACATTCAGATCTGTATGTATCTTGCAAATCTCTATGTCTCCCACTTGGACTTGGTCCCGAATGGAATTGAAGCGCCTCTTGATGTGCTTGGTCCTCTTGTGAAATCTGGATTCCTTTGCCAAGGCTATTGCACCAAGATTGTCACGAAGATCTTCATTGGTCCCGATGCACTAGGTATGACACCTAGATCGGAAATGAACTCTTTCATCCGACTCCTTCATTTGCTGCTTGAAGCGGATATGTACTCCGCTTCACATGTAGATCCCGCCATGACGCTTTGTTTAGAATCGCACCAACTTACAGCTCCACCGTTTAATAAAAACACGATCCGGTTTGCAATTTTGAATCGTCCGGATCGGTGTCAAAGCTTGCATCAACGTAACCATTTACGACTAGCTCTTTGTCACCTCCATATCGAGAAACATATCCTTAGTCCTTTTCGTATTTCAGATGTTCTTGACCACGTCGATGATCCACTCCTGGATTACTTTGGTACCTCCCTGCTAAGCTTATTGCTAAGCATACGTCAGGTCTGGTACACAGCATTGCATACATGATAGAGCCTATGGCTAAAGCATAGGGAACACTTTTCATTTTCTCTCTATCTTCTGCTGTGGTCGGGCATTGAGTTCGACTCAACTTCACACCTTGTAGCACAGGCAAGAAACCTTTCTTTACCTGATCCATATTGAACTTTTTCAATATTTTGTCAAGGTATGTGCTTTGTGAAAGTCCTATTAAGCGTCTCGATCTATCTCTATAGATCTTGATGCCTAATATGTAAGCAGCTTCACCGAGGTCTTTCATTGAAAAACTTTTATTCAAGTATCCCTTTATGCTATCCAGAAATTCTATATCATTTCCAATTAATAATATGTCATCAACATATAAAACTAGAAATGCTACAGAGCTCCCACTCACTTTCTTGTAAATACAGGCTTCTCCAAAAGTCTGTACAAAACCATATGCTTTGATCACACTATCAAAACGTTTATTCCAACTCCGAGATGCTTGCACCAGTCCATAAATGGAACGTTGGAGCTTGCACACTTTGTCAGCACCTTTTGGATCAACAAAACCTTCCGGCTGCATCATATACAACTCTTCTTCTAGAAATCCATTCAAGAATGATGTCTTGACATCCATTTGCCAAATTTCATAATCATGAAATGCAGCAATAGCCAACATGATTCGGACAGACTTAAGCATCGCTACGGGTGAGAAAGTCTCATCGTAGTCAACCCCTTGAACTTGTCGAAAACCTTTGGCAACAAGTCGAGCTTTATAGACAGTAGTATTACCATCAGCGTCAGTCTTCTTCTTAAAGATCCATTTATTCTCAATGGCTTGCCGATCATCGGGCAAGTCAACCAAAGTCCATACTTTGTTTTCATACATGGATCCTATCTCAGATTTCATGGCCTCCAGCCATTTTGCGGAATCTGGGCTCATCATCGCTTCCTCATAGTTCGTAGGTACATCATGGTCAAGTAACATGACTTCCGAATAGGATTACCGCACCACTCAGTGCGGATCTTACTCTGGTGGACCTACGAGGTTCAGTAGAAACTTGATCTGAAGTTTCATGATCAATATCATTAGCTTCCTCACTAATTGGTGTGGTTGTCACGGGAACCGGTTCTCGTGATGAACTACCTTCCAATAAGGGAGTAGATACAGTTATCTCATCAAGTTCTACTTTCCTCCCACTCACTTCTTTCGAGAGAAACTCCTCTAGAAAGGATCCATTCTTAGCAACGAATGTTTTGCCTTCGGATCTGTGATAGAAGGTGTACCCAACAGTTTCTTTTGGGTATCCTATGAAGACACATTTCTCTGATTTGGGTTCGAGCTTATCTGGTTGAAGTTTCTTCGCATAAGCATAGCAGCCCCAAACTTTAAGAAACGACAACTTTGGTTTCTTGCCAAACCACAGTTCATAAGGCGTCGTCTCAACGGATTTTGATGGTGCCCTATTTAATGTGAATGCGGCCGTCTCTAAAGCATAACCCCAAAATGATAGCGGTAAATCGGTAAGAGACATCATAGATCGCACCATATCAAGTAAAGTACGATTACGACGTTCGGACACACCATTTCTTTGTGGTGTTCCAGGTGGCGTGAGTTGTGAAACTATTCCGCATTGTTTCAAATGTAAACCAAACTCGTAACTCAAATATTCTCCTCCACGATCAGATCGCAGAAATTTTATTTTCTTGTTACGATGATTTTCAACTTCACTCTGAAATTCTTTGAACTTTTCAAATGTTTCAGACTTGTGTTTCATTAAGTAGATATACCCATATCTGCTTAAATCATCTGTGAAGGTGAGAAAATAACGATATCCGCCACGAGCTTCAACATTCATCGGGCCACATACATCTGTATGTATGATTTCCAACAAATCTGTTGCTCTCTCCATAGTTCCGGAGAACGGTGTTTTAGTCATCTTGCCCATGAGGCACGGTTCGCAAGTACCAAGTGATTCATAATCAAGTGATTCCAGAAGTCCATCGGTATGGAGTTTCTTCATGCGTTTTACACCGATATGACTTAAACGGCAGTGCCACAAATAAGTTGCACTATCATTATCAACTTTGCATCTTTTGGCTTCAACATTATGAATATGTGTATCACTACTATCGAGATTCAATAAAAATAGACCACTGTTCAATGGTGCATGACCATAAAAGATATTACTCATATAAATAGAACAACCATTATTCTCTGATTTAAATGAATAACCGTCTCGCATCAAACAAGATCCAGATATAATGTTCATGCTCAACGCAGGCACCAAATAACAATTATTTAGGTCTAAAACTAATCCCGATGGTAGATGTAGAGGTAGCGTGCCGACGGCGATCACATCGACTTTGGAACCGTTTCCACGCGCATCGCCACCTCGTCCTGGCGATTGCTCGCTTATTCCGTAGTCCTGTTTGAGTTGCAAATATTAGCAATGAACCAGTATCAAATACCAGTGCTACTACGAGCTCTAGTTAGGTACACATCAATAACATGTATATCACATATACCTTTGTTCACTTTGCCATCCTTCTTATCCACCAAATACTTGGGGCAGTTCCGCTTCGGTGACCATCGCTTGCGGTAGAAGCACTCAGTTTCAGCTTAGGTCCAGACTTGGGTTTCTTCTCTTGAGCAGCAACTTGCTTGCCGTTCTTTTGAAGTTCCCTTCTTATTCCCTTTGCCCTTCTTCTTGAAACTAGTGGTCTTGTTGACCATCAACTCTTGATGCTCCTTCTTGATTTCTACCTCCGCTGCTTTCAAAGATCGCGAAGAGCTCGGGAATAGTCTTGTTCATCCCTTGCATATTATAGTTCATCACAAAGCTCTTGTAGCTTGGTGGCGATGATTGAAGAATTCATCAATGACACTATCATCGTGAAGATTAACTCCCGTTGAATCAAGTGATTGTTATACCCGCACATTCTGAGTATATGTTCACCGACGAACTATTCTCCTCCATCTTGCAGCTGTAGAACTTATTGGAGACTTCATATCTCTCAATCCGGGCATTTGCTTGAAATATTAACTTCAACTCTGGAACATCTCATATGCTCCATGACGTTCAAAAGGTCGTTGAAGACCCGGTTCTAAGCCGTAAAGCATGGCACATTGAACTATAGAGTAGTCATCAGCTTTGCTCGCGGACGTTCTTAACGTCGTCGGTTACATCAGCAAGCAGGCACGGCACCCAGCGGTGCTTCCAGGGCGTAACTCTTACGGCAGCAATGAGGATAATCCTCGAGTTACGGACCCAGTCCGTGTAATTGCTACCATCATCTTGCAACTTTGCTTTCTCAAGGAATGCATTAAAATTCAACGGAACAATAGCACGAGCCATCTATCTACAAACAAACATAGACAAGCAATGATACTATCAGGTACTAAGTTCATGATAAATTTAAGTTCAATTAATCATATTACTTAAGAACTCCCACTTAGACAGACATCTCTCTAGTCATCTAAGTGATCACGTGATCCAAATCAACTAAACCATAACCGATCATCACGTGAGATGGAGTAGTTTTCAATGGTGAACATCATTATGTTGATCATATCTACTATATGATTCACGCTCAACCTTTCGGTCTCCGTGTTCCGAGGCCATATCTGCATATGCTAGGCTCGTCAAGTTTAACTGGAGTATTCTGCGTGTGCAAAACTGGCTTGCACCCATTGTAGATGGACGTAGAGCTTATCACACCCGATCATCACGTGGTGTCTCAGCACGACGAACTTTGGCAACGGTGCATACTCAGGGAGAACACTTCTTGATAATTTTAGTGAGAGATCATCTTAAAATGCTACCGTCAATCAAAGCAAGATAAGATGCATAAAGGATAAACATCACATGCAATCAATATAAGTGATATGATATGGCCATCATCATCTTGTGCTTGTGATCTCCATCTCCAAGCACCGTCGTGATCACCATCGCCACCGGTAGCGACACCATGATCTCCATCGTAGCATCGTTGTCGTTTCGCCATCTATTGCTTCTCGACTATCGCTACCGCTTAGTGATAAAGTAAAGCAATTACAGGCGTTGCATTTCATACAATAAAGCGACAACCATATGGCTCCTGCCGATTGCCGATAACCGGTTACAAAACATGATCATCTCATACAATAAAATATAGCATCACGTCTTGGCCATATCACATCACAACATGCCCCGCAAAAACAAGTTAGACGTCCTCTACTTTGTTGTTGCAAATTTTACGTGGCTGCTACGGGCTTAGCAAGAACCGTTCTTACCTCGCATCAAAACCACAACGATAGTTTGTCAAATAGACTCCGTTTAACCTTCACAAGGACCGGCGAGCCTTTTCGGTTCAACTAAAGTTGGAGAAACAGACACGCTAGTCACCGTGTGCAAAGCACGGCGGTAAAACCAGTCTCGCCAGAAGCGTCGCATAATGTCGGTCCGGCCGCTTCATCCAACAATACCGCTGAACCAAAGTATGACATGCTGGTAGGCAGATGACTTATATCGCCCACAACTCACTTGTGTTCTACTCGTGCATATAACATCAACGCATAAAACCTAGGCTCGGATGCCATCATTGTGGAACGTAGTAATTTCAAAAAATTCCTCGCGCACACGCAAGATCATGGTGATGATATAGCAACGAGGGAGAGTGTTGTCTACATACCCTCGTAGACCGAAGCGGAAGCGTTGGCGCAACGTAGAGGAAGTAGTCGACGTCCTCCCGTCCGACCGATCCAAGCACCGTTACTCCGCACCTCCGAAGTTCTTGACACGCGTGACAGCTCGATGACGCACCTCGTTCTCCAATCCAGAGAGGCACCGAGGGGAGTTCCGTCAAGACGACGGCGTGGTGAAGATCTTGATGTTCTCTGTTGCAGGGGCTTCGCCTAAGCACCGCTACAATATGACCGAGGTGTAATATCGTGGAGGGGGGCACCGCACACGGCTAAGGAACGATCAATGATCAACTTGTGTGTTCTAGGGTGCCCCCTACCCCCGTATATAAAGGAGGGAGGGAGGAGGTGGCCGACCCAAGGGGGGGCGCGCCATAGGGAGGAGGAAACCTACTCCAAGTAGGTTTCCCCTCTTTTTCCTAATACATGTTGGAGGGGGAAGGAAGGAGTACTAGTAGTAGGAAGGAAGAGGGGGAAGGAGAAAGGAAAGGGGGGGCCGGCCCCGCTCCCCAATTCGGATTGGGCTTGGGGCGCGCCCCCCTCCTTTGTTCCTTCTCCCTTCCTCCCACTTGGGCCCAATATGGCCCATATACTTACCGGGGGGTTCCGGTAACCTCCCGGAGCTCCGGTATATTCCCAAACTCTCCCGGAACCTTTCCGGTGTCCAAATATATTCGTCCAATGTATCAATCTTTATGTCTCGACCATTTCGAGACTCCTCGTCATGTCCGTGATCACATCCGGGACTCCGAACAACCTTCGGTACATCAAAATATATAAACACATAATATAACTGTCATCGAAACCTTAAGCGTGCGGACCCTACGGTTCGAGAACAATGTAGACATGACCGAGACACGTCTCTAGTCAATAACCAATAGCGGGACCTGGATGTCCATATTGGTTCCTACATATTCTACGAAGATCTTTATCGGTCAAACCGCATAACAACATACTGAAGGAAATATGCCCTAGAGGCAATAATAAAGTTATTATTTATTTCCTTATTTCATGATAAATGTTTATTATTCATGCTAGAATTGTATTAACCGGAAACATAAATACATGTGTGAATACATAGACAAACAGAGTGTCACTATTATGCCTCTACTAGACTAGCTTGTTAATCAAAGATGGTTAAGTTTCCTAACCATAGACAAAGGAGTTGTTATTTGATTAACAAGGTCACATCATTAGTTGAATGATCTGATTGACATGACCCATTCCATTAGCTTAGCACCCGATTGTTTAGTATGTTGCTATTGCTTTTATCCATGACTTATACATGTTCCTATAACTATGAGATTATGCAACTCCCGTTTACGGGAGGAACACTTTGGGTACTACTAAACGTCACAACGTAACTGGGTGATTATAAAGGAGTACTACAGGTGTCTCCAAAGGCAGATGTTGGGTTGGCGTATTTCGAGATTAGGATTTGTCACTCCGATTGTCGGAGAGGTATCTCTGGGCCCTCTCGGTAATACACATCACTTAAGCCTTGCAAGCATTACAACTAATGAGTTAGCTGTGAGATGATGTATTATGGAACGAATAAAGAGACTTGCCGGTAACGAGATTGAACTAGGTATTGGATACCGACGATCGAATCTCGGGCAAGTAACATACCGATGACAAAGGGAACAACGTATGTTGTTATGCGGTCTGACCGATAAAGATCTTCGTAGAATATGTAGGAGCCAATATGGGCATCCAGGTCCCGCTATTGGTTATTGACCGAGAATAGTTCTAGGTCATGTCTACATTGTTCTCGAACCGTAGGGTCCGCACGCTTAAGGTTTCGATGACAGTTTTATTATGAATTTATGAGTTTTGATGTATTGAAGGAGTTCGAGTCCCGGATGAGATCGGGACATGACGAGGAGTCTCAAATGGTCGAGATGTAAAGATCGATATATTGGACGACTATATTCGAGTTCGGAAAGGTTCCGAGTGATTCGGTATTTTTCGAGTACCGGGAGAGTTACGGAATTCGTATTGGGCCTTAATGGGCCATACGGAAAGGAGGAAAAAAGGGCCAAAGGGTGGCCGCCGCCTCCCTTGGTCTAGTCCGAATTGGACTAGGGAGGGGCACCTTCCTACATTCTCCTTCTATCTTCCCTTTCCTTCTCTCCTACTCCTAATACATGGAAGGACTACTAGTTGGACTAGGAAGGGGAATCCTACTCCGGTGGGAGTAGGACTCCCCATGGCGCTCATAGAGAGGCCGGCCTCCTCCTCCCTCCCTCCTTTATATACGGGGCAGGGGCACCCCATGGACACACAAGTTTGATCTACGGATCGTTCCTTAGCCGTGTCACGGTGCCCCTCCACCATATTCCACCTCGGTCATATCGTCGCTGAAGCTTAGCGGCTCTGCGCGCGTAGAACATCAAGATCGCCACCACGCCGTCGTCTTGACAGAACTCTCCTCGACACTCGGCTGGATCGGAGTTCGAGGGACGCCATCGAGCTGTACGTGTGTCAAGAACTCGGGCGCCGGAGTAACGACGCCGGATCGGTCGGATCGCGAGGAGAACGTCACGACTACTTCCTCGTTGTGATCGCTTCGCTTGGTCTCACGAGGGTGCGTAGACAATACTCTTCCCTCTCGTTGCTATGCATCACCATGATCTTGCGTGCGCGTAGGAAATTTTTGAAATTACTACGCTCCCCAACAAAGGGTATCGAGCCAGGTTTTATGCGTTGATGTTATATGCACGAGTAGAACACAAGTGAGTTGTGGACGATATAAGTCATACTGCCTACCAGCATGTCATACTTTGGTTCAGCGGTATTGTGAGATGAAGCGCCCGGACCGACATTACGCGTGACGCTTACGCGAGACTGGTTTCACCGCTACGAGCACTCGTGCTTAAAGGTGACTGGCGGTGTCTGTCTCTCTCACTTTAGTTGAACTGAGTGTATACGCCGGTCCTTGTGAAGGTTAAACGAGTCTATTTCACAAACTATCGCTGTGGTTTTGATGCGAGGTAAGAACGGTTCTTGCTAAGCCCGTAGCAGCCACGTAAAATTTGCAACAACAAAGTAGAGGATGTCTAACTTGTTTTTGCAGGCATGTTGTGATGTGATATGGTCAAGACGTGATGCTATATTTTATTGTATGAGATGATCATGTTTTGTAACCGGTTATCGGCAATCGGCGGGAGCCATATGGTTGTCGCTTTATTGTATGAAATGCAAGCGCCTGTAATTGCTTTACTTTATCACTAAGCGGTAGCGATAGTCGAGAAGCAATAGATGGCGAAACGACAACGATGCTACGATGGAGATCAAGGTGTCGTGCCGGTGACGATGGTGATCACAACGGTGCTTCGAGATGGAGATCACAAGCACAAGATGATGATGGCCATATCATATCACTTATATTGATTGCATGTGATGTTTATCCTTTATGCATCTTATCTTGCTTTGATTGACGGTAGCATTTTAAGATGATCTCTCACTAAAATTATCAAGTAGTGTTCTCCCTGAGTATGCACCGTTGCCAAAGTTCGTCGTGCCGAGACACCACGTGATGATCGGGTGTGATAAGCTCTACGTCCATCTACAACGGGTGCAAGCCAGTTTTGCACACGCAGAATACTCAGGTTATACTTGACGAGCCTAGCATATGCAGATATGGCCTCGGAACACGGAGACCGAAAGGTCGAGCGTGAATCATATAGTAGATATGATCAACATAAGATGTTCACCATTGAAAACTACTCCATCTCACGTGATGATCGGTTATGGTTTAGTTGATTTGGATCACGTGATCACTTAGAGGATTAGAGGGATGTCTATCTAAGTGGGAGTTCTTAAGTAATATGATTAATTGAACTTAAATTTATCATGAACTTAGTCCTGGTAGTATTTTGCAAATTATGTTGTAAGATCAATAGCTTGCGTTGTTGCTTTCATATGTTTATTTTGATATGTTCCTAGAGAAATTGTGTTGAAAATGTTAGTAGCAATGATGCGGATTGGATCCGTGATCCGAGGTTTATTCTCATTGCTGCACGTAAGAATTATGTCCTTAATGCACCGCTATGTGACAGACCTTTTGCAGGCAGATGCACGTTATGAGCGTTTGGCTAGCTCAATATGATGACTACTTGATAGTTTTGTGCACCATGCTTTATGGCTTAGAATCGGGACTTCAAAGATGTTTTGAACATCATGGACCATATGAGATGTTCCAGGAGTTGAAGTTAATATTTCAAGCAAATACCCGAGTTGAGAGATATGAAGTCTCCAACAAGTTCTATAGCTAAAAGATGGAGGAGAATCGCTCAACTAGTGAGCATGTGCTCAGATTGTCTGGGTACTACAATCGCTTGAATCAAGTGGGAGTTAATCTTCCAGATAAGATAGTGATTGACAGAATTCTCTAGTCACCATCACCAAGTTAGTAGAACTTCGTGATGAACTATAGTATGCAAGGGATGATTCCCGAGTTTTTTCATGATGATGAAATCGATGAAGGTAGAAATCAAGAAAGAACATCAAGTGTTGATGGTTAACAAGACCACTAGTTTCAAGAAAAGGGCAAAGGGGTAGAAGGGAACTTCAAGAAGAACGGCAAGCAAGTTGCTGCTCAAGTGAAGAATCCCAAGTCTGGACCTAAGCCAGAGACTAAGTGCTTCTACTGCAAAGGGACTGGTTACTGGAAGCAGAACTACCCCAAGTATTTGGCGGATAAGAAGGATGGCAAAGTAAACAAAAGTATATTTGATATACATGTTATTGATGTGTACTTTACTAGTGTTTATAGCAACCCCTCGGTATTTGGTACTGGTTCAGTTGCTAAGAGTAGTAACTCAAACGGAGTTGCGTAATAAATGAAACTAGTTAAGGGTGAAGTGACGATGTGTGTTGAAAGTAGTTTCAAGATTGATATGATCATCATCGCACACTCCCTATACTTTCGGGATTAGTGTTGAACCTAAATAAATGTTATTTGGTGTTTGCGTTGAGCATGAATATGATTTGATCGTGTTTATTGCAATACGGTTATTCATTTAAGTAAGAGAATAAACTGTTGTTCTGTTTACATGAATAAAACCTTATATGGTTACACACCCAATGAAAATGGTTCATTGGATCTCGATCGTAGTGATACACATAATATTGAAACCAAAAGATGCAAAGTTAATAATGATAGTGCAACTTATTTGTGGCACTGCCGTTTAGGTCATATTGGTGTAAAGCGCATGAAGAAACTCCATGCTGATGGGATTTTGGAATCACTTGATTATGAATCATTTGATGCTTGTGAACCGTGCCTTTTGGGCAAGATGACTAAGACTCCGTTCTTCGGAACAGTGGAGCGAGCAACTGACTTATTGGAAATAATACATACTGATGTATGCAGACCAATGAGTATGAAGGCTCGCGGCGGGTATCGTTATTTTCTGACCTTCACAGATGATTTGAGCAGATATGGGTATATCTACTTGATGAAACATAAGTCTGAAATAGTTGAAAGGTTCAAAGAATTTCAGAGTGAAGTGGAAAAATCATCGTGACAAGAAAATAAGGTTTCTACGATCTGATCGCGGAGACAAATATTTGAGTTACGAGTTTGGTCTTCAATTAAAACAATGTGGAATAGTTTCACAAATTCATGCCACCTGGAACACCACATCATAATGGTGTGTCCGAACGTCATAACCGTACTTTATTGGATATAGTACAATCTATGATGTTTCTTACCGATTTACCAATATCGTTTTGGGATCATGCATTAGAGACAGCTGCATTCACGTTAAATAGGGCACCATCTAAATCCGTTGAGACGACACTATATGAACTGTGGTTTAGCAAGAAACCAAAGTTGTCGTTTCTTAAAGTTTGGGGCTGCGATGCTTATGTGAAAAAGTTTCATCCTGATAAGCTCAAACCCAAATCGGAGAAGTGCGTCTTCATAGAATACCCAAAGGAAATTGTTGGGTACACCTTCTATCACAGATCCGAAGGCAAGATATTCGTTGCTTAAGATGGATCCTTTCTAAAGAAGGAGTTTCTCTCGAAAGAAGTGAGTGGGAGGAAAGTAGAACTTGATGAGGTAACTGTACCTACTCCCTTGTTGGAAAATAAACATCACAGGAACCGGTTTCTGTGACGTCAAAACCAATTAGTGAGGAAGTTAATGATGATGATCATAAAACTTCAGATCAAGTTACTACCGAACCTCGTAGGTAAAACAGAGTGAGATCCACACCAGAGTGGTACGGTAATCCTATTCTGGAGGTCATGTTACTTGACCATGACAAACCTACGAACTATGAGGAAGCGATGATGAGCCCAGATTCCACAAAATGGTTTGAGGCCATGAAATCTGAGATATGATCCATGTATGAGAACAAAGTATGGACTTTGATGGATTTGCCCGATGATCGGCAAGCCATAGAAAATAAATGGATCTTCAAGAGGAAGACAGACGCTGATAGTAGTGTTACTATCTACAAAGCTAGACTTGTCGAAAAAGGTTTTTTTGACAAGTTCAAGGTGTTGACTACAATGAGATTTTCTCAACTGTAGCGATGCTTAAGTCTGTCCGAATCATGTTAGCAATTGCCACAATTTATGAAATTTGGCAAATGGATGTAAAAACTGCATTCCAGAATGGGTTTCAGGAGGAAGAGTTGTATATGATGCAACCAGAAGGTTTTATCGATCCAAAGGGAGCTAACAAATTGTGCAAGCTCCAGCGATCCATCTATGGACTGGTGCAAGCATCTCGGAGTTGGAATATACGCTTTGATGAGTTGATCAAAGCATATAGTTTTATAGACTTATGGTGAAGCCTGTATTTACTAGAAAGTGAGTGGGAGCACTACAAGATTTCGATAAGTATATGTGAATGACATATTGTAGATCGAAATAATGTAGAATTATTCTGCAAAGCATAAAGGAGTGTTTGAAAGAAATTTTTCAAAGAAAGACCTCGGTGAAGCTGCTTACATATTGAGCATCAAGATCTATAGAGATAGATCAAGATGCTTGATAAGTTTTTTTTCAATGAGTACATACCTTGACAAGATTTTGAAGTAGTTCAAAATGGAACAGTCAAAGAAAGAGTTCTTGCCTGTGTTACAAGGTGTGAAATTGAGTAAGACTCAAAATCCGACCACGGCAGAAGATAGAAAGAGAATGAAAGTGTACCAGATCTATTGTATACCCTGCACTGAGTTTGACAAGGGAGTACAATAGTGATTTAGGAGTAGATCACTGGACAGCAGTCAAAATTATCCTTAGTGGAATAAGGATATGTTTCTCGATTATGGAAGTGACAAAAGGTTCGTCGTAAAGGGTTACGTCGATGCAAGTTTTGACACTGATCTGGATGACTCTAAGTCTCGATCTAGATACATATTGAAAGTGGGAGCAATTAGCTAGGGTAGCTTCGTGCAGAGCATTGTAGACATAGAAAATTGCAAAATACATAACGGATCTGAATGTGAAAGACCCGTTGACTAAGACTCTCTCACAAGCAAAACATGATCACACCTTAGTACTCTTTGGGTGTTAATCACATAGCGATGTGAACTAGATTACTGAATCTAGTAAACCCTTTGGGTGTTGGTCACATGACGATGTGAACTATGGGTGTTAATCACATGATGATGTGAACTATCGATGTTAATCACATGGTGAAGTGATCTATATTATTGACTCTAGTGCAAGTGGGAGACTGAAGGAAATATGCCCTAGAGGCAATAATAAAGTTATTATTTATTTCCTTATTTCATGATAAATGTTTATTATTCATGCTAGAATTGTATTAACCGGAAACATAAATACATGTGTGAATACATAGACAAACAGAGTGTCACTAGTATGCCTCTACTAGACTAGCTTGTTAATCAAAGATGGTTAAGTTTCCTAACCATAGACAAAGGAGTTGTTATTTGATTAACAAGGTCACATCATTAGTTGAATGATCTGATTGACATGACCCATTCCATTAGCTTAGCACCCGATCGTTTAGTATGTTGCTATTGCTTTTATCCATGACTTATACATGTTCCTATAACTATGAGATTATGCAACTCCCGTTTACCGGAGGAACACTTTGGGTACTACCAAACGTCACAACGTAACTGGGTGATTATAAAGGAGTACTACAGGTGTCTCCAAAGGCAGATGTTGGGTTGGCGTATTTCGAGATTAGGATTTGTCACTCCGATTGTCGGAGAGGTATCTCTGGGCCCTCTCGGTAATACACATCACTTAAGCCTTGCAAGCATTACAACTAATGAGTTAGCTGTGAGATGATGTATTACGGACGAATAAAGAGACTTGCGGTAACGAGATTGAACTAGGTATTGGATACCGACGATCGAATCTCGGGCAAGTAACATACCGATGACAAAGGGAACAACGTATGTTGTTATGCGGTCTGACCGATAAAGATCTTCGTAGAATATGTAGGAGCCAATATGGGCATCCAGGTCCCGCTATTGGTTATTGACCGAGAATAGTTCTAGGTCATGTCTACATTGTTCTCGAACCGTAGGGTCCGCACGCTTAAGGTTTCGATGACAGTTTATTATGAGTTTATGAGTTTTGATGTACCGAAGGAGTTCGGAGTCCCAGATGAGATCGGGGACATGACGAGGAGTCTCGAAATGGTCGAGACGTAAAGATCGATATATTGGACGACTATATTCGGAGTTCGGAAAGGTTCCGAGTGATTCGGGTATTTTTCGGAGTACCGCAGAGTTACGGGAATTCGTATTGGGCCTTAATGGGCCATACGGGAAAGGAGAAAAAGGGCCAAAAGGGTGGCCGCCGCCCTCCCCTTGGTCTAGTCCGAATTGGACTAGGGAGGGGGGGCGCACCCTTCCTTCCTTCTCCTTCTATCTTCCCTTTCCTTCTCTCCTACTCCTAATACATGGAAGGACTACTAGTTGGACTAGGAAAGGGGGAATCCTACTCCGGTGGGAGTAGGACTCCCCATGGCGCCGCCATAGAGAGGGCGGCCTCCTCCTCCCTCCCTCCTTTATATACGGGGGCAGGGGCACCCCATGGACACACAAGTTTGATCTACGGATCGCTCCTTAGCCGTGTGCGGTGCCCCCTCCACCATATTCCACCTCGGTCATATCGTCAAATTTAACCCCCAAATTTTCCCAACAATTCCCAAAATTTTTTTAACAAAATAAGGTTTTCGCAAAGTTTTAAAACAGGGGTTTTTACTCAAAAAAAAATTTTGATTTAAAAATTTCCCTAAGGGTTTTTAAAAATATAACAAAGTTTTGAAAAAGGTTTGTTTTTTTTTTTGGGTTTTTTCCCAAAATTGGGTTTTTGCCAAAAAAAAAATTTTAAAATTTAAAAATTTTTCCCAATTTATCAAAAAAAAATTTTCCCGGGCTAAAAAAAACCTTTTTTTAAAACCCTTTTTATAAAAAAAGGGTTTCCCCTTTCACCTTTTTCCCCCAACCCCCATTTTTGGGATACAAAATTTGAAAATTCTTTTCTTCAAACTTTATATTAGGAAAAATTCCAATAACCAAATGAAAATTTTTTGAAAACAAATCTTTTAAAACCTTTTGCCTGAATAAATTGGACAAGGTTGCCTCGAAGGCCTTGTTTTTAAAAATTACCTGTTGTTACACCAATTAATTTCCGGCCAAAATTCTTGCTGCTTTAAATTGGTACAATTTTTAAAAAAAAAAACACATTATTGTGTAAAGGCAACCGGCAATCAGGTTTTTAGAAACAAAATTAAATACAATGACCTTTGACATTTTTTCCCAAATTTAACTCTTCACACCACAGGTATTTCCTGTTAAGCAGCACCGGCCTTAACCAAAAAGACAAATTGTTATAGTACATTCAACGGTTCCAAGTTGCAAACCGATCATCAGACACACAATGGGATTAACGAATTCAAGAACCGGGAAACCCTTTTTGAAAACCTTCCAAAAGCAGCGGAAAAGCTTTCGCAGATTATCCAAAAAATGATTGACGATAAAACCAAACTGCTTTGATCAACAAAATTGAAGTTAGCGCTCTTATTTGAAGTATTGAGCAATGTAAAAAACACGAATGGACCGGAAAACCAGTCATCAGGACAATGCAAGCAAGATTTTTAAGATTTGGCAAAGCGACAGTCCATATAGGCTACAATGTTGTAGGATTTCATAGATCGACTGACATGGGTTGCATTAAAATCCAAATGAATCATCAAAAATTGACTCCATAGATGCCAGGTACGCCATCACAACTAGCAATAAATTAGGAATCTGTGCTAGGTAAGGAGGGATTGAGACCGGAGAACATTACCATTTGGAGATCCCAGCTCGCAGACGTCGTAGATGATCGGACTCTCGATCCACAGGATGATGATGTGAGCCTCCTCGGAGTAGACCTGCACGGAGCAGCGCCCAAAGGGAAAGACGACCAGCAAAAAACATCAAACGTGGAAGGAACCCACCAAATCGCGCAAAAAACAGCAGGGAGCAAGCAAACCCATCGCGCGATTCACCGGCGGGAGAGGGCTACGGTGAGCGTTTGAGGCCGGGAGAGGCCGAGAGGTCTCCGAGATTCGCACCGTCGCCGTCCTGGTGGCCGGAGACACGGCGTGCAGCGTTGCCACCGCAAACCCTAGGCAAGCCACGCGCGCACCATGGTCCGGCCAGGTCGATGGAGCGCCGCGCAGCGAAGCACGCACACGCGCGCCGGTGAGCAAGCCAGCCGCGATGCTGTTGTCGCTGGGCGGCGGAGTTGTTGTCTCCATTGCGTGAGGAGAGGAGGTTGCTTGGTCTGGGGGAGAAGGGGCAGCAGCGGGTGGATGGATCTGAAGGGAGGAGGAGAAGAGGAGGTGGCGGCAGCGATGGATCTGATGGGAGGAGGAGACGGGGGAGAAGGGACGGCAGCGGGTGGATGGATCTGAAGGGAGGAGGAGAAGAGGAGGTCATTATATGTGGCCAAGTTCTCAGGAAAAATAACAAACTTGTAATAAGGCAATTATTTTAAAAAGTGTTCTCAGAAACGAGCTATCACGTGTGGAGATCAATGGCTTTCAAGCCAAATGATCAATCTTATGGCCACATTCATGGCATAGTTTGTTCAAATGATCTCATATTGTGCACAAGGGTGCATATTGGAATGGCAAACAATGTTGCTTAAGGAAGTTTTCATTTTCCTTGGACGAAAAAACCATTTTCCATTTTTCGAGTGCCCAAAAGGAGGTTTTTTTGTGAAGGACCTCCCAAATAATTGTTGCAAAATTGGACCAAATCATTTTTCTAAAATACTAGGCCATATTTAATGCACAGTTTACAAAATGGTTGGGTGTCAAAAGTTTTGATCCACCTCTGGTGAAAAAGACAAATTCCCGCCGATTCAGTTGGAAGCGGGTCAAATTTGAACTGCAGGTGCCTCATAGTTTGCTATTTATTTTTTCCAAAAATCATTTCTAGGTACATAAGTACCTATTTAATCAGAGAAATAGCAAAAAAATTCCAAGATTCAACCACTAGATAGGAACGGTCATTCCCGCCGTTTTGACCGCATTTTGAAACGGGCATAAAAAATTCAAAAAAAATCAAAAAATTGGCAAACCTTCACATTGTGTCATTATATGTAGCCAAGTACCCAGGAAAAATAACAAACTTGTAATATGGGAATTATTTTAAAAAAGTGTTCTCAGAAACGAGCTATCACGTGTGGAGATCAATGGCTTTCAAGCCAAATGATCAATCTTATGACCACATTCATGGCATAGTTTGTTCAAATGATCTCATATTGTGCACAAGGTTGCATATTAGAATGGCAAACAATGTTGCCTAAGGAAGTTTTCATTTTCTTTGGACGAAAAAACCATTTTCCATTTTTCGAGTGCCCAAAAGGATGTTTTTTGTGAAGGACCTCCCAAATAATTGTTGCAAAATTGGACCAAATCATTTTTCTAAAATACTAGGCCATATTTAATGCACAATTGACAAAATGGTTGGGTGTAAAAAGTTTTAATCTACCTCTGGTGAAAAAGACAAATTTCCGCCGATTCAGGTGGAAGCGGGTCAAATTTGAACCGCAGCTGTCTCATAGTTTGCTATTTATTTTTTCCAAAAATCATTTCTATGTACATAAGTACCTATTTAATCATAAATACATGGTTTGGTGGCGATACGTCGAGGTTTGGGCGGTGGCCGAGGGCCCCAACTCTAGAGCGTGTAAACTCGCATGCCAGCCGCGTGGTCACCGCGTGACTGTGGCGTTGCCATGTGTTCTGGGCGGCCTAGGCATGTCTAGTGGGTTGGGCACTCCCCAGGTAGGTGCTAGGAAGAAAATTACAACATAAGATTCTCACGAGGAGACCGATCGATGCTCAAACATGAATTAGCAGCTAAGTGTTTGATTAGCGGTACGGGAAATGCACATGGATAATGGGCGTGAGTTTTGGCTGAGGATGATCAGTTACTAAGAAGACCGTCTTCACAAATTTTCAGCTCAAAAGGAGGAGCCTAGGTGGTAATTGCTTTGCAAAGTACCACACTGGACATAAATACGAATGTTGAAGCTGGGCTCAAAATAATGAATGGATTGAGCTGTCATTTGGTGTAGGATGGTTATTTGGGCATAGGAAAGCACTGTAGAAAATGGATACTATTTGGACATGCCAGACTGATACTTCCTTCACAAAGTGCTGCTCTGAATAGAATAGGAAAATGAATATTGTTGAATTATTTTGAACTAGGCAAGGAAGGTTTTGGACATATTTGATGAAGATATGATTCAAAAAAATTATGAGAATTTTTTGGGAATTTTGGGAATAACAGAAATATAGGTTGCTTCACAATCTAGGGCAAAAACTGCCACATGGACATGACACATAGGCAAAACTGATGAGATGGCGCCTAGTCATCACAACCCACCACAATCTACAAGGCTATGACAGTCTATATTGGTCGTTAACAACTAGAAATAAGGCAGCGGACCAGCACTGTTTGCTTTATGACCATTTCGTGTAAGGACACTATGACCTTTCTGACCAAAATGGTCGCAATGGTTTAGGGTTTGGAGCCCCCTGAACAGCTTTTGACCAATTGGTCTCAAATGGTCATAGATCTATGACCAATTCTTCCAGGATCACTGATAGAAGGTCACTAGTCGACATATTTCTTGTAGTGTATAAGTTCAGTATTGTAGATATTGATACTTTTTCATATAAACATGGCCAAATTTTACGAAGTTTGACTTGAGACAAATCTTATATGCGGAGTAAAATGGTCGATTTGTTGATGTGATCCATGATGCTTCGTTCCATTGATGGGATATTGTTTTAGAGTTTCATTCCCTTCAGACTCCCACGAGTCCTTTTTATTCCTCATATATGATTTGTCTAAAGTCAAACTACGTAAAGTTTGACCAACTTTATAGAAAAAAATATCATCATTCACAATACAAAATCAATATCATAGGTTGTGTCATGGATTTAATTTTCATATCGTATAACTTTAGTATTGTTGATATTGTTATTCTTTTCATATAAATATGGTCAAACTTTTTGAAGTTTGACTTTAGACAAATCTTATATGCGGAGTAAAATAGACCGGAGGGAGGACTTCAAAAATATGTACAAAAATTGACACCTCATTTCAAAGAACTAATACCTAGCAATTGACGTATTTGGACGAATCACTTCATAAGATCGAAGGCAAGAGACCCATGGAGCACCATCGGCCTCGACGGCAGTTTCCCCACCAGCGAGGGTGGTGGCATACAATCCACCGCCCTGGACTCATGGATGCCTTCCACCATCAGGCTCTCGAACGACCAGTGCTCGGTGCGGCTACAGAGCAGAAGCATGCGATGATGCTATGATGTGTGGCCCGTGACCCCGACAAGGTTTCTTTCTCCTAAACAGCCCCGGCCGACGCATCGGCCACCAACAACAGAGGTGGCGAACGACACAGCTCGGCTTCTCTAACCAAAGCAAGCTGTGACAACTTCCTTCTTCCCTGGTGAGGCCCTCCTGCGGTGTAGCCACCAATGGCGAAGGCGGTGCATGGGTCCTCGCGACCAACGACAATGGCGCGCCATCTTTGGCTGCTCCGGGCCCGAGCGCAAGCGGCACGATGACACCCTCCACTACGGCCCTGCTTGTGACGGCGGCGGCTGCACTAGGTGGACCTCCAGCAAAGAGCAGTGGTGGCGTCCCATGGCTACCCGTAGCCATGAGTCCCGGTTGTATATCGGTCATGGCCGGCGCCCTCCACTAGGGCATGTGTAGATGTTCAAGTGTGAATTGGGGACAAAAGTTGGTTATGCCGACAGGGCTTACTGGAAATGCACCATAGGGGGATAGGGAGAGATTTAATGAGAAAAGAATAAGTATGCATAAGAACCTTAAAGGTAGTTAAACACAATAGTTGTTGAACCTATAATATGTATGCACAGTTGCAACGCACGGGTAATTACCTAGTATTGTCTTAAAAGGAATGTGCTATCCTCGATGGTTGCTGCACCACACATTCCAGGGCCTTATTTGGTACAGATTGGAGGATGATATGCCCCCACATTTTCGATCCAACGACACGTATTTGAGTTTCCGTGTTTCCGATGAATGTCGGTTTTCGTCATATAGATTCTCCGTCGTTTCCATTGACTGAGCTGGCTCCCGTGTGTTGAGGGCTTTCTACACTTGCAGAAGATCTCTAGATCAAAACGCAAACAAAAGTTGACACTAATTCGACAACACTGTTGTGTAAACGCGGGTTAGGTTAGCTAGAGTCCTTGTGATAGCAAATAGAACCATAAATAAGTGGGCATTTTGGGCTAAAGGCTTAGCCATGAGTCTCCGCCCTTGCTCGGGCAAAAAACGAGTGGTTGAGAGTGATCCATCGGTTTCTCAAGTAATGCATTACCTTCAGTGAAGTTTCCTGGTTACCATTTTAAGCCAAAGGCACAGCCACGAGCCTGCCTGACTCGTTCGCACAAACTAGGCAAAAAAGTCACGTTTCATCGGTCCACCTGACCTGCAGCCTGACTTTGGGTGGTGGAGAGTGGAGGCTGTGTGTGAGTTTGATACCCAAACCCAAATGAATGGCGCGTGAAGTGATGGAGGGTGCTAGAAATTAAACAGGGGACTGCACCATGTTGGTTCAAATTTGGGGAGGAGGAAACTTGGTGGAAGTTGCAGCATCAAGCTCACATCGCATCGCATGTCATCAAGCTTAGTGCAGGTTAACACACGCTCACACAGACACGATTTTCGCGGCTGCCGTCGTCGTCGAGGAACTGAACCATACCGTACCGGGGGCATGCAGTTTCCCGGAAGTTGCTAGCATGGCAATGCATGTATAAAAAGGCCCCCAGCCACTCTCTCACACCACTTACGTAGCTAGGGTGTCGCCCCGTGTCTCCAAGCTGAGGCCGCCGTCTCTGCTTTGGTCGTCTGCAACTACCAACTTGGAGGAACGGCGGCAAACCCACCAGCCGCCAGCACGGCGCACCGGAGGCCCTGCGCGGGTTGCAGCCAGGTACGTTATTCATCCGGTCTCTGTCCAGACTTAATTAGTACAGTGCGTGCTAGCTAGTATGGATATATATATGTGACTGCAGACCAGAGAGGAACTTCTTCATTTAACTTGTACTAGTTGATCTGATTGCTAGCGGATTATATATGTAGCTTAATTACCTTAGGCAGTTAACTTTTTTAAAAAAAATTGCGGGCTGGGCTGTTAATTTGTTGCACGGATACATGCTGGCTAGCTACTTAATTTGTGGTAGAACAGTTTGTTGCATTGCAGTAGGTGAGATGATTGACTCTGCAGACGCATCTATTACTATTTTTGGTCATCGATATACAGAAAGAAAAACAAATAAGTATCTCTCTGGCTTTACCATGTGTTTTAAACAAGCAGAAAAACAATTAAATAAACACATGGAGTATATATCTGCCTTTACCATGCACCATGTACAGTATGCATTACTGGCTGGAACAAGTAATTTACAGTATGTGGTGCTCTCTCCGTTCACAGATACATAATGTTCTAACTTTTTTCTGAATCAGATTTATATATACATATTTCAGTGCGTTTGTCACTCATTTCAGTCCATACTGAAATATCCACAACATCTTAAATTTGTGAATGGAGGGACCATTAAATAAACACATTGACTTTTGCCATGATTTCAGTTTCCTACATTGGGCAAGTGTTGTAGCTTCTCACTGATAGAATGGAACAAGTAGAGATTTGGGCACCCATCTTCACTGATCCTCTTCCAAGCCAGGTATATTTATTTACTTTGTTGATCGATCAGCTCACATATTTATGCTAGACACCATGCATGACTAGTTGGATGCTTGCCTTCATTTCGATAAAAATGGAGCTGGCCTGCATTTCTAAAACAAAAACCGATAAGTTATCTCAAAGATGAGTATAATCACAACCATAAGAGTCAATAAAAAGTACTGAAGCATATTCCCTAGTTTATTCAACTCTCATTTAAGTGGATGTAACATATCGATATCCACAAGTTATGTAAGAAGAGTACAAGCGCAACCAAAATAATCAATAAAAAGTATTGAAGCATATTCCCTGGTTTTGCCAACTTTCATTTTAACTGGATGTAATATATCAATGTCGACTAGCATAGTTCATATATAGGCCACGTTCTTTAGCTCTTATTAAATCTTGGATATAGAATTCACATGGGACTCATGGAAATCCTAGCACGAAATTAACATATGTTTCATTGCTCTGATGACAGGCGGAGATTGAAGTTTACTTGACATCCCTGGATTATGACACCACAGACTACCAAGCATTCTTAGAAGGTCTCCAAGATGAACATGATTTGGACAGATTGCTGAAATGTATGATGTTTAATTGTTGCATCCATTCCAAACTTCATTGCACAAGCAAGCAATTTGTTCATGGTTCGACTTTGAAATCAATTAATGTATGAAGCTTTCCTTGCAGGTGCATTCAATCCTACTTATATAAAGGAGGCAAATTTAACTCATGAGGCAAGATTTTCGCACATGCAAAGGTACAAACTTGCTAATAAATGAACATGGCAAATGGTACTGAAAATATGTATCATTATTGCAGATTGAATGCAGATTTTATTCACCAACTAGTGATCATGGCATGACAATACAAACACTTGGACCTGCTCCACCGGAGGCGCTGCCTGAGAAAGAGGAGGCCCTTGCCACCATGGCCCTTGGCAGCGGCGGCGGCGGCGGAGGAGGAGGAGGAGGAGGAGGAGGAGGAGGAGGAGGAGGAGGAGGAGGAGGAGGAGGAGAAGGTGAGAGAGGGAGGAGCGTCCAGTTACCCGCCACCTTGTCATCGGAGAAGCAGGAGGCTTGCACCCACTGCCACACTACCGGAGGAGGGGGCCTGCCGTCTACTAGGTATGAATTATATAGGATCCATTCGTTGCAATATACGATTTGTCATTGTCTCAAGTAGTTAAATACATATGCTATGAGCTTCAGATTACATGCCAAAAAGTGGTTGGAAGCACGGGAGTCGCATGAGAAGTGCACGCAAGAGAGGAACATGGTCGATAAACATAGAACCATGCTCCTAGGACTTCTGCTCTGCAAGTGAAGGCCACAAACATGGGAGCAGAAGAAACAATGGCCATTGGACATCTGAAGAGGTGAAAGAGCTAGTGGATGGTGTACCTATATATGGGGTTGGACATTGGACTAAATTGAAGAATGAAAGGTTTCCGATATCAGTTCAAACGGCGGAGCATCTTAAGGTATAGTCAATTGGTGATTTATTGCACCCTAAAGCACATGCGTCTATAGATATTATCTCTGTTCATTTCTTTGTTGTTTCTCACATTTTTCTCTGTTAATATTTTATTTATCTATATTTTTTATTGCAAAATATGACATTTTTATGTTTTGTTTAATCCTTCAGGATAAATGGAGAAACTTATTGAAAGCCTACACGGTCAGGCCCACATCTGAAAAGAAGGTTTTATTCCATAAGTATGCTGAATTCATTATGGAACACCACTGATTTTCATCTCTTTCATTTCTTAAATTCCAGGGAAATGTGAAAAGAAGGATCTCGCCTCCTCTAGATAAGGATTGTGTCAAAAAGATCCAGAGGCTTGCAGCTGATTACCCTCGAAAATGAAGCTGCACTACTGACTGCTACAAGACATCGTATAGTACTTTTGGTGTAGCAGTGTCCCAGCAACAAGCTTTCTATTATTTTTCTAGAACTGCGAAGCATAGGCTGCCATATTAAGTGTGTTGAGAGTAGAGAGTAGATTGAGCCATCTGGAGGGAGCAGCTTCTATCTCCTGCCTAACTACCAAGACAGACTAGTGAAGCACTCTGTATTAATGTAATGGGGAGGAGGTTTCCTGATCCATTAATGTAATGGGGAGGAGGTCTCTAGATAAGGTACACAGGTCATCGCATGATGCCCTGTTCCTGCACAAAGCTGTTCAACCCAAACTAACTAAGGACTAAACTATTGAGGTTGACTTTATAGACGCATTCAGCAGTTAATAACTAACAGAAATACAGAACATTATTTCTCATGTAATGCCCAAAGTGGTGTAAACTTTCTGGATTGGCTAATTGTTCATTGGACTCTGACAAACAAGATCGCAATTCTGAAAACACCGGTTTTACTATGTTAAGTTACGAACCATGTACAATATTGAATCAAAAGTGCAAATTAGACAGGTACTATACCGCATTTGAAGGGGATGGCCAGCAGTGGATAGCAGCTCCAGCATGAAGAGCTCGAAATATCGGTCCTTACGAGAACGCGGTTCCTGCAGAACCAAAAGAAGAGAACAGTAAGTATTTGCTAGAAGCATCATTGAATACTGGTAATGAATGTTCACGATTACTGTAGTGTACTTGGATCAAAAAGAACATTCTGAGGTAGTAATAGATTGAACTGAGGGAGCAGATTATCGCATATTCACATGCCGTTCAATTGGATGCTGACCACATAGATCTACTCTTTTTTGGTATTAAAGAAAAATAAAGCACTAGTTTCTTCTTGTTACAAGACCTTTTTTCAATCCTCACTGGAAACGCTCAAAATAAGCATGAAGGAAAGCTCACGTGTTCATAGGGGTTTCTTCTTGTTTGATGTAGTCACAGCATTGGCGGAGGATATCCTCAGAAAATTCCAAAGCAATCACAGATTAGTATGCCCCAGAGCTTGCAAACTTCCTTGAAAACAAGCCACAAAACATGAATATTATCTTGACATGAAAGAGTGGCGATCATTTTTTGTTGCAACACAAAAACATGAAGCGCCAAATACTTGGCTTTGACAGATTTACGACTTAATATAAATAGTTTCTCACTGAGCAGTAACAGATTAAGGTCATGGAATTGAAGAATGAGGTAGCCAAGAAACGTACCTCATCATCGTGGCCACGGAAGCCACTCCGATTGAAGTTCTGACGCCACCCCCTCCGTAAAGAAAGGAGACGAGCGGGCTCCTGAACAGCTCAGTTCTAGCAGGCTTCAGTTCACTGTATTCTTTCATGCCTGAGGTGACAGTGAGATCCAAGAAGATATCTTTGCTGGTGAATGACTTGTTGCAGTTTGAACACTTAAATCCTGACCTATGAATTGCTGGCTTGGGACACATGTAGAAGCCAAAACAACATACATCCTAACCCAGCCAACAGATTTACATGAGATGAATGTAATTCATGGACTTTCGACATACAGGTTCATGCCTGACGACCCTTTCCTTATCAGCGGTTCATAGCAAACAGGACATACAAACACCTCGGTTTTTGAAGCGTCATTCAGCTTGGTTTTGATCTCCTGAAACTGTTTACACAGTGAGCGTCAGTTTCACACGGTATGAATAAAGTCCAAACTTGACATAACATTAAACGCTTACACTTAACACAACTGTAAACTATGCTACTTAAACAGGATGCTTCTTTGCCGAAGCATACACGGTCGCTTCTTAGCAAGATTAGCTCTTCAGAAATACATGTAAGGCAACAGAAATACATATATGCATGTAAGGCAACAGAAATACATATATCAGCAGCCATACAAATATAACCATTTAGCTGGGTCACTAATCTACCATGCGAGGTTCAATCTTTGCATCTGGTGGCCAAATATCAGCAGTGCAGGCCATGACTGAAAATGTCTGCTAAACTTACGCCTAGCTCTCGATTGATTACCCTACTAAATACAGTACAAAGCTTGGTTCCTGCCAAAGCCTCGCCTAGGCATAACACCAAACATTTGGTGGGCGACAATCGTCCCCCTTTTTTCTAGCACACACAACGCGTTCCATTGCCTTCCATGAGATGAGAATCAGCTAGTGGGGTAGGTACATACCGGGTAGAGGGCGATGGCCGCCGCGGCGAAGGCCACCCGGCGAGCCGGCAGCGGCAGGTCTGGTCTACGGCCAATGCGGCACGGGACGCGTGGGGGATGGAGCGACGGGGAGGAGGAGGAGCAGGAAGCCGCCGCCGCCCTCATCGCAAGCTCCATGGGAGCTGCAGAGCAATTGCAGCAGTACGCTGGCTGCAGCCTGGAGCCTGGAGACGCGCCGGCCGGCGAAGGGAAGGAAAGAAATGCTCTGTCTTTGGCAAGCTCGTGGAGAGGAGCAGGGGCGTGTCCGCTGAGTAGATCGACAGGCGTAAAAAAAAGGGAAAACATGATTCAGTAATCAAAATGTTAAAATATTTTCATTAATTTTCAGTCAACTAGTTTCTAATCTGTGCTCTGTTGAATTTTCGATCACACCCCTTGATTCGTCTTGGCTCAAGTGTCCCATGTCCTTTGTCGGGTTTGTTTGGTAACTTGTTTTCGTCTACTCCTTCTCTCTGAGCCAGGAGGGACAAGAGTGGTGGAGAGGGCAAGACATGGGTGTGGGGAGCAATGAGGTTAATTGCCAGATCAAGAGGATCTAGGGCACGCCACACCTAGGGTTGGTTCAATCTCGTTGGGAGGTTGTGCAAGGCATGACCCTCTTCTCCCTCACTGCCACTGACAAACGTGGGAGGCGACACATTTAGCCTTGACGGTTGTTGGGCGCTGTTTATGGCGTGCACGACAACGATCAGCAAGATGATGGCACGACGGTGATAGAAACTAGGAAGCGACATGATGGCGTTTTCCCTTCAGGTGTCTTCTCCTTTGGCATACTGTGTGCATGTCCGTAGAGTGGTGAGGGCACTTTGTTAGCAGCAAAACCGCTAGATTCATAGTCAAACGGCTAGTACGACGAAGATGACCCATTTTGAGCGGCCTGACAGAGCAAACATTTGTTGTGCCTGTGCTAGCACCAAAGCGACTGTTTCGGGGTGATTGCGCAGAGCATATAGAGCAACACGACTAGCTCCAATTGGTCACCACCACCTCCAGCATCGGATTCATACCTAGCCATCTGGGTCGGCACGACCCGGCCCATGCTTAACCGTGCTTGGCACGACACATTAAGTAAACGTGCCCGTGGCATGTTTATTCCCTAATGGGTCGTTCAACACATTTAACCTTTTCTTACCCAATTACTCCAAAATATGGCACTGTGTGTTGGCCGACTGGTTGGGAGCCCAGAGAGGTCCCCTCACGAGTTGTGGAGTTGCGGCCCTCTTGGCCATTAGACCTTGCCTCCCCTGTCGTTGTTACCTTTGACCATGACTCGCACCAAAATTGCAGGGGATAGAGCCAGCACCAGCGAGCACCCGGCCCTCCCCGCCCCACAACGCCAACCCTCCACCAGCTCCTCGCATCCAGCGGGGACGATTTGCTCGGAGCCGCAGCATCCTACCATCCCAACATCCTGCGGTCACTATTGTAGCTTGCATCAACAATGCACATCCCCTGGTCCAGCATCTCACACCGACGGTCGCAGCACCACACCTCACTGGTTACACCATTGTCAACTGGACATGGTCGTTTGCAGCATCATCGGCGACCGCTAGTCCCAACATCTCGCGCCGCCAGTCGCAGCCTCGCGCGTCGCTAGTTGCAGCATCGGTGGTCATAGCCGTCGACAGCCCGCTCACTCCATAGTCTTTGTCGTAGGGTACAAGGAGCCGATGCTTCGTAGGATGGTTTGTTGCAACAATGGAGGTTTATCCTTGCAACGTCGATGCCCCCTATGCACCATTGTCGGCGGTCCTCTCGTCATGTGTGTGTCTATCACAACATCGGTTGTGCACAGGAATTCATAGTGGTTTGGGAGTAGATAGTAGCCGGCGATGGAAGGAAGAAGAGGAGAGTGGGGAATTGGGGATGCAACCATGGGCCGTGGGCGAAGAGTGGGAAAGGAGGTTGTGTGTGAGGCACACTAGGACACATGGCGTGTTACTCAAAAAAAGTTTGGACACATGGCGTGCATACATATAATGTGAAGTGAGCATCTACTCCACGGTAGATGGTGGCAGTATAACACATCAGACATGTTGAACATGAAAACGGGGGATTGGTAGAACTTGACGCCAATGGTCACTTTGGTGCTAGAACTTGCGGCATACATCAAACTGGTGTAACAACTTGGCTCGAGCGTGCAAATCTTGGTTGTGTATGCCCGAGCCGCTAATTAGGCGCGCCAACATGGCATGGGTCTCGCCGTCAGTGACCCGAAGGCAGACAGGAGGGCATGTGGCCAGGGTTTTTTTTTGCGAAAATCCCCTTAATTATCTTTTGCCACAAAAAGCCCTATCAACGTTGGAAAGATGGCATTTCATTTTTTTCCGAATCAATGGCCAGTGGGCCCCATGTGGACGTACTGAAAATTAATAATAACAAGAAAAAAGGAGGCCTCCACGTCTCGATCGTACGGCCCTTGCCCATGTCATAGTCGATCCTGGCCGCTACACCATTCAGTCTTCACAACTTTGGATGGATAACATTTTATTTTGAGAGTATTTCAAAAAAAATTGGATAACTAGGTTTAATGTAGTAGAACAGAGGCGCTTGAGGGGCTGAAATGGGCTGCCGTCAGTGCGGCTCATTTGCTCCTGTTCGTTTTATTTAGAAATTTGTAGGTATGTAAATTCTAATCTCAGAAATAAAAATAACATTTGAATCTTCGTGAGGTATAAATATTATTATACATACAAACAAAATAAATTACTTTTCTGAACTGTTCAAGTATTATTTTAAAATATACGTATATATAATATTATTTGTAAAATTATTAAATATATGTATAATTTAAAAAATTAAATGTTCATAAAATGAAAATTCATAAATATTATTTTTATTATATTAACAGTTCAATAATTATACACACATTTGTATAGTTCATGTTTGTATAATTAAAAATACGCATAATTTAAGATTGAAAATCTTCATATGTATATTCAGTTGTGCTAATATTTAAATTATATAATTGTTTTGAATATAAGGCACGAGCGAAAGTTATACACAAGTTAATATTCATAAATATTTAGTATTTTTTGTATTCATCAATTTCAATATTTAAATCCAAGCAGCACATGTATATTTTTCTATTAATTAAATATTTTAAATATTTGTATGTAATAAGCAATTTTATATAATACATGTCTGTATCTTTAAATGTTTTTATCTACTAATCATCGTTTGTATGTTTACGTTTCACAAATATTTCATAAATATTTCATAAGTATTTCATAAAGAACTAGCGCTTGCAAAATGGGCCGCAGTATCTGCAACCAATTTAAGGCGCACATATATCATCCTTATCTATATCTATATCTATATCTATATCTATATTATTTAAAAAGAATGTAAGGTTCCCATTTCACCTTTCTTCCCACCACCCTTCGTCCAACCTTCCATCTATATGATAATCAATCACCTTAATTTACTTACCTTCTAAACCAATTTCACCTTCATTTACTTACCAAACTTCTAATCAAAATATAAGGTAATTCACTGACAGAATTTGATAAATATTTATTTACACAAATGCAATATTTTTGACTGGCAAATCACAAGCTAACATATTAGAATATTTATATAACGTTGCAACTCACGGCCGGGCATTGTTCTAGTACTATATTAACGGATGTTATCCTTGTTAGGCATCCGAATGTAATTGGTGCAGGGGCTATGAGCGTGTGTGCCCTAACAGTAGGTCGCGTGTTGAATTCTCAAAAAAAAAAGGTCACGCGGTGGAGTGTAGGAGTCTAACATTTTCCCTTTTAAGTTTCACGTCATAGCAAACCAAATAAAATACCATCTACTGCATGGACAGGGTCCTTTTTTGTGAGAAATAAAAAATACCATGGTTTTCTTTATATCTTTATACTACTTAAAAAGAATGCAAGGTTCCCATTTCACCTTTCTTCCCACCACCCTTCGTCCAACCTTCCATCTATATGATAATCAATCACCTTAATTTACTTACCTTCTAAACCAATTTCACCTTCATTTACTTACCAAACTTCTAATCAAAATATAAGGTAATTCACTGACAGAATTTGATAAATATTTATTTACACAAATGCATTATTTTTGACTGGTAAATCACAAGCTAACATATTAGAATACTTATATCCCATTGAAAAAGCACGGGCATTGTTCTATTACTACATTAACGGCTGTTATCCTTGTTAGGCATCCGAATGTAATTGGTGCAGGGGCTATGAGCGTGTGTGCCCTAACAGTAGGTTGCGTGTTGAATTCTCAAAAAAAAAGGTCACGCGGTGGAGTGTAGGAGTCTAACATTTTCCCTTTTAATTTTCAGGTCGTAGCAAACAAAATAAAATACCATCTACTGCATGGACAGGGTCTTTTTTTGTGAGAAATAAAAAATACCATGTTTTTTTTGCAAAACAAAAAAACAGGCCACACACTTCCTAGTCGCTGACAGAGGGCCCCATGCCACCCTGGCGGCCAAGTCAGCGTTGATTTCGTATCTAAACACGGTTAGCACTGTATTTACACACCCGAGCCAAGTTATTGCACCAGTTCAATGTACGTCACAAGTTCTAGCACCAAAATGAGCGTTTACGCCAAGTTCAAGCAGCACGGGTGTATTTGACTCTTTTAATTTCGACCTCACCAAGTGCAATCAGAGCTTTGCTTCATGATTATCACACAAAATAGAATACGAAAAGGTTAGATCTTTATGAGTTTGTTTTACCCACAAATTGGTGTACGTCTTTCTATCATGCCGCAGGTAATATTACAGATGCACCTACAAAGACAGCACGAATTGCCCGGACATGAAACCGATTCATCAGAAAGACCACAGTGACCTCATATTGTATCAAGTCACCCGCTACACCGCTTTCCTTGCCCAGAGCGCTTCAGTTGCAGCAGACACCATCCAGACAGAATGGCAGTCTCCAACTGCTTTGATTCATCTGGAGCTCAAGAACCGGGAGCAAATGCCAGCTCGCCTTCTTTGAGTGCAACAACACCACGCGGTGTGCCTTGAAAGAACGAGAACAAGCCCCCTGCGGTATATTCAGAAGCCCTTTCTTCTTGGAGCAATGGTATCGTAGAACAAACGCTGATCTGTACTGAGCTCCAGTCCTGCAGCACAGAGTGCCAAGATGCATATTCAGTTGGTACAATTTCTGAAGAAATAAATGCAGGAAGATTCACTTCCATTATTTGGTAAATGGATCAACAGAAAACAAATGATTTTGGATAAAAGAATTAATATGATACCCATGTTTTTCCCATATACTACATGCTAGAGCACCAGATGTTTGCCTGTGAGATTTGGCCAAGATTTTCTTATTTATAAATTGAAATACTACTAATTCAAAAGGCAGAGTTCAAAAGTAATGAATATTTTCCTTGACCTGTTATGCTATATAGTACATACACAATAAGAATGGATTAGCGTAGTAACACGCAGGATGACAAACACTACTAGGGAAAACCTTATACACAGAAATTTAGCAACAGCGCGGGTCAAAAAACTGCGCTAGTGCTATATAGCAGTAGCGACCAAATAAAAACCGTGCTACAGACACAAACTTAGCAGTAGCGCTTGTGGTAAAGAAAGCGCTACTACTAATATTCCCATTGGCAGAATGCTAGGCTACGCATAGCAGTAGCGAGCTTCGAAGAAACGCGCTACTGCTAGAGCACAGTTAGCAGCGCGTTTCCTGAGAAGAGCGCTACTACTAACGGAAATAAAATAAGATGAAAAACAAATAGAAATTTAAATGAGAATGAAAGAAATAGAAAAAGGAGAAAGAGAAAAAAATGTAAAGCAAAATAAACGAAAAAGCAAAAAATCGGAGGAAGGCATAGCAGCAGCGTTTGTTTGTAAGAGGCGCTATAGCTAACGTAGCTGCAGCGCGTGTCCTAGACCCCCGCTATAGAAACAGAATAGGAAATTAAAAAAGGAAGAAATTTACATAGCTATAGCAGCAGCGCGTTTTGAAGAAAGCGCTATAGCTATCTTAGCTATAGCGCGTTTTGCGAAACGCGCTACCGCTAAGTTTGACTTAGCCAAAAAACCGTTTCCCCCCGGCCACCACTTCCCCTAAATCCCTCAAACCCACCCCGCGCACGCGCCGCCGTCTCCCCGATTCACAGTCGCCCCACTTCGCCGCCGCCGCCGACGCCACCAGAGCCGTGCGCCGTCGACGACACCGGAGCCGCCCCCAACGCCACGGAGCCGCGCGGCCTCGTCAACGCCACCGGAGCCGCCGTCGACGCCACCTTCCTCGCCGTCACCGGAGACGCCCTGCCTCCCTCGCCACCACTGCCTCCGTCGCCACCACCGGAGCCATCATCTATAAGCCCCCACCCCTCCTCTCTCTCTCATGCATAGGTTAGCCAGTTTAATTAGGTTAATTATCTAGGTTAGGGCAAAAATTTAGTTAGGGCATTGACAGAGAAGTAGTTAGGTTAACTAGTTTAATTAGGTTAATTATCTAGGTTAGTGCAAAAACTTAGTTAGGGCTTTGACAGAGAACTAGTCAGGTTAACTAGTTTAATTAGGTTAATTATCCATGTTAATTAGTGCAAAAATTTATTTTAGGCTTTGACAGAGAACTAGCTGCGTTAACTAGTTTAATTAGGGTTAATTATCTAGGTAAACTAGATTAACTAACTAGGTTAAATAGGTAGGTTAATTAGGTTCGTTGGATTAACAAGCTAGGTTAAGTAGATTGGCAAAGGTTTTTGATTTTTGAAAAGACCACTATTTTTCAAGGAAAAGAATTTAGGTAAATTTTATTTTTCATTGAAGTGGTCATGTTATATCTTTTCATTGAAGTTGTTCGATTGTGCCCAAGTGGCTTTGTTGTTTCCAGGGAATGATGCTGAGTGGCTTATGTTTTGCCGGAGTGTTGATTCATTTCTGTTCCGGCAAATTTCAGGTTCTCGATTTGTCCACTTTTTAGCAAAGGTCATGCCGAAATTTCCCGTGAATTTCGGCATGACTTGTGCTACAAACTAGGACATATTGAGTGCCCGGGATTTGCCGCACCAGGAAGGAGTCAACATTCCTGCAAAACTATAGTCCTTTTTTATGTCATTATTCATTTTATTAGGTCTAGAATTAATTGACTAGATTTAATCATAGGAAACATGGCTAGCAACGATGAAGGACAGGGTTCTGGTGATTGCGACGACGTCTACCAGGCGGCAGACAATTTTTTTAGCTTTACCGACGATCAACAGATGTTGTTGCTGGGCCCACCGGTGGCATCGGGGACTGAGACCGACACGCAGACCGGTGCTGAGACCGACACGCAGACCGGTGCTGATACTGACACCGGCGCTGAGATTCAGACCGGCATCGAGACCGGCGCTGAGACCGGTGCTGCCTCGGGGAGCGGAGCCGGTGTAGAACCGAAAGCAAAGAGGCAACGGGTTCCTAACAAACTCAGGACTACTAGACTGGTGGTCACGGAGGTGGACGACGGCAATTTTGAGCCAAAGGCGCCCGAGGAAGCGCGCGCATGCTACGGCAATCAAATAGGCTGCATCATACGGACAACCGCCACCATCAACGATGAGAATCTAAAGAAGATAGAAAATATGAGGAGCTCCTCCTAAAGAAGTTTCACTAGATATTCTTGTTCCGGGCCGGAATGAGAAGGATTATGAAGATCCGCATAATGACCCGCAATGAAGAAGATAAACAAACACGCCATGACCAAGTTTAGCAACGCGTTGGCGCTGGAAAAATCGAGTGAAAGCAAAGATCAACGACGGAACCCTACTCCGAGATTGTAAAGGAAAGTCCGACAATCACGGAAGAGCAGTTTCAAATATTCAAGGAGGCTTGCGAGGCGAAGCTGCCAAAGAAAAGTCTAAGTACATGAAGGGGCTTCAAAGAGGAACATTGGGACCCACCACCTCGGAAGCCGTGGTTAAGGCGGAAAGAGGTCCAAATGGGCCAAGGAGGACGCGAAGCCGCGAGTCCGGGCATCCTGCACCCTTTGGCGGATTTCACCGTCCCGCAGGGCGTGACGCCCCGAGGGCCCGCCACCATTGGGACCCATCAAGAAGGTTTATGAGACAACACCGTCATTACGGAGTTCATGAGACTGCTGGTAATTTTAGTTTCGATCAATTCGACCGCACACGTTAGTCATATTTGTAAACGATCCTTGTGCCTTTTGCGAGAGAGCAACACCGGATTGTGGCGGCGACTTCGCCGTCGAGGCATTGGCGAGGCCAAGTGGGACACTCCATTCAACCGGCGTTGAACATATTGAAACGACAACCGTGGATACTCGACCGTCAGATGGACGCTGCACGGTGTCGGAGACGGCGCCACGTGGAAGAAGTACTACCGTGAGACCACGGAGGAGAAAAAGGAAAGACGGAGGTTAATCAAGAAAGCATCGACAAGAAGGTTGAGATTGCGGTTGAGAAGAAATCATCTCGATATCGCAAGAATAGCGGTAGCTACCGCAAAACAAAGCGATTGCAGATATATCTACTTCCTTGGTGACGGGCGTTCACACTTGGACAAGGGAAAATCCAAAAAAAATGCAGAGGACTTTCCCCTTGCTGACTTCTTGGCAGCACATGCTCCCGCACCGCTCCCCGCGACTGCTCCCCGACTGCTCCCGCGGCTGCCCCGCACCGGACGTGCTCGGTGGTGCCTCCTCTTTGGCTGAGCTCGACGCCCTCACGGTATCTGCCACACCGGCCCCCTTCAATATAAATGTATAATCTCCGCTTTCTGCCTTTCGGATGTCTCACGTCGCAGACTTTTCTTTGCAGGTCGACGAAACCCGTGCACCATATTGTACACCATCGGCGCATGTAAGGTGGACGTGGGAAGGGGACGATAATGGAGCCGAAGGAACCATTGTTCCACAACCGTCGATCCCCGAACGTCTTCAAGGTTTCCGTGGCGGTGTCAAACCGGGCCACGAGAATTTGCCTCCTCTAATACTAGTGGGGATGACAACGAGACCCGTGGCGGCTTGGTGATTGTTGCAATGGGTGGGTCCTGTTGTGGCCAAAGAGTCCGCTTGCCTGCGAGGCGGCCGGAGCACACCCACGAGCACGCAGCCTTAGCAAGGTATGAACATCAACACCCCACCTACCCAATTAGCGCCGGGTGTCGGGTTGGGTGATAGCGGACGGGGTAAGCAGGTGGCTCCATTAGAGGCTGATGACGTCGCCATGGATGAGGATGAGGATGACGATGGCGCTGAACAGTATGTCTATACTGGCGCCTCCTTAGGGTTTGAGCATCATGAGTCGGTGCCTGAATTACCGTCTCAACGTGTTATTGACGACCATCCGGTGGTAAAGAAGCCTAGGAAGAGAGCGAGGAAAGGCAAAAAAGCTGATTCTATGATCCAGCCGCCTCAGCAGCCTCGTCTTCAGGACCGTGTAGATATCCCCGATGCGGATAAATGACATATTCCCGGTCGACCAATCCTACCTGAAACAGCGCTACAGGCCAAATTCGGCGATCTAAGGAGACTTCATGACGATGTGCTGCGGGTAGAGAAAGGCCTCATCGCCTCGAAAGATCCAGGATACCCACTCTACGTGGTTAACATTCCGCAGCAAATGTCGTACGTCGAGGGCTTCCCCGCGGATAAGTTCTTCCTCCGATTCGATTACATATTCGACATGTTTCACGTGAAGAAGCTGGATTTTACTTTTGTCCGCCTTTATGCCTTGCACATGAGCTACATCATTGGGGTTGAGCAGATAGCTCATATCTGTGTCGTTGACCCGTACTACATGCACGAGGGCTTCTTGGGAGTCTGCACAGCATCGTGAATACGCGAGGGATTACATCGTCAGTTTCATGCTCGCTAATAAGGACAAGGAGGCGATTCTCGTGCCTTATCATCCCGTGTAAGTCATCCGCGCTGCTATCCTTCCTTCGATTTCAATAATTCATTTGCACGGTGGAGGCTAATTAATTTGAGGTGTACTTATTTTGCACAACGGCGGGCGCGCCGTCCTCATCATCCTCTACCCGCGATTCTCCCACGCTCTTTACTTGGACTCGTCGAAGAACATTCACAAAAAGGATTACACCCACATCAAAGATGTTCTCGATAGTGCTATGTTTTACTACCAAGCAAGGGGTGGAGAGGTTAGGGACAAGAAGAGAAGGGGCGGCAGGGCCGCCTTCAGCCATAAGACCGACTTCTGCTGCATCCAGCAACCAAACGATTCTCTTAGTGATGGATTCTATGTCCTACACCACATGCTGGAGTACCGACGGGATCACCAGAACCGTCACATGGCACCTAGATCTAGCGATGCCCATATTCTGCAATGGGCAAAGGACATAGGAGATATCGAGGATCATCGACTTCGAGCTGAGTTCTATAACATCCAGCGCGAACTTGCCCAAATCATCATGAATGAGGTCGTCGGAAAAACAGGGATGTTCCATGCAGAAGGACAAATGTCGCGGGAAGACGTCCGAACATGGATAGCCTCTCAGCGTCTCGACATGAAGCCTTTCACTAAGCTCGATGACTATCTCCCTGACTTAGATGGATGGCACGACATGATGGAGTGATTGTCGATATATGACAATGTGTCCGTTTAGTCCATACTTTCTTTTATGACAAAACTTTGAGTTATGCACGGTGAAACTTTATTTGTGATGTAACTAAACCGTCCTCCTCCTCGACTAGCGAAAATCACTCTAGTTAGGTCATTTTGGGTACGATGAACTTTGTTATTTATGCTTATGATATGTTGTTTCTATTTTTGCCAAGTCTGTCTCTTTGTGTTGCTCAACTATATATGTTGCATATCATCGACTCATGTGACGATGCAGGTGCATAGATCATAAATGGCGAAGAAGTGCTACGCCAGGAGTATATATACGACAAGTGGCCGGAGTGTCAAGCCCAGGTGTACCGGTTTTCGGTTTCGGCGACAAGCAGACTTAGTTTAGGTTCACGCTAATGCGAGAGAGGATACGAACTCATGTACTCAAAGTGATAGCTATTCTCGTGTATATCATTGTTTAGATGGATGACGATGTATTTGCAAGTAATCGAGACTTGTATCGCTATTTTCGAGATTGATGACGAGAGACCACTTTGTGTTGGATGATGATTATGATGATGACATGATTTGATGAGACTAATTGTATGTATATGCTATGATTACATTTGTATGTGGATGATATGCTAAAGATTATTGTATAAAGCCTATTCAAATGCAAAACAAATAAAAACAAATATGCAGGAAAAAAACTAATAAAACTAGTAGTAGCGAGGGGATTTAGCAGTAGCGCGCCGATTACGGCGCTGGAGATAATATCGATGGCGCTTATTCATGTGTAGCAGAAAGGGCTGGAAAAAAAGCTCAAGCTCATGAGCTAAACAAGTAGCTCGAGATAATATCAAGAATAATGAGCGTCCTTTTTTAAATCGAGCGCAAGCCAATGTAGCTATTCATGTGTAGCAGCCACTAAACAACCTCGCCTCAAAGGGCGTGTTGAAGGCCTCCTCCTAACACGCATAATCATTTTTATCATATTTGAGGGCTTTATGTTTATATCTTAAACGCTATAAACGTTATGAGTTATAAGTCGCTTATTAGTAGCTCGCCGAGTCGAGTCGAGCTAGCTCGCCAATCTAAACGAGAGGAGCTAAAAGCCCTAGCTACTGCTATATCGCTAGCTGTAGCGCTTATTAGGCTTTTCCCTAGTATTGAAAACGCAGTTGTCAAATCAAAGTATAAATATATGCAGCATGGTCATAAATAAATGCAAATATCTTGGTGATATGAAACACAGAAGGTAAAGTTCCTCTGTAGGTCGAGCTACATGGAACCTCTTATCTACAGACCTTTAACATTGCTTTGAGATCCGTACTCTCCAACTAACTTGCAACAAGAAGATTTCTTTTTTTTGTTTCTCTCAAATGAAAGAACATATGGACTTCAAACTTTGCAGATCAAACAAACTTTACAACTTCAATGTGTGAAAAAACTTTAAGATTTTTTGGACCAACATAAATATACAAAATCATGATTTTTTGATTAAAAATAATAATTTTTAGCATTTTAAATACATGAAAAAATCTGAAAGTTTTTTCCTACATAGTAATTAGAATGTTTTGTTGTCCTGCAAAATTTGAAGTTTATATGTTGTTTCGTTGAGAGAAACAAAAAGACAAATGTGTCTGCATGGATCACGATGCAAAGATGGATGGCTAAGATAAGGGTACCATGTAGCTCGAGCTACACAAACCACACCTGCACACACAATAGAGAAGAGCAGAAATATATGAACATGAAAGTTGGGCAGCACAATCTTATTCCAAACCATATTTTGTACGTGGGCCATCAACTACAGTGAGCAAAATCCAGTTCTGGGGAATACATGAGATCATTTATGCTCTATCATTTGTTCATGGCACAGTATGGCAGTTTTACCAATTACCATCTCAGTGAAAAATCACTATTCTGCAAAATTTCAGGACACATGTCATATACATGAATTTCATTCTTAAGGATTTCTTTGCCTTCAAGCAATAATTAGCTAGCAGGCTCGTCCAAATACAACCTGATCATGAAGAGAGAAGAAACAAGCATCAAGGACAAGCATCAAATAAAAAAATAGGTTAAACGAGCTCAGTTATAAAAATATCTTGAGACTACATATTAGGATATGGCTCAAGAAAATTAATTGGTATGGATCGCCATATAAATGCTAGGGTTCATACCAGTCAATAAAACCACCATTCTGCAATAGGGACCAAAAACAAATCTGTAGCAAAGTACGAAACACGAAAACAGATTAGGAAGACAAAAGATTCCTTTTCAAAACAAGCAGTGTTTTTTAATTCCAAAATTGACCAACATGTTAGGTTGTCGCCTTAAAAAATAGTAGGTGATCAACTTTCTCCTTCGTAGTACGAAAACAACACCTTTAGTATTCACAACTAGTTTATATATACATATACCATATAAAATGCCAATTTACACCAATATAACCAATTCCCCCCCCAAAAATTACAGCAATATAATTTTCTGGGAGAATGTCATGTGGTCGTTCAGTAAAATAAAACTAAATACATAAATTATAACAGTAAACATCCCTTTAGCATGTACTAATATCTAAGAATAGCTTATGCCAATAACCCGTACTACAGGAAAAGGGCTGGTGGCCGACATTTGGGAAAGTCGGGCCGATCGGGTGTCTTCATTCAAGCGAGGGTACAGAGGAAGAACGAAACGAAGTGAGAGGCGACCAAAACAACTTAGCTATGACTGAATCCAAGAATTAAAATTCTCATTATCTACTTCTAATGCAGAAGTCCGAGAGTTCTGTTTCGACAATACCAGGCACAATTACATTTTAATTGGAAATTATACTAAACAAATGACAAGCACAAAGACTCATCTCCCATCCAGGGATCAAGAAAACGTATAATCTAAGCAATCATGTGCAGTAAAAATTTGGATGGTAAAACAAGTTAGCACAAGGTCTGGCAGTACACTTGGAGTATATTACCTGTCCAGAAGCCATAGGAAATTATCGTTGAAAATTTCTGAACTAAAAATGCGAGTAGCGATCTCCAACTGCCAAAATCGATTGACCACTAAACTTCACCTGCACAAATTTGGGATTGAGAGGGATACCTTGATAATGTAATTGTTTGGTGTAACAAGGAATCGTACATGAACGGGAAAGAAGGAACCTAGCCAAGTACCCTGCTGATGGATGTTGTGTTGCCGGAGTGGAAAGAATTTTTGAAGAGTGCTAGTGGAGGAAGCATATATAGTTATATACATGTACCTATACCGAGGCAGCAGAAGGATGGGCAGATCACCCGCCATGAATGCCTGCAGGGAAGCTGTAGAATGATTGCTTCCTTCAAATCCCACCAGAGCAGTTTCGCTCAGCTGAAAAGTCATGGTGTTGCCTCTCTGGCCATGTCAGCTCTCCTTGCCCTAAACCATGGGACCGGTTGATCCATCGCCTTCTCTCTCTCACACAGCAATCGTCCGCGTCAGCTCGCTCCCCTTCCCCTCTTACAGCAGCAGACGCAGCCCTCTAGGACTTTTGACCCCAGAATCGGAACCGTACGCTGAAGGCTAGATTGGTTGAGATTGTCCAAATCACGAAAAGGGAGAGCCAGAAACTCGCAAGGCATGAGAGGGTTAGAAAGTTGCTGAGTTTTACTGTCCTAAAATGTGGCTAAATTTCCTTATATTGGAAACATAGCTCATCACGACATAGTTCATCGACCGCGAACCAAGGCCTAGTTCTTGTTTGTTAGTGTGTGGATCTGAAATGACCTGAGTGGGTTGTGGTAACTCCAGTTGCCAATTTCATTGTTTGTTAACAAAAGGAAATCCTTTCTTCAATAACATTTTCCTAGAGTGTTTATAAAGAAACTATTAAAAAGCACAGTCCAATAACCATAAACCAGACAATTTCTTGAACGGACAGGATAAGCAAAAATCTATACCAATATCGAAAACATGAGTTAGGTAAGGTTCTTTTGATAATAGCTCTCAAAAAATAAATTTAAGTTTTATAACTATCAATCCCATGGTTGTAGAAAAATATTATATAATACCCCCTCCGTCCCAAAATAAGTACTTTGTACTAAACTTTTATTACAAAGTTGAGACACTTATTTTCGGACGGAGGGAGTATCACCTAATCATAGTATAGTATAATATTTTAATTCATCTTATTTATTCATAGTTACTTTTTGATTTTATTATGTGTACGTGGAAATTTATTTCTCATCCTTTCAGTTTTCTATGTGATATAAACAATTTTTCAGTCTAACACTGATTTCTAAGATGATACATATGGGCTTTAGACTCGTACAGAAATGTAGGAAAAAGCTGCGTACAATAGACCCAAAGTGGTCGGACCCTTTCCCGGACCCTACGCAAGCGGGAGCTACATGCATCGGGCTGCCTTTTATTAATACATATGGGCTTTAGAAAGTATCTGTTTGGCTAAAAATTATTAGATTAATATTGTGAATTGACCGCGAGTATACAACTGCATCTCGACCATCGAAGTACATAGATAGATACGAAAGCTAGCTTCTGCCCACTGCTTTTATATACTACTCCCTCCCTCCGAGAATACTTGTCATCAAAATGGATAAAAAGAGATGTATCTAGAACTAAAATACATCTACACACATCTTCTTTTATCCATTTTGATGACAAGTATTTCCGGACGGAGGGAGTATATGGTTTCCTCGGTGTGGATGTGATGAACTGCATCAGAAAATCCCGGTGCATCATCCTCATCCTCCTTCACCTCTTTGACTCTCTCTTCACCATTGTTTCCCTCTATTCTCTCTTGAGCTCATCTCTCGCCTACAAGCTAAGTGTCACCACCATGATGTGGACTTCTAGGACTTCCTTCGTACTAGTAGTCACCACCAGGATGTGGGAATTCAAGAGCATCCATCCCTAAATCCTGCAAAGGAACATTCATATATAAGTTTGAATCGTCATTTTTGTGAAGGGATGTAATACTTTCTGTATTGTTATTATCTTTGCTAGACACAACCTCGGCCAATGGTTCACAAAGGGATAGAAATATGTTCTTTCCAAATGACTATAGGGATCTCACAATTTCAATAGATATTCCAACATCTTCTGCGCGCCAGAATTCTCCGCGTCCTTTACTCTTGACATCAGATCACCTATAGTCACACAACTACCACCCGGGTTTCTACCTGAACAGAGTAAACAAATGTCCTATCACTATCCGCCAAAAGGTGGCAATTATATGCCTGGTTACGCACCTCCCAACCCAAAGCACTGACGGGCCGAGGCTGAAGGCCACGACCTTATCGCCCCACACGCCGAGGATGATGGAGAACACCACCTCAGAGGCCGCCAGACGCGGCTATGGACTGACCTTATTAGTCAGATCCAGCGATGCACATCACCTCCATGCCTGAGCGGGCATCTACCATCCCAAGGCAGCGATGGGCCGAGGCGATGCTCAAGAACATGTTGCCCGTACATGCAGCACCAGGGGAGTTGCACGCCACCACGCCTAAGTGGAACCCCATGGCTCCTGGAGCAGTGTCGCTGATAACCCCATGCGCGGAGGTACAGTCGTGAGAGGAGTAGGTGTAGAGGAAGGAGGGAGGAGCGGCCCACCGCTGTCGTGGGCCAGCCGATGGCTGCACCGGTGGCGCGGGGAGGACATGAAGAGAGTGGTTGTGGGAAAATCTAACCCCCAACCCACCCAAGAAGATGATGTGGGGTCCTCACATGGGGGTTTCCGCGTCGCCACTTACTGCCCATTTTCTTAAAAAAATACTATTGTTGAGCAAGAACCATGAAGGATCGACCGCAACCATATATGAAAATTAGGGTTTTCCTGCTTGCACCATATAACCAGCAGCCAGGAAAGCAGAGCCATGATATTAATCTCTACACGAACACGGATGGTGATGGGTGCATGGAAAGGAAGAGGTGTGAGTGGGTGGTTTATGTGTGTGGGCGCAAGGGGGGGGGGGGCAACATGAATCAAGCTTGGTGGACAACAACAGATATGGGAGATAGGAAATGATAGGAAATGAATGTTATAGGAAGTGAGAGGGAAATGTGGGCATGGGCACCGAGGAAGGAACACGAAAGCGCTGGAGGGAGGGGACGATGCGGAGCTACGGTGGGAAGGGGAGAATGGGATAAAGTAAAGATATATGCCCATCAATTTTTCTATTTTTCTTATTGGTTATAAGATAGTAGCTCACTGCAAGGTGGTTCAATGCATACATACAAGTAATCATGCAGGTATCTGCTTTAGTCAAAATAACTTTTTGAAACACAACAATGGCAGAAACTAAGTAAGTGCACAATTTTCATACTTCAAGGTAGTGTTGAGTTCTAGGTTAAAAAGACATACTCACGCCACAGTTTAAGGTTGAAACGTGTACACTTTTTCATTCTAGAAATGTCTTAGTACCAAGTAAGATGCTAAAATGTACTCCCTCCGTCCGGAAATACTTGTCATCAAAATGGATAAAAGGGATGTATCTAGATACAGCAACAGCGCTGGTTTTGGCCCTCTCAAGAGCGGGTACCGGCGATACTAATAAGGCGCTATAGCTAACGATAGCACTGTTGACCCACCTACACATGAATAGCCACTTTATCTGCAGCACCGCTCGATATATGCAAATCCCCTCGCTACTACTAGTTTTATTAGTTTTTTTCCTGCAGATTTGTTTTTATTTGTTTTGCATTTGAATAGGCTTTATACAATAATCTTTAGCATATCATCCACATACAAATGTAATCATAGCATATACACATGAGTCGATCTCGATTACTTGATATGCAACATATATAGTTGAGCAACACAAAGAGACAGACTTGGCAAAAATAGAAACAACATATCATAAGCATAAATAACAAAGTTCATCGTACCCAAAATGACCTAACTAAAGTGATTTTCGCTAGTCGAGGAGGACGGTTTAATTACATCACAAATAAAGTTTCACCGTGCATAACTCAAAGTTTTGTCATAAAAGAAAGTATGGACTAAACGGACACATTGTCATATATCGACAATCACTCCATCATGTCGTGCCATCCATCCAAGTCAGGGAGATAGTCATCGAGCTTAGTGAAAGGCTTCATGTCGAGATGATGAGAGGCTATCCATGTTCGGATGTCTTCCCGCGACATTTGTCCTTCTGCATGGAACATCCCTGTTTTTCCGACGACCTCATTCATGATGATTTGGGCAAGTTCGCGCTGGATGTTATAGAACTCAGCTCGAAGTCGATGATCCTCGACATCTCCTATGTCCTTTGCCCATTGCAGAATATGGGCATCGCTAGATCTAGGTGCCATGTGAAGGTTCTGGTGATCCCGTCGGTACTCCAGCATGTGGTGTAGGACATAGAATCCATCATTAAGAGAATCGCTCGGTTGCTGGATGCAGCCAAGTCGGTCTTATGGTGAAGGCGGCCTACCGCCCTTCTCTTCTTGTCCCTAACCTCTCCACCCCTTGCTTGGTAGTAAAACATAGCACTGTCGAGAACATCTTTGATGTGGGTGTAATCCTTTTTGTGAATGCTCTTCGACGAGTCCAAGTAAAGAGCGTGGGAGAATCGGGGGTAGAGGATGATGAGGACGGCGCGCCCGCCGCTGCGCAAAATAAGTACACCTCAAATTAATTAGCCTCCACCGTGCAAATGAATTATTGAAATCGAAGGAAGGATAGCAGCGCGGATAACTTACACGGGATGATAAGGCACGAGAATCGCCTCCTTGTCCTTATTGGCGAGCATGAAACTAACGATGTAATCCCTCGCGTATTCACGATGCTGTGCACAGACTCCCAAGAAGCCCTCATGCATGTAGTACGGTTCAACGACACAGATATGAGCTATCTGTTCAACCCCAATGATGTAGCTCATGTGCAAGGCATAAAGGCGGACAAAAGTAAAATCCAGCTTCTTCACGTGAAACATGTCGAATATGTAATTGAATCGGAGGAAGAACTTATCCGCGGGGAAGCCCTTGACGTACGACATTTGCTGCGGAACGTTAACCACGTAGAGTGGGTATCCTGGATCTTTCGAGGCGATGAGGCCTTTGTCTACCCACAGCACATCGTCATGAAGTCTCCTTAGATCGCCGAATCTGGCCTGTAGCGCTGTTTCAGGCAGGATTGGTCGACCGGGGATATGCCATTTATCCGCATCGGGGATATCTACACGGTCCCAAAGACGAGGCTGCTGAGGCGGCTGGATCATAGAATCAGCTTTTTTGCCTTTCCTCGCTCTCTTCCTAGGCTTCTTTACCACCGGATGGTCGTCAATAACACGTTGAGACGGTAATTTAGGCACCGACTCATGTTGCTCAAACCGTGAGGAAGCGCCAGTATAGACATACTGTTCAGCGCCATCGTCATCCTCATCCTCATCCATGGCGACGTCATCAACCTCTAATGGAGCCACCTGCTTACCCCGTCCGCTATCACCCAACCCGAGACCCGACGCTAATTGGGTAGGTGGGGTGTTGATGTTCATACCTTGCTGAGGCTGCATGCTCGTGGGTGTGCTCCCGGCCGCCTCGAGCACGGCGCACTCTTTAGCCACAACAGACCCACCCATTGCAACAATCACCAAGCCGCCATGGGTCTCGCCGTCATCCCCACTAGTATTAGAGGAGGCAAATTCTCGTGGCCCGGTTTGACACCGCCACGGAAACCTTGAAGACGTTCGGGGATGGACCGGCTGTGGAACAATGGTTCCTTCGGCTCCATTATCGCCCCTTCCCCACGCCCACCTTCTGCTCGCCGATGGTGTACAATATGGTGCACGGGTTTCGCGACCTGCAAATAAAAGTCTGCGACGTGAGACATCCGAAAGGCAACGAAAACGGGAGATTATACATTTATATTGAAGGGGGCCGGTGTGGCAGATACCGTGAGGGCGTCGAGCTCAGCCAAAGAGGAGGCACCACCGAGCACGTCCGGTGCGGCAGCCGGTGCGGGAGCCGATGCGGGAGCATGTGCTGCCAAGAAGTCAGCAAGGGGAAAGTCCTCTGCATTTTTTTTGATTTTCCCTTGTCCAAGTGTGAACGCTCGTCACCAAGGAAGTAGATATATCTGCAATCGCCTATTTTGCGGCAGCTACCGCTGTTGCGACTGTCTGAGATGATTTCTTCTCAACCACAATCTCAACCTTCTTGTCCATACGACGGTCGAGTATCCACCGGTTGTCGTTTCAATATGTTCAACGCCCGGTTGAATGGAGTGTCCCACTTGGGCCTCGCCAATGCCTCAGACGGCGAGTCGCTTTCGGCCGCAATCCGGTGTTGCTCTCTCTGCAAAAGGCACAAGGATTGTTTACAAATATGACTAACGTGTGCAGTCGAATTGATCAGAAACTAAAATTACCAGCAGTCTCATGAACTCCGTAATGACCGGTGTTGTCTCATAAACCTTCTTCAGTGGGTCCCAACGGTGGCGGGCTCTCAGGACGTCACGCTCCTGCTGGACGGTGAAATCCGCCAAGGGGTCTGGGATGCCCAGACTCGCGGCTTCCGCGTCCTCCTTGGCCCATTTGGACCTCTTTCCGCCGTAACCACGGCTTCCGAGGTGGTGGGTCCCAATGTTCCTCTTTTGAAGCCCCTCTTCGGCCTCGCAAGCCTCCTTGAATATTTGAAACTGCTCTTCCGTGATTGTCGGACTATCCTTTACAATCTCGGAGTAGGGTTCCCCGTCGTTGATCTTTGCTTTCACTCGATTTTTCCAGGCGGCCAACGCGTTGCTAAACTTGGTCATGGCGTGTTTGTTTATCTTCTTCATTGCCGGGTCATTGTCTGGATCTTCATAATCCTTATCATTCCGGCCCGGGAACAAGAATATCTGGTGAAACTTTTTTAGGTGGGAGCTCCTCATATTTTCTATCTTCTTTAGATTCTCATCGTTGATGGTGGCGGTTGTCCGTATGATGCAGCCTATTTGATTGTCGTAGCACACGCGCGCTTCCTCGGGCGCCTTTGGCTCAAAATTGCCGTTGTCCACCTCCGTGATCACTAGTCTAGTAGTCCTGAGTTTGTTAGGAACCTGTTGCCTCTTTGCTTTCGGTTCTACACCGGCTCCGCTCCCCGAGGCAGCACCGGTCTCAGCGCCGGTCTCGATGCCGATCTGAATCTCAGCACTGGTGTCAGTCTCAGCACCGGTCTGCGTATCAGTCTCAGCATCGGTCTGCGTATCGGTCTCAGCACCCGATGCCACCGGTGGGCCCGGCAACAACATCTGTTGATCGTCGGTAAAGCTAAAAAATTCGTCTGCCGCCCGGTAGACGTCGTCGCAATCACCAGAACCCTGTCCTTCATCGTTGCTAGCCATGTTTCCTATGATTAAATCTAGTCAATTAATTCTAGACCTAATAAAATGAATAATGACATAAAAAAGGACTATTGTTTTGCAGGAATGTTGACTCCTTCCTGGTGCGGCAAATCCCGGGCACTAGATATGTCCTAGTTTGCGGCATGACCTTTGCTAAAAAGTGGACAAATCGAGAACCTGAAATTTGCCGGAACAGAAATGAATCAACATTCCGGCAAAACATAGGCCACTCAGCATCATTCCCTGGAAACAACAAAGCCACTTGGGCACAATCGAACAACTTCAATGAAAAGATATAACATGACCACTTCAATGAAAAATAAAATTTGCCTAAATTCTTTTCCTTGAAAAATAGTGGTCTTTTCAAAAATCAAAAACCTTTGCCAATCTACTTAACCTAGCTTGTTAATCCAACGAACCTAATTAACCTACCTATTTAACCTAGTTAGTTAATCTAGTTTACCTAGATAATTAACCCTAATTAAACTAGTTAACGCAGCTAGTTCTCTGTCAAAGCCTAAAATAAATTTTTGCACTAATTAACATGGATAATTAACCTAATTAAACTAGTTAACCTGACTAGTTCTCTGTCAAAGCCCTAACTAAGTTTTTGCACTAACCTAGATAATTAACCTAATTAAAATAGTTAACCTAACTACTTCTCTGTCAATGCCCTAACTAAATTTTGCCCTAACCTAGATAATTAACCTAATTAAACTGGCTAACCTATGCATGAGAGAGAGAGGAGGGGGGGCTTACAGATGATGGCTCTGGTGGTGGCGACGGAGGCAGTGTGGTGGCGAGGAGGCAGGGGCGTCTCCGGTGACGGCGAGGAGGCAGGGTGTCTCCGTGACGGCGAGGAAGGTGGCGTCGGCGGCGGCTCGTGGCGTTAGCGAGGCCGCGCTCCGTGGCGTTGGGGCGGTTCGATGTCGTCGACGGCGCACGGCTCTGGTGGCGCGGCGGCGCGGCGGGGCGATCGTGAATCGTGAGACGGCGGCGCGCTGGGTGGGTTTGAGGATTTGGGGAAGTGGTGGCGGGGAAACGGTTTTTGGCTAAGTCAAACTTAGCGGTAGCGCTGCTTGCAAAACGCGCTATAGCTAAGTTAGCTATAGCGCTTTCCTCAAAACGCGCTGCTGCTATAGCTAATTTCCTATTCTGTTTCTATAGCGGGGTCTAGGACACGCGCTGCAGCTACGTTAGCTATAGCGCCTCTTACAAACAAACGCTGTTGCTATGCCTTCCTCCGATTTTTTGCTTTTTCGTTTATTTTACTTTACATTTTATTTTTCCCTTTCTCCTTTTTCTATTTCTTTTATTTTCATTTAAATTTCTATTTGTTTATCATCTTATTTTATTTTCGTTAGTAGTAGCGCTCTTCTTAGGAAACGCGCTGCTAACTGTGCTCTAGCAGTAGCCCTTTTCTGTTAAGCTCGCTACTGCTATGCGTAGCCTAGCATTCTGCCAATGGGAATATTAGTAGTAGCGCTTTCTTTACAACAGGCGCTACTGCTAAGTTTGTGTCTGTAGCGCGGTTTTTATTTGGTCGCTACTGCTATATAGCACTAGCGCCGTTTTTTGACCCGCTCTGTTGCTATATTTCTGTGTATAAGGTTTTCCCTAGTAGTGCTAGATACATCTCTTTTTATCCATTTTGATGACACGTATTCTCGGACGGAGGGAGTACAAAGAATGTTGAATTGATTTTATGAGTTCCCGCGGCCGGGGGGGGGGGGGTGTAGTACAACCATGATTTAGATTAAAAAAATCAAGAAACCATTTTGGTTTGAACATTAAATCAACATGCAACCTTCCCCAACGGCATTAGCAGATAGTTTTCTTAGTTTAGGGGTATGGCATAACCTTTTGCAATCTGAAGCTTGAATTCCCAGCAAATCAGAACTTAAGACAAACAAAACAAGTTTAATCTAAATAGTTACTTTTGTCTTCCCATTTTATACTTTCTTTTAACATATGTTATTCAGAAATTCCCTTTTTTTTGGTAACAGAGAAGATTTAATTAAATAAATTTTGAATTAAGAAATATGTAATCAAGTTTTAGGGGTGGGGTGGGGCGGGGGAGGGGGTGTTCATGCTATATTGTTTGGCAATCAAACCAAACTAGTGGTTTCCATGCTGCATCTGAATATGGTCTGGACAAGTCTGTTCCAGACCTACCGAGGTCAAAGTACTATTTACCTAGTAAGGTTGTGTGACAAAAATAACCAAAAGTTACTCCCTAGATAAATGGTAACAAAGGTGACATTAGAATAAAGAAACAAAATAAAAGGTGCAGCAATGAAACAGTTCTTAAGATGCCCAGAGCAAAGATATGATCAACAAACAATTGTAATGTATGTGTGGGAAAGAGATGCCTGATTTGGGGATCGTTCCAGGAAAAGTTCAACTAATGAACATGATATATAAAACTAAAAACTGACAGGGTAGTCAAGAATCTTACTTAAAGATGGGTTTTGGCCAATGCTTCCTGCTGCACTGTTCATTAAGCTTCTGCTTGCATTCCCTAAGATGTCCAACCTCAAGCCCCTCTCCATGGCCAACTCCGGTTGTCAACACTTGCTGACTGCCTCCACCAAGAAGCTTGCTTAATGCATCCCGTGTGGCATTGAGCTTAGCGATTCCCATATGCTTTGAGGAGCCCATCCCAACAAGTGCCCCACCAACAATTACATCTACAACTGCTGTTCCACCCTTCTGCCAAGGCTTGAATTCTAGATCCTTCCCATGTTTCTGGCACAGTTCATGCAACACAGAAATAGGTTGCTCATCTATTGTTTCTGCCGTGATAATGGGCTCAAAGAGGAACCTTGTTACCTGCATAATAAACAGTGCTAGCATTATCTCCACCATTATTCTAGTGAACTATTCTCTCTGTAAATAAATATGTCGTTTTAGAGAGCATAAGTCCTTTTCCTTTTTTAACTTTCACAAGTATTATTGGTAAAGCTATCTTGGATTGGTCATGCGCAATGATATATACGATTCTTCATAGAAAAATACATAGATTTTACCGACGATTATGACTGGCATTAATAGTTAAGTTATTTTCTGGAAACCTCAGATCAACATATTAAGGAATGAAAATAACATGAAAATGGATATTACAAACCTTCCAGAGCTTCTCAAGATTAAATTTGCAATCCACATAGACAGCAGCGGAAATGGCCTCAACTATATCAGCAAGCACCTTGGGAGCCTTAACATCACTGCCACCATAGGGTGTAGTGACAAGGTCCTCCTCTAACTCTTGTTTCACTGATGCGATAAACTGGCCTGCCTGCATAAAGGTGTACCCAGTAAGATAAAAATGGTCACGAAAACAGTTCATCTAATATCCACATCTCAAAGAGAAGACATAAATGTAACGATTTACTCGCACTGTAACACATAAAGAGACAGCACAACATCTAACATGAGCTGGAATCGAATTAATTGAACTTTTAAACTCTGAGATAGATAGAAAAAAAGGGAATTGTCAAACTAATTTTCAGTTGTGCTTATGAGGTTCAAGTTAATCATTGATGGCCCAAAAGTATTGTCAGGAGACTCATTAACAAGCCAGTTATTATCAGAAGCAAGATTGCATAGCAGGGATGGGGAGACAGAAAAATGACAAAATATATTCAAGAGCAATACAGTTTAACATCAAGGATGGAAAAGAGGTCATTTAGATAATCTGTGCATGAAAAAAATGAAGTCGGCATGTGGCTACTTTGGATTCCAACATAGCACATGAGTGAGACTCGATCAAGACAGAACAGCTAGGTTCAAAGTCAAACTGCAACAAATATGAAAATTACCTCTGGTCATGTGAAGGTACTCGTCAAACCTGTTGTTTAATCAAACAAATCACAACCTGGGGTCATGTACAAACTTTAATTATGCTATTGGATGTTTATGTTTATCTCCGGACCTAGCCGGCAAGCAAGTATCGGTGCTATCATCCATGTAAGCGGTACATAAGGATGCAAAGTACTCACAATCTATTGAATTCATCCAAATTATAATAAGTGTAACAATGTCTGAAAAGTACACTAGAATTACACAGGCAGGTTTGTTTCTCGGTTTTGAAATCAATTTTCATGACTCAGGGGAAATATTCTTTATTATCAGGAGAATGAATGTACACATGACAGGCCGAAGCCTAAGAACAAGCAACAAGAGGCCATCATCGGCCATGCTTTGCGCTCAAAGCCCATCGACCGCTTGAGCGGACAGTCAACAATGGATAATTTAGTACTGCAGTAGTATAAAACAGAGCCCAAATCCATGGCTCCTAACCGAGGGGAGGGGAGGAGGATCCGAGGATGCATACCAAGAGATCGAGGCGAGGACAGTTGCGTCGGAGCAGCGGGTAGAGGTCGTGGCGCACGGCGACGCGCGCCAGCTTCTCGGTGTTTATGTTGGCGGCGCGGAGCGTGGAGAGCGTGCCCGGGCCGACGGTGGGGTTGGTGAGGTAGAGGTAGTTGGAGAAGGCGAGGCCGAGCGCCGCGTCCCCGACGAACTCGAGCCTCTGGTACGAGGCGGCGGCGAAGGACTGGTGGGTGAGCGCCTCCTCGAGCAGGGAGCGGTCGTGGAACCGGTACCGAAGAAGCCGCTCCACGCGGGCCGCCGCCTCCTCCCTGTCCGCCACGAAGCCCGGCAGCGGGAGCGTGACAGGGCCCGACGGCGCAGGCGACGAAGCGCGCTTGCGCTTGCGCTTCATCCCTTCCCTGGTGACAGGTGTGCCGCCGCCGGTGCGCGTGACCGTCTGGCTGGCTAAATCGGGACGTGGGAGGTGAAATTTGGGGAAGGATCGAAGAAACGGAAAGGAATTTGAGGAGAAATACGGACGCGGTCTGTTTTAGCGTCTTCACCAGCCATTTTTTGGCAAAAGTCTGAAAAAAACCTTCAATTCGTTCTCAAAGTCTAAAAGCGACCCTGAAGTCTGAATCCCCAAAATTGACACCCTGTTCTCTCTGATCCCAGTTTAGGGACCTCCTATAGGGCGCCTACAGCGCCGCGCGAGGGATCTGGCGCCCGCAGCAGCGGTTGGATGGGCCGGCCCACGAGCACGCAACAAAAGCAACGCGAAAAATGACAGCCAAAAATACCTCCCCACCGGGATTCGACCTCGCGCCCAACCAACTTAAAAACGGTGAGGCTAGCCACTGCACTAGCTAACTGCTAGTGGATATTCACATCGCGAAAGTTTAAATTAACCGAAAATAGACGTGCTATTTATTCCACAATACACTGTGGCATTTATACATTTCATTTATTGAAAATATGTTCAAATATTACGGATGGAGTTCTTGAGCATGCAAAAAAATCCGCTTATTCAAAAATAGTTCTGAATACACATTGAACATTTTCTTACACGACGAACAATTTTTATACAAACTGAACATTTTTTCAATGTATGGTGAACAATATTCAAATACACGTAGAACTTTTTTTAAATACGATGAACTCCTTTTGAATGCATGCTGAACAAAATTTCTCTACACGATGAACATTTTTTATACACACTGAACATTTTTTCAATGTATGGTGAACAATATTCAAATACACATAGAACTTTTTTGAAATACGATGAACTCCTTTTGAATGCATGCTGAACAAAATTTCTCTACACGATGAACATTTGTTTTATACACACTGAACATTTTTTCAATGTATGGTGAACAATATTCAAATACACGTAGAACTTTTTTTAAATACGATGAACTCCTTTTGAATGCATGCTGAACAAAATTTCTCTACACGACGAACAATTTTTATACAAACTGAACATTTTTTCAATGTATGGTGAACAATATTCAAATACACGTAGAACTTTTTTTAAATACGATGAACTCCTTTTGAATGCATGCTGAACAAAATTTCTCTACACGATGAACATTTTTTATACACACTGAACATTTTTTCAATGTATGGTGAACAATATTCAAATACACATAGAACTTTTTTGAAATACGATGAACTCCTTTTGAATGCATGCTGAACAAAATTTCTCTACACGATGAACATTTGTTTTATACACACTGAACATTTTTTCAATGTATGGTGAACAATATTCAAATACATGTAGAACTTTTTTTAAATACGATGAACTCCTTTTGAATGCATGCTGAACAAAATTTCTACACGATTTAACAATTTTTATACAAACTGAACATTTTTTCAATGTATGGTGAACAATATTCAAATACACGAGAACTTTTTTAAATACGATGAACTCCTTTTGAATGCATGCTGAACAAAATTTCTCTACACGATGAACATTTTTTATACACACTGAACATTTTTTCAATGTATGGTGAACAATATTCAAATACACATAGAACTTTTTTGAAATACGGTGAACTCCTTTTGAATGCATGCTGAACAAAATTTCTCTACACGATGAACATTTGTTTTATACACACTGAACATTTTTCAATGTATGGTGAACAATATTCAAATACACGAGAACTTTTTTAAATACGATGAACTCCTTTTGAATGCATGCTGAACAAAATTTCTCTACACGATGAACATTTTTATACACACTGAACATTTTTTCAATGTATGGTGAACAATATTCAAATACACGAGAACTTTTTTTAAATACGATGAACTCCTTTTGAATGCATGCTGAACAAAATTTCTCTACACGATGAACATTTTTTATACACACTGAACATTTTTTCAATGTATGGTGAACAATATTCAAATACACATAGAACTTTTTTGAAATACGATGAACTCCTTTTGAATGCATGCTGAACAAAATTTCTCTACGATGAACATTTGTTTTATACACACTGAACATTTTTTCAATGTATGGTGAACAATATTCAAATACACGTAGAACTTTTTTTAAATACGATGAACTCCTTTTGAATGCATGCTGAACAAAATTTCTCTACACGATTTAACAATTTTATACAAACTGAACATTTTTTCAATGTATGGTGAACAATATTCAAATACACGTAGAACTTTTTTAAATACGATGAACTCCTTTTGAATGCATGCTGAACAAAATTTCTACACGATGAACATTTTTTATACACACTGAACATTTTTTCAATGTATGGTGAACAATATTCAAATACACATAGAACTTTTTTGAAATACGATGAACTCCTTTTGAATGCATGCTGAACAAAATTTCTCTACACGATGAACATTTGTTTTATACACACTGAACATTTTTTCAATGTATGGTGAACAATATTCAAATACATGTAGAACTTTTTTTAAATACGATGAACTCCTTTTGAATGCATGCTGAACAAAATTTCTCTACACGACGAACAATTTTTATACAAACTGAACATTTTTTCAATGTATGGTGAACAATATTCAAATACACGTAGAACTTTTTTTAAATACGATGAACTCCTTTTGAATGCATGCTGAACAAAATTTCTCTACACGATGAACATTTTTTATACACACTGAACATTTTTTCAATGTATGGTGAACAATATTCAAATACACATAGAATTTTTTTGAAATACGGTGAACTCCTTTTGAATGCATGCTGAACAAAATTTCTCTACACGATGAACATTTGTTTTATACACACTGAACATTTTTTCAATGTATGGTGAACAATATTCAAATACACGTAGAACTTTTTTTAAATACGATGAACTCCTTTTGAATGCATGCTGAACAAAATTTCTCTACACGATGAACATTTTTTATACACACTGAACATTTTTTCAATGTATGGTGAACAATATTCAAATACACGTAGAACTTTTTTTAAATACGATGAACTCCTTTTGAATGCATGCTGAACAAAATTTCTCTACACGATGAACATTTTTTATACACACTGAACATTTTTAATGTATGGTGAACAATATTCAAATACACGTAGAACTTTTTTTAAATACGATGAACTCCTTTTGAATGCATGCTGAACAAAATTTCTCTACATGATGAACAATTCTTATACACACTGAACATTTTTTCAATGTATGGTGAACAATATTCAAATACACATAGAACTTTTTTTAAATACGATGAACTCCTTTTGAATGCATGCTGAACAAAATTTCTATACACGATGAACATTTGTTTTATACACACTGAACATTTTTTCAATGTATGGTGAGCATATTTCTTCAATACAGTTAACAAAAAATTGGAATTCAGAACTATTTTTGAAACATGAACAAAATTTCGAAAAACATTTTCTGAAAAGTCAAACGAATTTCGAAAAATCTGAACCTATTTTGGATATTGAAAATAGTTCATCCAATTCAAAAATAGTTCATCGAATTTAAAAAAGTTCACTGACTTCAAAAAAAGTTCAGTAGTTTTGAAAAAGGTTCAGCAAACCTGAGAAAAAGTTTATCGAACTTGAAAAAAAGTTCATTGAATTTGGAAAAATTTCATCGACTTCAAAAAAGAGTTCCCCAAATTTGAAAATAAGTTCATTGAATTTGGAAAAAGTTCATCGACTTCAAAAAAGAGTTCGCCTAAATTTCAAAAAAAAAAGTTCATCGAATTTGAAAATAGTTCACCGGTTTTTATAAAATGTCATCGAATTGGAAAAAAGTTCATCGAATTTGAAAAAACGTTCATAAATCCGGCGAACTTTTTATATCGAATTAGGAAAAGAAAAAGAAGAAAGAAGACTAAAAAAGAAAATGAATACTAAAAATAAAAAGGAAGAAATGAAAAGAAAACAAAAAAAAGAAACGGAAAAGAAGTAACGGAAGAATAAAAGAGGGAAGAAGGTCTACGTAATCACAGAACATAGCTAGCGCGGGTGGCAATCTAGTGCTGCGCTGTAACCCCGCGTCGTAGGATCGAATCCTTCTCAGCACGTTGCTTTTTTGCATCATTTTACAAAACAAAAGAAATAAAACATGGGCTAGCCCATCGCGGAGGAGGGGTGTGCGCCCTGTACCATTAACGCTATAACGGGCGCTACAGGTGCCGTTTAGGGTTTGCCCCCAGTTTATCCCAGCCCTTTACGTGTTTGTGTGAGATGCGATTGAGTGCGTGGCATAAAGCGGGGGAAAGGCCGGCCAAAACGGACTGGTTGTGGGCCTCCTAGGGCCCTCATAAACCCCAGCACGAACCCACCTCCCTCCCCTGTTTCTCGCCTGACGCCACGCCTTGTCCCGCTGCTCCTCCCCTTCCTCCCAGCAGCAATGGCAGCCGGCGGCGGTTGATCGCTGGAACGCAAGAAGATCGAGGCGGAGAAAAATCGCTGGTAATCTCCTTCCTCCTTTTGCCAGTCTTGTCGCACTTGCATCTCCAACTGCTGATTGTTGTTATGGTTTTTGATTAGGGAAAGTGAGGGTTCTTAGGGCATTTAGTTTGTGACTTAAATTTGGATTTCATCTTGCATTCAGTTCGGATGAGTTATATGAGCCATTGATTCTTGTCAAAAATTGTATGGCAATGCAGGTTATGGTTTGTGCTTTCATCATGGATCCATGTGACATACCGAATGTGAGGTTTCACTTCGGTGGCCAGTTTGTTCGGATGGGGCCTAACTTAGATTATGTTGGAGGAGATGAGGCAATGTTAGAGATAGAAAGAGACAAGTTGTCTTTGCCAGAACTGAAAGGGTATCTTGGTGATCATGTTCCTTTGAAAAAAAGTATGAAAATATACTTCCTGTTGCCTGGTAAAGAACTAGTGGATGGGTTGTTTTTCCTGTGTGATGATGCTGGATGCATTAAAATGTGTGAATACATAACTTTAGGAGGAGTTGCTGATGTTTATGTGGAGTATTCTGGGGAGCAAGATGATCAAAGTGCAAGTGACAGTGCAAGTGACTTTGAAAAATGAGATGGGTAATGAGTCAGCGGGAGATGGTGATGTAGAACCAGATGCGATCATAACTGCAGAAGAAGATGTGCAGATTGTTAGTGAAAATCCATCATTGTGACTGGAATTGGGAATTTGTTTGTAGCAAATGGGAGTGGTGTTATTACTCAAGTACATGGACAAACTTCTCAGTTCAATGTTCTAGATGAACCCATTACTGGTAGCTCTCAGATCTTCAATCCAGGATCACAAAGTGGGAGTGCAGCAGCTCAACAACTAATTGTGCAGCAGTTAGATCATGCACATGAACATGAGGAAGATGGTAATGGCTCTGCATTTTCAGATAGTGAAGAAGATGATAGCGATTATGTGGCAGGAAGTGATGACAGTGGGTTGGATGATGAATATGTGGAACTAAGGGAAGAAGCAAGGGCTTTCAAGAAGAGAATTAGAGACTCAAAGAGGTGGGCAGAGAGAAATCCATCTGCTGTTGTTCCAATAGATCTAGTTGCAAATGTGGAAGAAGTTGTAGGGGAAGATCACTTTGACTCAGATGATGAAGATTACTCATATGATGATGAGACTGACACTACTAGGGAAAAGCCTAGCAGCAGCGCGGGTTTTGGGCCTATCAGTAGCGCGGGCACAAGCGCTACTGATAAGGCGCCATAGTTTAATGCTTAGCAATAGCGCTGCTTGACCCACGCCATCGCTAAATTGACTTACTAGCAGCGGTTCTTTAGAACATCGCTATTGTTAATTAGTAGTAGCGCCTCCTAACCCGCGCTACTACTACTATTTAGTATTTTATTTCTTTTCTATTTCATGTTGTATTCATACACCTTTACACAAGTTTTCATACAACAGGAATTTAGAGATTGTTTTACATCATAATGAGTTATTACATCATGGGGTGAAAGAATCAGGACTAGTTTCAAGTGGATGTCCATCCACTTGAAACTAATCCATGTTCTTTCACCCAATGATATAATAATATCATCATCATCATCATCATATCATTAACAACTTAGCATCATAATACATCATTGTCATATAACACCTCCTCAATATCATCGTTTTCATCATTGACATCACATAACACCTCCTCAAGATCATCGTTATCAACTCTAACACATTACCACATAATAAACATATTGCACCTCATAGGACCTATTACATTCGATTAAGACCTACTACATTTTCTAAGGTAAAATAACAAAAAACAAGATAGCCCCTGACTCTCCATTATGGAGAATGGAGATTAGCCTGTCTCCCATTCTTGCTTTTCGCTGAATGTTACTTCCAAGAACCTCCTTGCGAATGTCCATACATTTCTTCCATTCTCTGATGATCATGTGTTCACGGTTTTCAAAAATCCGATATGCACAGGTGAGCTCCCTAGATTTACCTGGCAGTATGTTCAGAACTGAGAGGCGACCATGCAGAGACATCAGATGAGGCACACAATCCATCGGGAGTTTCTGTTGAAAAACATAATAATAACTTTGTAGTTAGCAATGATGTACTAGTTTTAGAAGTATGCAAAAAATGCACGAATGTCGTAATAGTAAAAAATCTTACCAGGTATCTCCGGAGAAGTTATCGTTGTCCAACACATGCACTAGTGGCACGTATTCACCATAATTTGGAGGAGTTCGATAATAGGCATTGTAATTCTCAAGAAGAGTACAAAATGCGATCGATGATTTTTCTCCTTATATGTTAATTGGGTGCCTTCGGTGTAGTGGGTTTTATCTACCATCTTCCGCACAGTCTTTGAAGAATCAAAATAAGCTGTCAATGGAAATAAGCTATCAACTATTTTGAAATAAAGAATATAAATTAGTTAATAACTATGTTGAGAAACTCACATAGCGGTACAATCGGCAGCGTATCAACAAGGACCCAAATGTCCATATTGTCTTCCTCATCGTCAGATCACCAAGATCCATGGTGATAATCATACCCTCATCAAAACCATACATTTTGCAAAGTGCTTCCCAATTTTGGCAACCAAAATGGGTTACGCTCTGAGCATTGTACAGATTCCGGCATGGGTTTTAAAACCCATCAATTTTGGGGTTGGGTTTTAAAACCGTAAAACAAAGATCCCGGGAACCCACTTTGAGAATGGGAAAATTTCCAAATAGGGACTTTCAAACCCAAAGGGGTTGGGGCAATCCCCAAAGAAAATTAGTCTGAGGGCCAAAGGGAAAATTGGGCCCACCCCCCCTTGGAAAAAAAATTCCAAATAAAAAAAGCAAAAACCTTTAAATGGGTTTGAACCTTTTTAATCCCGGGGTCCCGAAACCCGTTTTTAAGAAAGAAGGCCCCTTAAAAATTTCACCCAATTTTTACCTCAAATTGAATTTAAATTTAAAAGGTTACGGAAAAGGGATAATTTTTCCCCTTTGTCCTTTCCCGTTTCGAATAATTTTTTCCCTGGGGAAACCCCAAAAACCCTCCAAATGGCCCCAAAAATTTCCCTTTTCCTAAGGGGAGGGGAAAAAATTTTACTAAAAATTGAAAAAAGGGGAAGAATTTTGGGCCCACGGAGGGTAACGGTTGCGAGAGTCCACGGAGGGCTCCACCCACGAAGGGTCCACGAAGAAGCAACCTTGTCTATGCCATCATGGCCTACGCCCATTGAGGACTAGCCTTACTCGGGGTAGATCTTCACGAAGTAGGCGATCTCCTTGCCCTTACAAACTTCTTGGTTCAACTCCACATCTTGACGGAGGCTCCCAAGCGACACCTAACCAATCTAGGAGGCATCACCCTCCAAAAGGTAATAGATGGTGTTGGTGATGATGAACTCCTTGCTCTTGTGCTTCAAATGATAATCTCCCCAACACTCAACTCTCCTCACTGATTTGACTGTGGTGGAGGAAGGATTGAGTGGAAAGCAACTTGGGAAGGCTAGAAATCAAGTTTCATATGGTGGGAGTGGAGCAACTTGATCTCAACACAAGGGTAGGTAGTTTTCTTCTCGAAATGTAAGGTAGGAGTGGTAGTTCTTTCGATGGCTCTCTCCACGAATGAAGAGGAGGTGGAGGGTATTTATAGCCTCCACACAAAATCCAACTGTTACACACATTTGACCAATCTCGGTCGGACGAAGTTGACAACTCGGTGAGACCGAAAGTTCAAATCTTGTGAGCGTTGGGATTTTCGTGGGACCGAAAATACAATCTCGGTTAGTCCGATTCTTCCAAAGTCTAGGGTTTGCCAATCTCGGTGGGACGAATTTCTCATCTCGGTGACACCGATTTGAGTACAGAAGGTTACAGAAGGTTGGCAACACCAATTTCGGTATGACCGAGTTTGGAATCGGAAAATCCGAAATTTCTAGGGTTTGGGTATATGGCTGAGGTGGTTCATCTCGGTGTGACTGAGTTTATGGAATCGGTGGGACCGAGATTACTTATGAGTTTATGTTGGAATGAAAGATTGCTGATAGTTTGAGAGATAAATCACTAAGCACTTGAGCAACCAGATCATCATCATAACCTCATCCCCTTTTAATAGTATTGGCTTTCCTATGGACTCAATGTGATCTTGGATCACTAAACCAAAAATAGAGTCTTGAGCTTTTGCCAATGTTTTCCTTAGCATTTTGAGGGGTCCACATCATCAGTCATTGCCATACCCATATCACTGAACTTTCTGAAATATTCTCAAGAAATAATTAGTTCAATGATATATATGTTGTTATTAATTACCAAAACCACCCGGGGATTAGTTGCACTTTCAGGCCACCTATCCCGGAGGGCCCCATGGGCTGAAAGGGGAAGGGAACCAGCCCACAGGGGGCTGGTGCGCCCCCCTAGGCCCACCCCCTGCGCCTAGGGTTGAAACCCTAGGGGTGGGGGCGCCCACCGGCTTGGGGCACTCCACCCCTTGCCGCCGCCCCCGGAGATTGGATCTCGAGGCCGCCACTTCTGGGGCCTATATAAAGGGGGGAGGGGGGGCTGCTGTACCCATCTCCAAGGCGCATCCCCTCCCCTCCCCAACACTTCTCCTCCTCCGTAAGAGCTCGGCGAAGCCTGCCCGAGTATCTTGCTTCTCCACCATCACCACGCCGCTGCTGCCGGTGGAGCTGTCTTCTCAACCTCTCCTTCCTCCTTGCTGGATCAAGACGGAGGAGACGCCGCCGTCCCGCACGTGTGTTGAGCGCGGAGGTGCTGTCCGTTCAGCACTTGGACATCGGTGATCTGAATCACGTTCGAGTACGACTCCATCATCACCTTGCAAGCTTCACACGCGATCTACAAGTGGTATGTAGATGCAAACTCTCTCCGTTACTCGTTGCTTAGATGAACTCATAGATGGATCTTCGTGAAGTCAGAGGAAAATTTTTAATTTTCTCGCAACGTTCCCCAACAATATTAATTATCTTACTAAAATAGATTAGTTCATTAATTCAACTAGTTCAACTAGTTTATTAATTTACTTACTAAACTAGTTCAACTACAACTAAAGTAGTTCAACTACCACTACTACTACTAAAAATCTAGTACTAACTAAGCTAAATTAATTAACATCTAGTACTAGCTAACCCTAAATTAACATCTACTACTAAATCTAGTACTAACTAGTGGCAGGGGGTGGGGGCGACGGAGAGGTAGCTAGGGGCGGCGAGGTCGAGGCGGTGGGAGGAGGCTGCCGGCGTGGAGGGAGGAGGGCGGCCGAGGCGGATGGAGGAGGCGGCGGCGGAGGAGGAGGGCGGCCATGAGCGGATGGGAGGATGTGCGAGGAGGATGGAGGAGGACGGAAGGAGGAGTACCTCGGCGGCGACGAACAGCGGCGGCGGCGGCGGCGACAGACGGCGGCGGTTGACGGCGAGAGTGAGAGTGTGAGTGTGAAGGGCGGTCCTCCCGTGGGGATAAGGTAGGGATAGTTGTAGCGCGTTTGACAAAAGCGCTACAGCTAACGTAAGTAGCAGATGGCGCTCTACAGCATAGTGCGCCATGCTATAGCTAGCGGGGGCCAAGGTCATGGCAACTATAGCGATGGCGCTGTATGCATAAACGCGCTCTCGCTACTTCCAAGTCGATGGCGCTTTAGCGGACACGCGCTGCTGCTAAGTAGCAGTAGCGTGGTATTTTGAAGCGCGCTGCAGGTAAGATTCTGTGTATAGGCTTTTCCCTAGTAGTGTGATGATGATGGCCATGTTGTCAGGAGGAAGAGCCAGTACATCAGGTATAACCCCAAAACAGATATCCCCATGTTCTGTTTAGGAATGGTTTTCAGGAGCAAGAGCCAAATGAAAAAGGCACTAATAAAGTATGGGTTGCTGACATTTAGAAGTATTATTTTCATGAAGTCAGAGGATGAAAGGATTAGGGCTAAGTGTGGTTGGCCTGGATGTCCATGGCTTATATATGGTGCAAAGACTACCAGGTGTTCCAGGTTTCAGGTCCTAACATATGAGGATGAACATATGTGTGCTCCAAATAGGGACAATCACCTTGTAACTGCAAAACTCATTGCAAGAAGGTATGAGCATATCTTAAGGGCCAATCCCACTTGGAAGATTGATAGCATTAAGGCCACTGTTCTGAAGGATTTCTTTGCTGATGTATCAACATCAAAGTGCAAGGCTGCAAAGAAGATAGTGAAGGAAATATGCCCAAGAGGCAATAATAAAGTTATTATTTATTTCCTTATATCATGATAAATGTTTATTATTCATGCTAGAATTGTATTAACCGGAAACATAATACATGTGTGAATACATAGACAAACATAGTGTCACTAGTATGCCTCTACTTGACTAGCTCGTTTATCAAAGATGGTTATGTTTCCTAGCCATGGACAAAAGAGTTGTCATTTGATTAATGGGATCACATCATTAGGAGAATGATGTGATTGACATGACCCATTCCGTTAGCCTATCACTTGATCGTTTAGTATGTTGCTATTGCTTTCTACATGACTTATACATGTTCCTGTAACTATGAGATTATGCAACTCCCGTTTACCGGAGGAACACTTTGGGTGCTACAAAACGTCACAATGTAACTGGGTGATTATAAAGGAGTACTACAGGTGTCTCCAAAGGTACATGTTGGGTTGGCGTATTTCGAGATTAGGTTTTGTCACTCCGATTGTCGGAGAGGTATCTCTGGGCCCTCTCGGTAATGCACATCACTATAAGCCTTGCAAGCAATGTGACCAATGAGTTGGTTACGGGATGATGCGTTATGGAACGAGTAAAGAGACTTGCCGGTAACGAGATTGAACTAGGTATTGGATACCGATGATCAAATCTCGGGCAAGTAACATACCGATGACAAAGGGAACAACGTATGTTGTTATGCGGTTTGACCGATAAAGATCTTCGTAGAATATGTAGGAACCAATATGGGCATCCAGGTCCCTCTATTGGTTATTGACCGAGAATGGTTCTAGGTCATGTCTAGATAGTTCTCGAACCCGTAGGGTCCGCACGCTTAACGTTACGATGACAGTTTTATTATGAGTTTATAAGTTTTGATGTATCGAAGTTTGTTCGGAGTCCCGGATGTGATCACGGACATGACGAGGAGTCTCGAAATGGTCGAGACATAAAGATTGATATATTGGATGACTATATTCGGACACCGGAAGTGTTCCGGGTGATTTCGGAGAAAACCGGGGTGCCAGGGGGGGGGGGTTACCGGAACCCCCCGGGAGAGTTAATGGGCCACATGGGCCTTGGTGGGAAGAGAGAGGGGCGGCCAGGGTGGGCTGTGCGCCCCCTCTCCCTCTGGTCCAAATTGGACTAGGAGGGGGGGGGCGGCGCCCCCCTTTCCTTCCCCCCTCTCCCCCTTCCTTCCCCCTCCTAGTAGGAGTAGGAAAGGAGGAGTCCTAGTCCTACTAGGAGGAGGATTCCTCCTCCCTTGGCGCGCCAAAGGGCGGCCGCCTCCCCTTGCTCCTTTATATACGGGCGGGGGCACCCCATAGACACAGAAGTTGATCTACGGATCGTTCCTTAGCCGTGTGCGGTGCCCCCCTCCACCATATTCCACCTCGGTCATATCGTCGCGGAGTTTAGGCGAAGCCCTGCGCCGGTAGAACATCATCATCGTCACCGCGCCGTCGTGCTGACGGAACTCATCTCCGGAGCTCGGCTGGATCGGAGGCCGGAGATCGTCATCGAGCTGAACGTGTGTTGAACTCGGAGGCCCCATACGTTCGGTGCTTGGATCGGTCGGATCGTGAAGACGTGCGACTACATCAACTGCGTTGTCATAACGCTTCCGCTTACGGTCTACGGGGGTACGTGGACGAACACTCTTCCCTCTCGTTGCTATGCCATCACCATGATCTTGCGTGTGCGTAGGAAATTTTTGGAAATTACTACGTTTCTCAACAGTGGCATCCGAGCCTAGGTTTTATGCGTTGATGTTATATGCACGAGTAGAACACAAGTGAGTTGTGGGCGATACAAGTCATACTGCTTACCAGCATGTCATACTTTGGTTCAGCGGTATTGTTGGATGAAGAGGCCCGGACCGACATTACGCGTACGCTTACGCGAGACTGGTTCTACCGACGTGCTTTGAACACAGGTGGCTGGCGGGTGTCAGTTTCTCCAACTTTAGTTGAACCGAGTGTGGCTACGCCCGGTCCTTGCGAAGGTTAAAACAGCACTAACTTGACGAACTATCGTTGTGGTTTTGAGGCGTAGGTAAGAATGGTTCTTGCTCAGCCCGTAGCAGCCACTTAAAATTTGCAACAACAAAGTAGAGGACGTCTAACTTGTTTTTGCAGGGCATGTTGTGATGTTATATGGTCAAGACGTGATAAGATATAAGTTGTTGTATGAGATGATCATGTTTTGTTGAAGTTATCGGCAACTGGCAGAAGCCCTATGGATGTCTTTTTGTTGCATAAGATGCAAGTGCCAAATAATTGCTTTAGTTTATCGCTATATGATAGCAATAGTTGCAAGAGCAATAGTTGGTGAGACAACCATGTGATGACACATTGATATAGATCAAGATGATGAAGATCATGGTGTCGTGCCGGTGACGATAGAGATCATGACAGTACTTTGGAGATGGAGATCAAAGGCACAATATGATCATGGCCATATCATGTCACATATTTTGATTCATATGATGTTTCTCTATTATACATCTTATTCTTGCTTTGATTGACGGTAGCATTTTAAGATGATCTCTCACTAATTATCAAGAAATGTTCTCCCTGAGTATGCACCGTTGCCAAAGTTCGTCGTGCCCAGGCACCACGTGATGATCGGGTGTGATAAGCTCTACGTCCATCTACAATGGGTGCAAGCCAGTTTTGCACACGCAGAATACTCAGGTTAAACTTGACGAGCCTAGCATATGCAGATATGGCCTCGGAGCATGGAGACCGAAAGGTCGAGCGTGAATCATATAGTAGATATGATCAACATAGTGATGTTCACCATTAAAAACTACTCCATCTCACGTGATAATCGGTTATGGTTTAGTTGATTTGGATCACGTGATCACTTAGATGACTAGAGAGATGTCTGTCTAAGTGGGAGTTCTTAAGTAGTATGATTAATTAAACTTAAATTTATCATGAACTTACTCCTGGTAGTATTTTGCAAATTATGTTGTAAGATCAATAGCTTGCGTTGTTGCTTTCATATGTTTATTTTGATATGTTCCTAGAGAAAACTGTGTTGAAAGATGTTAGTAGCAATGGTGCGGATTGGATCCGTGATCTGAGGTTTATCCTCATTGCTGCGGAGAAGAATTATGTCCTTGATGCACCGCTAGGTGACAAACCTATTGCAGGAGCATATGCAGACGTTATGAACGTTTGCCTAGCTCAATATGATGACTACTTGATAGTTTTGTGCACCATGCTTTATGGCTTAGAATTGGGACTTCAAAGACGTTTTGAACGTCATGGACCATATGAGATGTTCCAGGAATCGAAGTTAGTATTTCAAGCAAATACCCGAGTTGAGAGATATGAAGTCTCCAACAAGTTCTATAGCTAAAAGATGGAGGAGAATCGCTCAACTAGTGAGCATGTGCTCAGATTGTCTGGGTACTACAATCGCTTGAATCAAGTGGGAGTTAACCTTCCAGATAAAATAGTGATTGACAGAATTCTCCAGTCACCATCACCAAGTTAGTAGAACTTCGTGATGAACTATAATATGCAAGGGATGACGAAAGTGATTCCCAAGCTCTTCGTGATGTTGAAATCGACGAAGGTAGATATCAAGAAAGAGCATCAAGTGTTGATGATTGACAAGATCACTAGTTTCAAGAAAAGGGCAAAAGGAAAGAAAGGGAAACTTCAAATAGAATGGCAAACAGGTTGTCACTCCCGTGAAGAAGCCCAAAGCTGGACCTAAGCCTGAAACTGAGTGCTTCTACTGCAAAGGAAATGGTCACTGGAAGTGGAACTACTCCAAATATTTGGTGGATAAGAAGGATGGCAAAGTGAACAAGGGTATATTTTGATGTATAGGTTATTGATGTGTACCTTACTAGTGTTTATAGTAGCCCCTGAGTATTTGTTACTTGTTCGGTTGCTAAAAAATTTAGTAACTCGAAACAGGAGTTATAGAATAAACAGAGACTAGTTAAAGGGGATGTGATGATGAGTGTTGCAAGTAGTTCCAAGATTGATATGATCATCATCGCACACTCCCTATACTTTCGGGATTAGTGTTAAACCTAAATAAATGTTATTTAGCGTTTGCGTTGAGCATGAATATGATTTGATCATGTTTATTGCAATACGGTTATTCATTTAAAGTCAGAGAATAATTGCTGTTCTGTTTACATGAATAAAACCTTCAACGGTCATACACCCAACGAAAATAGTTTGTTGGATCTCGATCGTACTGATACACATATTCATAATATTGATGCCAAAAGATGCAAAGTTAATAATGATAGTGCAACTTATTTGTGGCACTGCCGTTTGGGTCATATCGGTGTAAAGCGCATGAAGAAACTCCATAAAGATGGATTTTCGGAATCACTTGGTTATGAATCATTTAATACTTGCGAACCGTGCCTTTTGGGCAAGATGACTAAAACTCCGTTCTCCGGAACAATGGAACAAGCTACTGACTTATTGGAAATAATACATACCGATGTATGTGATCCAATGAGTGTTGATGCTCGTGGCAAGTATCGTTATTTTCTGACCTTCACAAAATGATTTGAGCAGATATAGGTATATCTACTTGATGAAACATAAGTCTGAAATAATTGAAAGGTTCAAAGAATTTTAGAGTGAAGTGGAAAAATCATCGTAACAAGAAAATAAAGTTTCTGCAATCTGATCACGGAGATGAATATTTGAGTTACGAGTTTGGTCTTCAATTAAAACAATGTGGAATAGTTTCACAGCTCACGCCACCTGGAACACCACAATGTTATGGTGTGTCCGAACGTCATAACCGCACTTTATTGGATATGGTGCGATCTATGATGACTCTTATTGATTTACCATTATCGTTTTGGGGTTATGCATTAGAGACAGCTGCATTCACGATTAAAAGGGCACCATCTAAATCCGTTGAGACGACACTATATGAACTGTGGTTTAGCAAGAAACCCAAGTTGTCGTTTCTTAAAGTTTGGGGCTACGATGCTTATGTGAAAAAGTTTCATCCTGATAAGCTCAAAACCCAAATCAGAGAAGTGCGTCTTCATAGAATACCCGAAGGAAACTGTTGGGTACACCTTCTATCACAGATCAGAAGGCAAGATATTCGTTGCTAAAAATGGATCCTTTCTAGAGAAGGAGTTTCTCTCGAAAGAAGTGAGTGGGAGGAAAGTAGAACTTGATGAGGTAATTGTACCTTCTCCCAAATTGGAAAATAGTTCATCACTAAAATCAGTTCTAGTGATTCCTACACCAATTAGTGAGGAAGCTAATGATGATGATCATGAAACTTCAGATCAAGTTACTAAAGAACCTCGTAGGTCTTCCAGAGTACGGTCTGCACCAGAGTGGTACGGTATTCCTGTTCTGAAAGTCATGTTACTAGATCATGCTAAACCTACGAACTATGAGAAAGCGATGATGAGCCCAGATTCCGCAAAATGGCTTAAGGCCATGAAATCTGAGATGGGATCCATGTATGAGAACAAAGTGTGGACTTTGGTGGAGTTGCCCGATGATCGGCAAGCCATATTGTATAAGTGGATCTTCAAGAGGAAGACAGACGTTGATAGTAGTGTTACTATCTACAAAGCTCGACTTGTCACAAAAAGGTTTTTGACAAGTTCAAGGTGTTGACTACAATGAGATTTTCTCAACTGCAGCGATGCTTAAGTCTGTCCGAATCATGTTAGCAATTGCCACAATTTATGAAATCTGGCAAATGGATGTCAAAACTGCATTCCTTAATGGTTTTCTCAAAGAAGAGTTGTATATGATGCAACCAGAAGGTTTTGTCAATCCTAAAGGTACTAACAAAATGTGCATGCTCCAGCGATCCATCTATGGACTGGTGCAAGCATCTCGGAGTTGGAATATACGCTTTGATGAGTTGATCAAAGCATATAGTTTTGTACAGACTTACGGTGAAGCCTGTATTTACAAGAAAGTGAGTGGGAGCACTACAGCATTTCTGATAAGTATATGTGAATGACATATTGTTGATCGGAAATAATATAGAATTATTCTGCAAAGCATAAAGGAATGTTTGAAAGGAGTTCTTTCAAATAAAGTCCTCAGTAAAGCTACTTACATATTGAGCATCAAGATCTATTGAGATAGATCAAGACGCTTGATAAGATTTTCAATGAGTACATACCTTGACAAGATTTTGAAGTAGTTCAAAATGGAACAGTCAAAGAAGGAGTTCTTGCTTGTGTTGCAAGGTGTAAAGTTGAGTAAGACTCAAGACCCGACCATAGCAGAAAATAGAAAGAGAATGAAAAGTCATTCCCTACGCCTCAGTCATTGGTTCTATAAAGTATGCTATGCTGTGAACCAGACCTATTGTATACTCTGCCCTGGTTTGGCAAGGGAGTACAATAGTGATCTAGGATTAGATCACTGGACATTGGTCAAAATTATCCTTAGTGGAATAAGGATATGTTTCTCAATTATGGAGGTGACAAAAGGTTAAATAAGTAAAAGGTTACGTCAAGATAAGTTTTGGCACTGATCCAGATGGCTCTAAGTCTTAATCTGGATACATATTGAAAGTGGGAGCAATTAGCTAGAGTAGCTCCGTGCAGAGTATTGTAGACATAGAATACTTGCAAAATACATACGGCTCTGAATGTGACAGACCCATTGACTAAACTTCTCTCATGAGCAAAACATGATCATACCTTTGTACTCTTTGGGTGTTAATCACATAGCGATGTGAACTAGATTATCGACTCTAGTAAACCCTTTGGGTGTTGGTCACATGACAATGTGAACTATGGGTGTTAATCATATACAGATATGATTATTGGTGTTAAATCACATGGCGATGTGAACTAGATTATTGACTCTAGTGCAAGTGGGAGACTGAAGGAAATATGCCCTAGAGGAAATAATAAAGTTATTATTTATTTCCTTATATCATGATAAATGTTTATTATTCATGCTAGATTTGTATTAACCGGAAACATAATACATGTGTGAATACATAGACAAACATAGTGTCACTAGTATGCCTCTACTTGACTAGCTCGTTTATCAAAGATGGTTATGTTTCCTAGCCATGGACAAAAGAGTTGTCATTTGATTAACGGGATCACATCATTAGGAGAATGATGTGATTGACATGACCCATTCCGTTAGCCTAGCACTTGATCGTTTAGTATGTTGCTATTGCTTTCTTCATGACTTATACATGTTCCTGTAACTATGAGATTATGCAACTCCGTTTACGGAGGAACACTTTGGTGCTACCAAACGTCACAACGTAATCGGGTGATTATAAAGGAGTACTACAGGTGTCTCCAAAGGTACATGTTGGGTTGGCGTATTTTGAGATTAGGTTTTGTCACTCCGATTGTCAGAGAGGTATCTCTGGGCCCTCTCGGTAATGCACATCACTATAAGCCTTGCAAGCAATGTGACCAATGAGTTGGTTACGGGATGATGCATTACGGAACGAGTAAAGAGACTTGCTGGTAACGAGATTGAACTAGGTATTGGATACCGACGATCAAATCTCGGGCAAGTAACATACCGATGACAAAGGGAACAACGTATGTTGTTATGCGGTTTGACCGATAAAGATCTTCGTAGAATATGTAGGAACCAATATGGGCATCCAGGTCACGCTATTGGTTATTGACCGAGAATGGTTCTAGGTCATGTCTACATAGTTCTCGAACCCGTAGGGTCCGCACGCTTAACGTTACGATGACAGTTTTATTATGAGTTTATAAGTTTTGATGTACCAAAGTTTGTTCGGAGTCCCGGATGTGATCACGGACATGACGAGGAGTCTCGAAATGGTCGAGACATAAAGATTGATATATTGGACGACTATATTCGGACACCGGAAGTGTTCCGGGTGATTTGGAGAAAACCGTCTGGGGGGTTACGGAACCCCGGGAGAGTTAATGGGCCACATGGGCCTCGGTGGGAAGAGAGAGGGGCGGCCAGGGTGGGTCGCGCGCCCCCTCTCTCTCTGGTCCGAATTGGACTAGGAGGGGGGGCGGCGCCCACTTTCCTTCCCCCCTCTCCCCCTTCCTTCCCCCTCCTAGTAGGAGTAGGAAAGGAGGAGTCCTACTCCTACTAGGAGGAGGATTCCTCCTCCCTTGGCGCGCCCAAGGGGCGGCCGCCTCCCCTTGCTCCTTTATATCACGGGGCAGGGGCACCCCATAGACACAGAAGTTGATCTACGGATCGTTCCTTAGCCGTGTGCGGTGCCCCCCTCCACCATATTCCACCTCGGTCATATCGTCGCGGAGTTTAGGCGAAGCCCTGCGCCGGTAGAACATCATCATCGTCACCACGCCGTCGTGCTGATGGAACTCATCTCCGGAGCTCGGCAGGATCGGAGGCCGGAGATCGTCATCGAGCTGAACGTGTGCTGAACTCGGAGGCCCCGTACGTTCGGTGCTTGGATCGGTCGGATCGTGAAGACGTACGACTACATTAACTGCGTTGTCATAACGCTTCCGCTTACGGTCTACGAGGGTATGTAGACGAACACTCTTCCCTCTCGTTGCTATGCCATCACCATGATCTTGCATGTGCGTAGGAAATTTTTTGAAATTACTACGTTCCTCAACAGTGGCATCCGAGCCTAGGTTTTATGCGTTGATGTTATATGCACGAGTAGAACACAAGTGAGTTGTGGGCGATACAAGTCATACTGCTTACCAGCATGTCATACTTTGGTTCAGTGGTATTGTTGGATGAAGTGGCCTGGACCAACATTACGCGTACGCTTACGCGAGACTGGTTCTACCGACGTGCTTTGCACACAGGTGGCTGGCGGGTGTCAGTTTCTCCAACTTTAGTTGAACCGAGTGTGGCTACGCCTGGTCCTTGCGAAGGTTAAAACATCACTAACTTGACGAACTATCGTTGTGGTTTTGATGCGTAGGTAAGAATGGTTCTTGCTCAGCCCGTAGCAGCCACGTAAAATTTGCAACAACAAAGTAGAGGACGTCTAACTTGTTTTTGCAGGGCATGTTGTGATGTTATATGGTCAAGACGTGATAAGATATAAGTTGTTGTATGAGATGATCATGTTTTATTGAAGTTATCAGCAACTGGCAGAAGCCCTATGGATGTCTCTTTGTTGCATAAGATGCAAGTGCCAAATAATTGCTTTAGTTTATCGCTATACGATAGCAATAGTTGCAAGAGCAATAGTTGGTGAGACAACCATGTGATGACACATTGATATAGATCAAGATGATGAAGATCATGGTGTCGTGCGGTGACGATAGAGATCATGACAAGATTTTTTGGAGATGGAGATCAAAGGCGCAAGATGATCATGGCCATATCATGTCACTATTTTGATTGCATATGATGTTTATCTATTATACATCTTATTCTTGCTTTGATTGACGGTAGCATTTTAAGATGATCTCTCACTAATTATCAAGAAGTGTTCTCCCTGAGTATGCACCGTTGCCAAAGTTCGTCGTGCCCAGACACCACGTGATGATCGGGTGTGATAAGTGAAGGAAATATGCCCTAGAGGCAATAATAAAGTTATTATTTATTTCCTTATTTCATGATAAATGTTTATCATTCATGCTAGAATTGTATTAACCGGAAACATGATACATGTGTGAATGCATAGACAAAACAACATGTCACTAGTATGCCTCTACTTGACTAGCTTGTTAATCAAAGATGGTTATGTTTCCTAACCATAGACAAGGAGTTGTTATTTGATTAACAAGGTCACATCATTAGTTGAATGATCTGATTGACATGACCCATTCCATTAGCTTAGCACACGATCGTTTAGTATGTTGCTACTGCTTTTATCCATGACTTATACATGTTCCTATAACTATGAGATTATGCAACTCCGTTTACGGAGGAACACTTTGGTGCTACCAAACGTCACAACGAATCGGGTGATTATAAAGGAGTACTACAGGTGTCTCCAAAGGCAGATGTTGGGTTGGCGTATTTCAAGATTAGGTTTTGTCACTCCGATTGTCGGAGAGGTATCTCTGGGCCCTCTCGGTAATACACATCAACTGAAGCCTTGCAAGCACTACAACTAATGAGCTAGTTGTGAGATGATGTATTACGGAACGAGTAAAGAGACTTACCGGTAACGAGATTGAACTAGGTATTGGATACCGACGATCGAATCTCGGGCAAGTAACATACCGATGACAAAGGGAACAACGTATGTTGTTATGCGGTCTGACCGACAAAGATCTTCGTAGAATATGTAGGAACCAATATGGGCATCCAGGTCCGCTATTGGTTATTGACCGAGAATAGTTCTAGGTCATGTCTACATTGTTCTCGAACCGTAGGGTCCGCACGCTTAAGGTTTCGATGATGGTTATTATGAGTTTATGTATTTTGATGTACCAAGAAGTTCGAGTCCCGGATGTGATCACGGACATGACGAGGAGTCTCGAAATGGTCGAGACATAAAGATTGATATATTGGAAGCCTATGCTTGGAGTTCGAATGGTTCCGTGAAAACAGGAATTTACCGAGTACCGGAGGTTACGGAACCCCGGGGTAAATGGGCCTCGGTGGGCCTCGAGGAGAAGAGGAAGGGCCGGCCAGGGTGCAGCCCCCTTCCCCCCAGTCCGAATAGGACAAGGAGGGGGCGGCCCTTTCCTCTTCCCCCTCCCCCCAATCCTATTCCAACTAGGAAAGGGGGGGAGTCCTACTCCCGGTGGGAGTAGGACTCCTCCGGCGCGCCCTCCTCTAGGCCGGCCGGCCTCCCCCCTCCCTCCTTTATATACGGGGGCAGGGGGGCACCCTAGGACACACAAGTTTGATCTACAGGATCGTTCCTTAGCCGTGTGCGGTGCCCCCTCCACCATATTCCACCACGGTCATACCGTCATGAAGCTTAGGCGAAGCCTGCTTGCGTGAAACATCAAGATCGTCCACCACGCCGTCGTCTTGACGAACTCTCCCTCGACACTCGGCTGGATCGAGTCGAGGGCGTCATCGAGCTGTCGTGTGTCAAGAACTCGGGCGCGGAGTAACGGCGCCGGATCGGTCGGATCGCGAGGAGAACGTCGACTACTTCCTCTACGTTGTGATCGCTTCGCCGGGTCTACAAGGGTATGTAGACAACACTCTCCCCTCTCGTTGCTATGCATCACCATGATCTTGCGTGTGCGTGGGAAATTTTTGAAATTACTACGTTCCCCAAACAAAGGTATCGAGCCTAGGTTTTATGGTTTGATGTTTTGCACGAGTAGAACACAAGTGAGTTGTGGGCGATACAAGTCATACTACCTACCAGCATGTCATACTTTGGTTCAGCGGTATTGTGAGATGAAGCGGCCTGACCGACATTACGCGTGCGCTTCTGCGAGACTGGTTTCACCGCCACGAGCACTCGTTGCTTAAAGGTGACTGGTGGGTGCTGTCTCTCTCACTTTAGTTGAACTGAGTGTGGCTACGCCCGGTCCTTGAGAAGGTTAAACGAGTCTATTTGACGAATATCGTTGTGGTTTTGATGCGTGGGTGAGACTGGTTCTTGCTTAAGCCCGTAGCAGCCACGTAAAATTTGCAACAACAAAGTAGAGGACGTCTAACTTGTTTTTGCAGGGCATGTTGTGATGTGATACGGTCAAGACGTGATGTTATATTTTATTGTATGAGATAATCATGTTTTGTAACCGGTTATCGGCAATCGGCAGAGCCATATGGTTGTCGCTTTATTGTATGCAATGCAATCGCTACGTAATGCTTTACTTTATCACTAAGCGGTAGAGATAGTCGTAGAAGCATAAGATTGGCGAGACGACAACGATGCTACGATGGAGATCAAGGTGTCGCGCCGGTGGCGATGGTGATCATGGTGGTGCTGCGGAGATGAAGATCACGAAGCACAAGATGATGATGACCATATCATATCACTTATATTGATTTGCATGTGATGTTTATCCTTTATGCATCTTATCTTGCTTTGATTGACGGTAGCATTATAAGATGATCTCTCACTAAATTATCAAGAAGTGTTCTCCCGAGTATGCACCGTTGCCAAAGTTCGTCGTGCCCGGACACCACGTGATGATCGGGTGTGATAAGCTCTCGTCCATCTACAATGGGTGCAAGCCAGTTTTGCACAAGCAGAATACTCGGGTTATACTTGACGAGCCTAGCATATGCAGATATGGCCTCGAACACGGAGACCGAAAGGTCGGCGTGAATCATATAGTAGATATGATCAACATAAGATGTTCACCATTGAAAACTACTCCATTTCACGTGATGATCGGTTATGGTTTAGTTGATTTGGATCACGTGATCACTTGGATGACTAGAGATGTCTTTCTCGAGTGGGAGTTCTTAAGTAATATGATTAATTAAACTTAAATTTATCATGAACTTAGTACCGATAGTATCTTGCTTGTTTATGTTTGATTGTAGATAGATGGCTCGTCTTTGTTGTTCCGTTGAATTTTAGTGCGTTCCTTGAGAAAGCAAAGTTGAAAGATGATGGTAGCAATTACACGGATCGGGTCCGTAACTCGAGGATTATCCTCATTGCTGCATGAAGAGTTACGTCTGGAAGCACCGCTGGGTGCCGGTGCCAACCTCTTCTTTGGAGCAACACCAGATGTTGTGAGCGTCTGGCGAGCAAAGCTGATGACTACTCTATAGTTCAGTGTGCCATGCTTTACGGCTTAGAACCGGGACTTCAACGTCGTTTTGAGCGTCATGGAGCATATGAGATGTTCCAGAGTTGAAGTTAATATTCAACAGAATGCCCGGATTGAGAGATATGAAGTCTCCAATAAGTTCTATAGCTGCAAGATGGAGGAGAATAGTTTTGTTAGTGAGCATATACTCGTAATGTCCGGGTACTACAATCACTTGACACAATTGGGAGTTAATCTTCCGGATGATTGTGTCATTGATGTAATTCTTCAATCACGCCACCAAGCTACAAAGGCTTCGTGATGAACTATAATATGCAAGGGTTAGTAAAGACTATACCGAGCTCTTCGCAATGCTAAAGGCTGCGGAGGTACAAATCAAGAAGGAGCATCAAGTGTTGATGGTCAATAAGACCACTAGTTTCAAGAAGAAAGGCAAAGGGAAGAAGAAGGAACTTCAAGAAGAACAGCAAGCAAGTTGCTGCTCAGAGAAGAAACCCAAGTCTGGACCTAAGCCTGAAACTGAGTGCTTCTACCGCAAGCGACTGGTCACTTTGAAGCGGAACTGCCCCAAGTATTTGGCGGATAAGAAGGATGGCAAGGTGAACAAAGGTATATGTGATATACATGTTATTGATGTGTACCTTACTAGAGCTCGCAGAGCACTGGTATTTGATATCTTGGTTACTGTTGCTAATATTTGCAACTCAAACAGGACTACGGATTGCTTAACACCGCAAAGGACGAGGTGACGATCGCGTGGGAAATGGTTCCAAAGTCGATGTGATCGCGGTCGGCACGCTACCTCTACATCTACCTTCGGGATTAGTTTTAGACCTAAATAATTGTTATTTGGTGCATGCGTTGAGCATGAACATTATATCTGGATCTTGTTTGATGCGAGACGGTTATTCATTTAAATCGAGAATAATGGTTGTTCTATTTATATGAGTAATATCTTTTATGGTCATGCACCCTTGAGGAGTGGTCTATTTTGATTAATCTCGATAGTAGTGATACACATATTCATAATGTTGAAACCAAAAGATGCAGAGTTGATAATGATAGTGCAACTTATTTGTGGCACTCGCCGTTTAGGTCATATCGGTATAAAGCGCATGAAGAAACTCCATCTTGATGGACTTTTGGAGTCACTTGATTATGAATCACTTGGCACTTATGAACCGTGCCTCATGGGCAAGATGACCGAACACCGTTCTCCGTAATATGGAGAGAGCAACAGATTTGTTGGAAATCATACATACCGATGTATGTGGTCCGATGAATGTTGAGGCTCGTGGCGGATATCGTTATTTTCTCACCTTCACAGATGACTTAAGCAGATATGGGTATATCTACTTAATGAAACATAAGTCTGAAACATTTGAAAAGTTCAAAGAATTTCAGAGTGAAGTTGAAAATCATCGTAATAAGAAAATTAAATTTCTACGATCGATCGTGGAGGTGAATATTTGAGTTACGAGTTTGGTCTACATTTGAAACAATGCGGAATAGTTTACGAACTCACGCCACCCGAACACCACAGCGAAATGGTGTGTCCGAACGTCGTAATCGTACTTTACTAGATATGGTACGATCTATGATGTCTCTTACAGATTTACCGCTATCGTTTTGGGGTTATGCTCTAGAGACGGCCGCATTCACACTGAATAGAACACCGTCGAAATCCGTTGAGACGACACCTTATGAACTGTGGTTTGGCAAGAAACCAAAGTTGTCATTTCTTAAAGTTTGGGGATGCGATGCTTATGTGAAAAAGCTTCAACCTGATAAGCTCGAACCCAAATCGGAAAAATGTGTCTTCATAGGATACCCAAAGGAGACAGTTGGGTACACCTTCTATCACAGATCCGAAGGCAAGACATTCGTTGCTAAGAATGGATCCTTTCTAGAGAAGGAGTTTCTCTCGAAAGAAGTGAGTGGGAGGAAAGTAGAACTTGATGAGGTAATAGTACCTTCTCCCTTACTTGAAAGTAGTTCGTCGCAGAAACCGGTTTCTGAGACATCTACACCAAGTAGTGAGGAAGTTAATGATGTTGATCATGAAACTTCAGATCAAGTTACTACAGAACCTCGTAGATCAACCAGAGTAAGATCCGCACTGAGTGGTACGGTAATCCTGTTCGAAATCATGCTACTAGATCATGATGAACCTACGAACTATGAAGAAGCGATGGTGAGCACAGATTCATAAAATGGCTTGAGGCCATGAAATCTGAGATGGGATCCATGTATGAAAACAAAGTATGGACTTTGGTTGACTTGCCCGAGGGTAGGCAAGCAATAGAAAACAAGTGGATCTTCAAGAAGAAGACCGACGCGACGGTAATGTTATCGTCTACAAAGCTCGACTTGTCGCAAAGGGTTTTCGACAAGTTCAAGGGGTTGACTACGATGAGACCTTCTCACCCGTAGCGATGCTTAAGTCTGTCCGAATCATGTTAGCAATTGCCGCATTTTATGATTATGAAATTTGGCAAATGGATGTAAAGACTGCATTCTGAATGGATTTACGGAAGAAGAGTTGTATATGATGCAGCCAGAAGGTTTTATCGATCCAAAGGGAGCTAACAAAGTGTGCAAGCTCCAGCGATCCATCTATGGACTGGTGCAAGCATCTCGGAGTTGGAATAAACGCTTTGATAGTGTGATCAAAGCATTTGGGTTTGTACAGACTTTTGGAGAAGCTCAGATTTACAAGAAAGTGAGTGGGAGCTCAGAGCATTTCTGATATTATATGTAGATGACATATTGCTGATCGGAAATGATATAGAATTTCTGGATAGCATAAAGGGATACTTGAATAAAAGTTTTTCAATGAAAGACCTCGGTGAAGCTGCTTACATATTGGGCATTAAGATCTATAGAGATAGATCAAGACGCTTAATTGGACTTTCACAAAGCACATACCTTGACAAAATTTTGAAAAGGTTCAAAATGGATCAAGCAAAGAAAGGGTTCTTGCCTGTGTTACAAGGTGTGAAGTTGAGTCAGACTCAATGCCCGACCACTGCAGAAGATAGAGAGAAAATGAAAGATGTTCCCTATGCTTCAGCCATAGGCTCTATCATGTATGCAATGCTGAGTACCAGACCTGATGTGTGCCTTGCTATAAGCCTAGCAGGGAGGTACCAAAGTAATCCAGGAGTGGATCACTGGACAGCGGTCAAGAACATCCTGAAATACCTGAAATGGACTAAGGATATGTTTCTCGTATATGGAGGTGACAAAGAGCTCATCGTGGCAGTTACGTTGATGCAAGCTTTGACACTGATCCGGACGATTCTAAATCGCAGACCGGATACGTATTTACACTAAACGGAGGAGCTGTTAGTTGGTGCAGTTCTAAACAAAGCGTCGTAGCGGGATCTACATGTGAAGCGGAGTACATAGCAGCTTTGGAAGCAGCTAATGAAGGAGTCTGGATGAAGGAGTTCATATCCGATCTAGGTGTCATACCTAGTGCATCGGGTCCGATGAAAATCTTCTGTGACAATACTGGAGCAATTGCCTTAGCAAAGGAATCCAGATTTCACAAGAGGACCAAGCACATCAAGAGACGCTTCAATTCCATCCGGACTTAGTCCGTGGGAGACATAGAGATTTGCAAGATACATACGGATCTGAATGTTGCGAGACCCGCTGACTAAGCCTCTTCCACGAGCAAAACATGATCAGCACCAAGACTCCATGGGTGTTAGAATCATTACTATGTAATCTAGATTATTGACTCTAGTGCAAGTGGGAGATCAAGGAAATATGCCCTAGAGGCAATAATAAAGTTATTATTTATTTCCTTATTTCATGATAAATGTTTATCATTCATGCTAGAATTGTATTAACCGGAAACATGATACATGTGTGAATGCATAGACAAAACAACATGTCACTAGTATGCCTCTACTTGACTAGCTTGTTAATCAAAGATGGTTATGTTTCCTAACCATAGACAAGGAGTTGTTATTTGATTAACAAGGTCACATCATTAGTTGAATGATCGATTGACATGACCCATTCCATTAGCTTAGCACACGATCGTTTAGTATGTTGCTACTGCTTTTATCCATGACTTATACATGTTCCTATAACTATGAGATTATGCAACTCCGTTTACGGAGGAACACTTTGGTGCTACCAAACGTCACAACGAATCGGGTGATTATAAAGGAGTACTACAGGTGTCTCCAAAGGCGATGTTGGGTTGGCGATTTCAAGATTAGGTTTTGTCACTCCGATTGTCGGAGAGGTATCTCTGGGCCCTCTCGGTAATACACATCAATCAAGCCTTGCAAGCACTACAAATAATGAGCTAGTTGTGAGATGATGTATTACGGAACGAGTAAAGAGACTTGCGGTAACGAGATTGAACTAGGTATTGGATACCGACGATCGAATCTCGGGCAAGTAACATACCGATGACAAAGGGAACAACGATGTTGTTATGCGGTCTGACCGACAAAGATCTTCGTAGAATATGTAGGAACCAATATGGGCATCCAGGTCCGCTATTGGTTATTGACCGAGAATAGTTCTAGGTCATGTCTACATTGTTCTCGAACCGTAGGGTCTGCACGCTTAAGGTTTCGATGCTTATTATGAGTTTATGTATTTTGATGTACCGAAGAAGTTCGAGTCCCGGATGTGATCACGGACATGACGAGGAGTCTCGAAATGGTCGAGACATAAAGATTGATATATTGGAAGCCTATGTTTGGAGTTCGAATGGTTCGGGTGAAAACAGAATTTACTGAGTACCGGAGGTTACGGAACCCCGGGGTAAATGGGCCTCGGTGGGCCTCGAGGGAGAAGAGGAAGGGCCGGCCAGGGGTGGCCACGCCCTTCCCCCAGTCCGAATAGGACAAGGAGGGGGCGCGCCTCTCTTCTTCCCTCCCCCAATCCTATTCCAACTAGGAAGGGGGAGTCCTACTCCCTGGGAGTAGGACTCCTCCCGCCGCCCTCCTCTAGGGCCGGCCGGCCTCCCCCTCCTCCTTTATATACGGGGCAGGGGGCACCCTAGAACACACAAGTTTGATCTACGGATCGTTCCTTAGCCGTGTGCGGTGCCCCCTCCACCATATTCCACCACGGTCATACCGTCAAAGCTTAGGCGAAGCCTGCGCCGTGAAACATCAAGATCGTCACCACGCCGTCAGTCGTCTCGACGAACTCTCCTCGACACTCGGCTGGATCGGAGTACGAGGATGTCATCGAGCTGTACGTGTGTCAAGAACTCGGGGGCGTCGGAGTAACGGCGCCGGGATCGGTCGGATCGCGAGGAGAACGTACGACTACTTCCTCTACGTTGTGATCGCTTCCGCTTCGGGTCTACAAGGGTATGTAGACAACCCTCTCCCCTCTCGTTGCTATGCATCACCATGATCTTGCGTGTGCGTAGGAAAATTTTTGAAATTACTACGTTCCCCAAACAATAAGCTCTACGTCCATCTACAACGGGTGCAAGCCAGTTTTGCACACGCAGAATACTCAGGTTAAACTTGACGAGCCTAGCATATGCAGATATGGCCTCGGAGCACGGAGACCGAAAGGTCGAGCGTGAATCATATAGTAGATATGATCAACATAGTGATGTTCACCATTAAAAACTACTCCATCTCACGTGATGATCGGTTATGGTTTAGTTGATTTGGATCACGTGATCACTTAAATGACTAGACAGATGTCTGTCTAAGTGGGAGTTCTTAAGTAATATGATTAATTGAACTTAAATTTATCATGAACTTAGTCCTGGTAGTATTTTGCAAATTATGTTGTAAGATCAGTAGCTTGCGTTGTTGCTTTCATATGTTTATTTTGATATGTTCCTAGAGAAAACTATGTTGAAAGATGTTAGTAGCAATGGTGCGGATTGGATCCGTGATCTGAGGTTTATCCTCGTTGCTGCGCAGAAGAATTATGTCCTTGATGCACCGCTAGGTGACAAACCTATTGCAGGAGCATATGCAGACGTTATGAACGTTTGCCTAGCTCAATATGATGACTACTTGATAGTTTTGTGCACCATGCTTTATGGCTTGAATCGGGACTTCAAAGACGTTTTGAACGACATGGACCATATGAGATGTTCCAGGAATTGAAGTTAGTATTTCAAGCAAATACCCGAGTTGAGAGATATGAAGTCTCCAACAAGTTCTATAGCTAAAAGATGGAGGAGAATCGCTCAACTAGTGAGCATGTGCTCAGATTGTCTAGGTACTACAATTGCTTGAATCAAGTGGGAGTTAATCTTCCAGATAAAATACTGATTGACAGAATTCTCCAGTCACCATCACCAAGTTAGTAGAACTTCGTGATGAACTATAATATGCAAGGGATGACGAAAGTGATTCCCAAGCTCTTCGTGATGTTGAAATCGACGAAGGTAGAAATCAAGAAAGAGCATCAAGTATTGATGATTGACAAGATCACTAGTTTCAAGAAAAGGGCAAAAGGAAAGAAAGGGAAACTTCAAATAGAATGGCAACAAGTTGTCACTCCCGTGAAGGAGCCCAAAGCTGGACATAAGCCTGAAACTGAGTGCTTCTACTGCAAAGGAAATGGTCACTGGAAGTGGAACTACTCCAAATATTTGGTGGATAAGAAGGATGGCAAAGTGAACAAGGGTATATTTTGATGTACAGGTTATTGATGTGTACCTTACTAGTGTTTATAGTAGCCCCTGAGTATTTGATACTTGTTCGGTTGCTAAAAAATTTAGTAACTCGAAACAGGAGTTATAGAATAAACAGAGACTAGTTAAAGGGGATGTGATGATGAGTGTTGGAAGTAGTTCCAAGATTGATATGATCATCATCACACACTCCCTATACTTTCGGGATTAGTGTTAAACCTAAATAAATGTTATTTAGCGTTTGCGTTGAGCATGAATATGATTTGATCATGTTTATTGCAATACGGTTATTCATTTAAAGTCAGAGAATAATTGGTGTTCTGTTTACATGAATAAAACCTTCAATGGTCATACACCCAACAAAAATAGTTTGTTGGATCTCGATCGTACTGATACACATATTCATAATATTAATGCCAAAAGATGCAAAGTTAATAATGATAGTGCAACTTATTTGTGGCACTGCCGTTTGGGCCATATCGGTGTAAAGCGCATGATGAAACTCCATAAAGATGGATTTTCGGAATCACTTGGTTATGAATCATTTAATACTTGCAAACCGTGCCTTTTGGGCAAGATGACTAAAACTCCGTTCTCCGGAACAATGGAACAAGCTACTGACTTATTGGAAATAATACATACCGATGTATGTGATCCAATGAGTGTTGATGCTCGTGGCAAGTATCATTATTTTCTGACCTTCACAAAATGATTTGAGCAGATATAGGTATATCTACTTGATGAAACATAAGTCTGAAATAATTGAACGGTTCAAAGAATTTCATAGTGAAGTGGAAAAATCATCGTAACAAGAAAATAAAGTTTCTGCGATCTGATCGCGGAGATGAATATTTGAGTTACGAGTTTGGTCTTCAATTAAAACAATGTGGAATAGTTTCACAGCTCACGCCACCTGGAACACCACAATGTTATGGTGTGTCCGAACGTCGTAACCGCACTTTATTGGATATGGTGCGATCTATGATGACTCTTATTGATTTACCATTATCGTTTTGGGGTTATGCATTAGAGACAGCTGCATTCACAATTAAAAGGGCACCATCTAAATCTGTTGAGACGACACTATATGAACTGTGGTTTAGCAAGAAACCCAAGTTGTCGTTTCTTAAAATTTGGGGCTACGATGCTTATGTGAAAAAGTTTCATCCTGATAAGCTCAAAACCCAAATCGGAGAAGTGCGTCGTCATAGAATACCCAAAGGAAACTGTTGGGTACACCTTCTATCACAGATCCGAAGGCAAGATATTCGTTGCTAAAAATGGATCCTTTCTAGAGAAGGAGTTTCTCTCGAAAGAAGTGAGTGGGAGGAAAGTAGAACTTGATGAGGTAATTGTACCTTCTCCCAAATTGGAAAATAGTTCATCACTAAAATCAGTTCTAGTGATTCCTACACCAATTAGTGAGGAAGCTAATGATGATGATCATGAAACTTCAGATCAAGTTACTACAGAACCTCGTAGGTCTTCCAGAGTACGGTCCGCACCAGAGTGGTACGGTATTCCTGTTCTGAAAGTCATGTTACTAGACCATGATAAACCTACGAACTATGAGGAAGCGATGATGAGCCCAGATTCCGCAAAATGGCTTAAGGCCATGAAATCTGAGATAGGATCCATGTATGAGAACAAAGTGTGGACTTTGGTGGAGTTGCCCGATGATCGGCAAGCCATATTGTACAAATGGATCTTCAAGAGGAAGACAGACGTTGATAGTAGTGTTACTATCTACAAAGCTCGACTTGTCGCAAAAAGGTTTTTGACAAGTTCAAGGTGTTGACTACAATGAGATTTTCTCAACTGTAGCGATGCTTAAGTCTGTCTGAATCATGTTAGCAATTGCCACAATTTATGAAATCTGGCAAATGGATGTCAAAACTGCATTCCTTAATGGTTTTCTCAAAGAAGAGTTGTATATGATGCAACCAGAAGGTTTTGTCAATCCTAAAGGTACTAACAAAATGTGCATGCTCCAGCGATCCATCTATGGACTGGTGCAAGCATCTCGGAGTTGTAATATACACTTTGATGAGTTAATCAAAGCATATAGTTTTGTACAGACTTACAGTGAAGCCTGTATTTACAAGAAAGTGAGTGGGAGCACTACAGCATTTCTGATAAGTATATGTGAATGACATATTGTTGATCGGAAATAATGTAGAATTATTATGCAAAGCATAAAGGAATGTTTGAAAGGAGTTCTTTAAAATAAAGACCTCAGTAAAGCTACTTACATATTGAGCATCAAGATCTATTGAGATAGATCAAGACGCTTGATAAGATTTTCAATGAGTACATACCTTGACAAGATTTTTAAGTAGTTCAAAATGGAACAGTCAAAGAAGGAGTTCTTGCTTGTGTTGCAAGGTATGAAGTTGAGTAAGACTCAAGACCCGACCATAGCAGAAAATAGAAAGAGAATGAAAAGTCATTCCCTATGCCTCAGTCATAGGTTATATAAAGTATGCTATGCTGTGAACCAGACCTATTGTATACTCTGCCCTGGTTTGGCAAGGGAGTACAATAGTGATCTAGCAGTAGATCACTTGACATTGGTCAAAATTATCCTTAGTGGAATAAGGATATGTTTCTCAATTATGGAGGTGACAAAAGGTTCATCGTAAAAGGTTACGTCGGTATAAGTTTCGGCACTGATCCAGATGGCTCTAAGTCTTAATCTGGATACATATTGAAAGTGGGAGCAATTAGCTAGAGTAGCTCCGTGCAGAGTATTGTAGACATAGAATATTTGCAAAATACATACGGCTCTGAATGTGACGGACCCGTTGACTAAAATTCTCTCACGAGCAAAACATGATCATACCTTTGTACTCTTTGGGTGTTAATCACATAGCGATGTGAACTAGATTATTGACTCTAGTAAACCCTTTGGGTGTTGGTCACATGACGATGTGAACTATGGGTGTTAATCATATACAGATATGATTATTGGTGTTAAATCACATGGCGATGTGAACTAGATTATTGACTCTAGTGCAAGTGGGAGACTGAAGGAAATATGCCCTAGAGGCAATAATAAAGTTATTATTTATTTCCTTATATCATGATAAATGTTTATTATTCATGCTAGAATTGTATTAACCGGAAACATAATACATGTGTGAATACATAGACAAACATAGTGTCACTAGTATGCCTCTACTTGACTAGCTCGCTTATCAAAGATGGTTATGTTTCCTAGCCATGGACAAAAGAGTTGTCATTTGATTAACGGGATCACATCATTAGGAGAATGATGTGATTGACATGACCCATTCCGTTAGCCTAGCACTTGATCATTTAGTATGTTGCTATTGCTTTCTTCATGACTTATACATGTTCCTGTAACTATGAGATTATGCAACTCCGTTTACGGAGGAACACTTTGGTGCTACCAAACGTCACAACGTAACTGGGTGATTATAAAGGAGTACTACAGGTGTCTCCAAAGGTACATGTTGGGTTGGCGTATTTCGAGATTAGGTTTTGTCACTCCGGTTGTCGGAGAGGTATCTCTGGGCCCTCTCGGTAATGCACATCACTATAAGCCTTGCAAGCAATGTGACCAATGAGTTGGTTACGGGATGATGCATTACGGAATGAGTAAAGAGACTTGCCGGTAATGAGATTGAACTAGGTATTGGATACCGACGATCAAATCTCCAGCAAGTAACATACCGATGACAAAGGGAACAACGTATGTTGTTATGCGGTTTGACCGATAAAGATCTTCGTAGAATATGTAGGAACCAATATGGGCATCCAGGTCCCGCTATTGGTTATTGACCGAGAATGGTCTAGGTCATGTCTACATAGTTCTCGAACCCGTAGGGTCCGCACGCTTAACGTTACGATGACAGTTTTATTATGAGTTTATAAGTTTTGATGTACCGAAGTTTGTTCGGAGTCCCGGATGTGATCACGGACATGACGAGGAGTCTCGAAATGGCCGAGACATAAAGATTGATATATTGGGCGACTATATTCGGACACGGAAGTGTTCCGGTGATTTGGAGAAAACCGGAGTGCCGGGGGGTTACGGAACCCCGGGAGAGTTAATGGGCCACATGGGCCTTGGTGGGAAGAGAGAGGGGGCCAGTGTGGGCGCGCGCCTCTCCTCCTCTGTCCGAATTGGACTAGGAGGGGGCGCCCCTTCCTTCCCCTCTCCCTTCCTTCCCCTCCTAGTAGGAGTAGGAAAGGAGGAGTCCTACTCCTACTAGGAGGAGGATTCCTCCCTTGGCGCGCCCAAAGGGCGGCCGCCTCCCCTTGCTCCTTTATATACGGGGGCGGGGGGCACCCCATAGACACAGAAGTTGATCTACGGATCGTTCCTTAGCCGTGTGCAGTGCCCCCCTCCACCATATTCCACCTCTGTCATATCGTCACGGAGTTCAGGCGAAGCCCTGCGCCGGTAGAACATCATCATCGTCACCACACCGTCGTGCTGACGGAACTCATCTCCGGAGCTCGGCTGGATCGGAGGCCGGAGATCGTCATCGAGCTGAACGTGTGCTGAACTCGGAGGCCCCGTACGTTCGGTGCTTGGATCGGTCGGATCGTGAAGATGTACGACTACATCAACTGCGTTGTCATAACGCTTCCGCTTACGGTCTACGAGGGTACGTGGACGAACACTCTTCCCTCTCGTTGGCATGCCATCACCATGATCTTGCGTGTGCGTAGGAATTTTTTTGAAATTACTACGTTCCTCAACAGATAGTGTCACAGAAGTTGTTAGAAGGGATGAAAGAGGAGTACACCAAGGTCTTTGGCTACCAGCTAGAGTTGCTGAGTAGCAATCCTGGTAGTACCATTCTTGTTGGTCTAGATCTTGAATACATGGATCAAAACATCTTCCAAAGATTCTATGTTTGTTTCAATGCAATGAAAAAGGGGTTTAAAGCATGCAGAAGGATTATTGGGCTTGATGGTTGCTTGTCAAGGTGAACTTCTTTGTGCTATTGGTAGGGATGCTAACAACCAAATGTACCCAATTTCTTGGGCAATAGTGGAGCAAGAAACTACAAAAAATTGGGAATGGTTTATTGGCCTTCTGATCAAAGACTTGGACATAAATGATCAAGGTGAAGGTTGGGTGTTCATTTCAGATCAACAGAAGGTAATTTGTTAATCATGATGTTAATCATGCTCTTAAGCATGTTGTTAATTGCTATTGTTAAATATTCATAGAATATTGTAGTCATTGTTGTTTATTCGACTCGATGGAGCATGACCTAGTACTTTGGTAGAATATTGTAGTCATCATTGTTTTATTTGCCATGACGGAGCATGACCTTGTACTTTGGTAGAATATTGGTAGTACCACTTCTTACAATTAATGTGCTGACATTGTAATTTATGGTGATCTGTAGGGCTTGATTAGTAGCATGCAGGATTTTCTGCCAAACGCACAACATAGGATGTGTGCTAGACACATCTATGCTAACTGGAGGAAGAAGTACAGGGAGCATGCTTTACAGAAGAAGTTCTGGGCTATTGCAAAGGCTGCAAATAGAGAAGATTTCATGTACAGAAAAGCAAAGTTAGCTCAAGACACACCTGAAGGAGCAAGGGACATAATGAGAACAGAGCCTAAGCACTGGGCCAGAGCTTTTTTCCCTGTGGGTTCACTATGTGACTCAGTGGACAATAACTTATGTGAGTCCTTCAACAATTCAATCATTGAGGCCAGATTCTATCCTTGCATATCCATGCTGGAAAAGGTTAGACAAAAAATGAAAAAGAGAGTTCAAGAAAACAGAGAGAAATCTGATAAGTGGACTAATAATCCAATTTGCCCAAATATTTTTAAAAAGCTTAAGGTGGACATCAAATTAACTCAGTTCTGTGACGTACTCTGGAATGGGAAAGAAGGGTTTGAGGTTAAACATGTTAGTGGAAGAGGAAGGACCTACACTGTCAACTTAGATAAGAGGACATGCTCCTGTGGGTACCTGCAGCTGGCAGGTCTACCTTGCTGCCATGCTATCAGTGCTATTTATAAGAGTGGCAGAAGAATTGAAGACTTCATTGACAAGTGCTATTCAGTTGAGCAATTCAAGAAAATATATGAGCACTGCTTGGAGCCAGTTGAAGGTGAGGAAAGGTGGCCTGTTTCTTAGAATCCCAGACCACAAGCTCCTGGTTATGTGAGCATGCCAGGTAGACCCAGGAAAAATGACAGGAGGAGGGAAGAGGGAGAAGCACCAAAAGGATAGAAGATGTCAAGGCATGGGATTAAAATTACTTGTAGTATGTGTGGGAATAAAGGCCACAATAAGTCACGTTGCCACAAAAATCCAGAAAAAGGCAAGAAAGAAATGCCTTTCTGAGAAAAACAGGGAGGAAAATGAAGGCCTCTGAGGTATATAATTGTGTATTTCTTCTATTTCATATACTAGTGGATTTCTTCTGTTTCATGTAATTTTGCATTTCTTCAGTTTCATACAATTTAGCATTTCTTCAGTTTCATACACTAGTGGATTTCTTCTGTTTCATGTCATTTTGCATTTCTTTAGTTCCATATAATTTTGCACTTCTTCTGTCTCATGTACTTGCGCATTTCTTCAGTTTCATATAATTTTGCTTTTCTTCTGTTTCATATAATTTTGCTTTTCTTCTGTTTCTATTAATTATGCATTGTTGGATATACTTGATTTCTCAACAGCAAGCACAAACAGATGTTAACATCACAGCAAGCCAGCAGAATGGAAACAAAGGAAAAGAACATGCCCAAGCAGGACCAAGTACATAGAAGAGGAAGGCTTCTAAAATGCATAATGGGCAAGGCAAGAAAAAGGCAAAGAAGTGAACCTGCTTGACAAGTGTACGGGTCATTTTCTTTTAGTTCCGATCAAAACTAGTGATTCTACCCTTTTGGTGTTAGTACTGGTCATGTATTTTTGGTCCTGGTCAAAACTGGTTATTATGGCCTCTTTGTTTAAGTACTGGTATTATGTAGTGGTCATGTACTGAAAGTTTAGTCGAGTTTGAAGTACTAGTTTACGGGCCATTGAGTGTGTGTTTCAAGGATCTTTTGTTGCTGCGTGTGTACTGTATGAGCACCCAGGTCATTAAAATTGGAGCGATAGCTGATTAACAGTACTTCCATACTAGAAATGGTGAGAAGTAAAAAAGATCTTGGAATAGGAAATGAGACTGGAAATTAGGTGACAAATAAGAAAACAACTTACATGCTATCGGCGCATCTCATGCTTTGTATTATCTCATTTCACTCCCGAAGCTAGCTGCAGAACAAGAGAAAAATAGAGAAAAGTAGAAGAATGTGCAATGCAGTCTATATCATGACACATGTAGTACAAACTAGACAGTGTTCTGAAAGTATGTGCTGCCAAATACCAATTTTCTACTACTTACGAGCTGTCAAATTTGACACACAAACTGAAGTACCGGTCATATTTTTCATAAATTGAGCACAAAGGCCATACATCACAGAAAATTTAGTACAAAATGTGAAGTTCGACTCATAATTTTCATAGTTTGAGTACAGAGCCCACTCATAACAGATCAGTTCATCCAACCTTTACATCATCTAGCCACTAAATTGATCCTCTACCTAGCACAAATCCTTCAAAAAGACCAAGTTTAGCATCGCATCGCATCTCTCTCCGTCCTTTCACATCTAGCCCTCGCTTCATTAATTTCTTCATTCTTCTCCTCAACTTGCTGTCTCTGTCCCTGTTCTAGCCAGGCTTGTCCACCATCAGCATTCATCCTCCTCATTGCATCCTAAGATCAATCAGTACTTGCTGAAGAAATGGGGAGCACGGATCATCATGCCTGTCCACTGTCAACAAATCATACAATCATAATCTGGAAAGAAGAAGAGATATGAAATAGGAATGAGGAAAAACGGTGGAACAAAGCAACATACAGTAGCTTACAATTCCTAGAACGCAAACAGTAGTATCAAAATCTGGAAAGAAGAAGATATCCAACGGGGAGGCTTCTTTCATGGCAGGCGGTAGCATTCTCTCACCGGCTGGTACGCCGCTACTGCCCTGCGACTGCGACGGCATCCTCTGCATGAGTACATCGAACAGGAGGAGGAGGCCATTGTCGACTGCTCTGCCGCCGCTCGCCTACCCTCCTCCAATAGCCGGCCCAGCCGCCGCCGTTCGCCTACCCTCCTCCAATAGCCGGCTCCGCCATCGACGTCGTCGTCGTCGCCGCCGCCGTCGCCGCCGTGAACCCTAGTCTCTCTCTACCCACCGGCAGTTCTTCTCTATTTGCAACCCCCGCCGCTACTTAATGAACATCTGAAGGGGTCCAGAGACAGTCCAACTTAGCGTCTGATTAAACCATAATCCATGCCACGTCAGCAAACCCGGTGCACAAACGAGCTTCTCAAAGAAATCAGCCAGGATAAGCTGGGATTAGAAAGGACAGGGTGACGAATTCATGGATTCATAGATGAGGGTCGTTTTCAGACTTTGAGGACGAATTTAAGGTTTTTTTAGACTTCTCCCGCCTTTTTTTGTTGTTGAGGAAATGAGCATAATTTTCTAAAACTGAATTTAGGGGAAAAAACAAAAATACAGCTCCAACAGCACACCTAAACTGCACGTGTTTAAGTGTAACTTCAATTTTACTCCATCCGTTTCCTAAATTTAAGTCATTTTGGAGACTTCAATATGAACTACATACGAAGCCAAAATGAGTGAATCTCACTCTAAAATGTCATCTATATATGTCCATATCTAGTCCGCGTTGAAATCTCTAAAAAGACTTATATTTAAAAATGGAGGGGGTAGTGCATGAGAAATATACCACAATACGACAAAGCAAAAACGCAGTCGGGAGAGTCAATCGCCTGAAAAGCTGCCACCGTCGTCTTGCCTCGGCGTTGGCTCATTCTCGCCACTGACACCACCCGTTGGCTGCCCCAAGCCTCACTACCACGAGAGTTGGCCACACCCCTAACTCACCTCCACACTCCGGGTCCTCCCGACGCCTTTGTGAGGCACTACTAGGAAAAGGCCTACTAATGCCGCATCGGTTTTGCCTACTAATGGCGCACTACCGGTGCGCCATTAGTAGCACGCCATTAGAATTTTTTACTAATGGCGCACCATAGGTGCGCCATTAGTATAACAGATACTAATGGCGCACCATGTAGTGCGCCATTAGTATACCATTTGGTGCTCCACTGTTATTCCCTCCAGGTGCGCCACTAATAGCCTTATAGGTGCGCCACTAGTAATAAAGGTAGGTGCGCCACTAGTAAGGGCTTAAATGTGCCACTAGTAATGTATTTGGAAAACAAAAAAAAATCCAAATTTACAGAAAACAATCTATAAGGAAAAATAATTTAGAAACAAAAAATGAAATAGAATCATAATTTTTTATTATAGTAAGAATATTACAATGTCTTTACAAGTATCCAATAAAAGGAAAATTGCAAGGAAATAAAAGAAAATCCTAAAACTAATCTTCTAGTAATCTTTTCTTCTTTTTCTTCACTTTATCCCTGCAAAATGTAACAAAATAAACAGATAGACAAACAAACTATTTATAACATGTCAATACTATCATTTTTTATGCAGAACTAGATATGAGCATATATTTCCAGAATTACATGGTGTGAATATTGTATGAGTAAGATTCTAATGGAAATGAATTTTGATAGGAGCTCACTTTCGACGAGTATTTATCTGACAGGGCTAAATAATCAGGGCATTTATCTTTTGATAATGTTATTATACTATACTACAAGTATACTACTCCATTTGGATTTTTTAGATGAGCAGATCTAAGATAGACATCTGTTCAAGTGGCTATAGGTAGGCTTGAAGAATTCTCATCGGTTCAAGTGGCTACAGGTAGCCGCACAGCTGGAATATAGACTACTAGTACTATTTGAAAAGAAAACAAGAGCAAATCTGAACGTACTAGTCAGATCCGATCACATTGAGCTAGAGCGACTTTGAAAACCTCAATCATAATACTGGTTACTGATAACCATAATAGAAATCCAGCCATATTGGCTATTCAAGATAATATAATCCGGTATGAAAACCTTATTTATTCAATATCATAATGAAAATTCAGCCAAGTTTGGCTATTTGAATAATATAACCCAATGATTTATAAGCGCATGATTCCAATGGCGCAATCCAAATATATACTGGCGACTTATAGTCCAAACCAGGCCGGTTTAATAAACACCGGATAATTTATAATCATGCTTTATTCAACCTGTTTCTGCATACAACAAGTTTAAAGTGTCCTGGCGGTTTACCGCCGGACGGGTCATAATGCCCAACATATAACCCAGGTTTATAACCAAGGCTGCACTTAAGAATAATCAAATATAAAATATATCATACCTGTGACATTGAATCACATTGTTGGTTTACCAACTTTTGTAGTAAGGGTGATAATCCCAATCTTGAGTACTGATAACTCCTTCCATATTGTGCCGGTTTATGATAAAACCGTACCGGGTTATGATAGACACCGGATTAACAATATATAATACTGGCGACTTGTAGTCGAACCATACCGGATTAATAATTGCCGGATTATAATTTGATCGTGCACTGACAACTTGTAGTTGAAAACTGAGCCGGGTTGATAACCACCGGTTTACTCCATAATAGGATGGTAACAGAAAATCAAACTGGGCAGATAGTCTCCGGATTAAGAATTGATCGTGTTCCGTCAACGGACAGTCGAACTGGATTAAAACGTTGTCAGTTTAAAAACGCAACAAAAATCGAATAACAGTTATGAAAAAGATATGGAAGCAAAGGTAATGATAAAACCATTTACAAAAATATGCTATACTGAGCTGATCAGATGGTATTACCATGGTCGGACAGGACCAAGCCCCCAATAGGTGTAGCTATGGTTCAAGTCAGCCAGGTCCCCAAATGATTCGTGGCATATACGCCGGTCAAGTGGCGTGGAAATGGTTCGGGTTCGACCAATCCCCCAAGTGACTCTGTGGCCTTAGGCCGATCAAGAGGCGTGACTATGGTTCAGACGTGACCACAAGTCCCCAAGTGATGCTGTGGCTCTTCACCTATCAAAAGGTGTTGCTATGGTTCGGACACGACCAAAAAGCCCCCAAGTGATATAAAAAGCAAATGTCAAGGGGTAAACCGGAGGCCGCTTTAAGACAGAACCTCCGTGTAACCACGCATGATGTAAAAAAGAACAGAGACCCCGCTTTATGAAGCAGAAGCCCCCATGTGATCAATATGTTAGGCCAATAAAGGCAGGATACCCATGTTTGAACCGCACATCATGGCAGCAGGTCCTCTTCGGCAATTTTTTAATTTTTTGCAAGAGATAAATTCTTCTTGAACCGGGATCTTTGAACCGGATATTGAGAGCTTCAAACTTTGTGGGAGAACAAATTTCCCTTAAACCGGATTGCAAACCGGAATCTTCATTTTCAGCCGGAAATTTTCTGATGGCCTTTCAACTCGAACTTGCGAGAAGTTAATTCCTTTTTGAACCGGAAATTCTTACACCGGATTTGAGAGCTTCAGTGAGACTGGCTTCCCTTGAGCCGGATATTAAACCGGCATTCTTCATTTTGAACCAGAAATTTTCTGACGGCCCTTAGATTTTTATCCATATGGTAGTAGCTTCCGGGACCGGGTTATCTTTCCATCCAGCGTCCTGGGGTTCTTGACTTCACTGACAAACCGGCAATCTTTGCTGAGTCATATCATTATAGCCCCCGAGTCTCAAGGTGACTTGAAGAGTTTGCTTGAGATTCTCCATATTTAACCATGATATAAACCGGCATAACTTGTGTAGCATTGGTGTTGATAGCACGATGTGAATCCACAGAAGGTTGAGGTGACTGCGGCAGGTTATAAATGATCCCATATGAGCCGTGTCAGCAATTCGGCCAATAGTTCCTTCCAACTGGCGATTTGAATTTAACCAAAACTGTAGTGGCGGGGACTTGTGCGCCTGCCCATTGAGCCACCCAGTGCAGACGGCGGTTAATAGTATATGATAATTGCCTCCAATTTGAAAGAAAACCAGGCTACCAAAGCTGTGACTTGCTCATGCAAACATGTGCGGCCTGGTATGTGGATGTAGACCAGGCCGCGAGAGACGGATGGCAAGGACGACCGCATCATCAGAAGCGGCTTAGACAGATGAACCGGACACGGCGTTGCAAGCCGGCGCGGACGAGAGAGTATGTGAACTTGTGTTTTGGTAACGAACAAAGTCCATTTTTTCACAAATTCTGGCTTGATAGCCCCCGATGCTTGAGGCGACTCAAGGAGTCGTCTTCAAGCTCTTTGTTCCTGAAATAAAACACATGAATGCATTACACTGTTCATGATATATAAAACAAAATTAAATAATAATTTTGATGACTTTGTCAACTTGTGTTCAAGTTGTTAATCGTTTGACTCGACTAAGTAGGCTCACGTGTGGACTTTTTTCGCGAAATATGATATGTTCAAGGTCGACAAAGTCTATGATAAGCATCAGAGTCGATTGACAATACCATACCCACTACTTGGTCGGTTACGAGTTGCATCTGACTTAGTAAAGAACGAACATAAAATTTTTTAGATGATATGTAGGGCACCCATGTTTGAACTGTGCATCTTAGCAAATAGTCCTCTTTGGTAACCTTACGACTCAACTTTATGAGAAGAAATGATAGCCCCCAAGGTTAACTCAAAGGTGCCGGATATATTTAATTGGCTGGAAAAAAATGAAATTTAAATGTAAAAGTGACTTAGCTTGTTTTTATGATGTGGCATAAGCCGGCGAAGTCGGAGATGGTCCAGCGGGAGTCGTAAGCAGGTAACCTGACTGACGGCTCGTGACAGCGGCGAGAGCCGGAACTTTGAAGACTTCGCAGCGCGAGATTGCTGAACCGGAGGTGGCATGATCCGAGCCTTCTTAGCTCGAGTCGAAGAAGATCACGATGTTGGTGAAGCCGGGTGTGATGGACTCCGAAATTTGTCAACAGTGGATGTCGAAGTTGTTGTTGAAGTCAGCCGTGGTGAAGCGGCTATGAGGGCAGACGGGTGAGTCGTCCGTGGCGTTGTAAACCGGCGCGGTCGCGTGAACCGTCCGCAAGAGCGGACGGGCGAGTCAATCGCAGGCGTTGTAAGGCGGTACGGATGGGCGAGTCAGCTGGCGCGTTTTGATGTAACTGGACCGTGACACGCGTGCCCATGAAGCCACGCGGCACAGCTGAACGTGCATCCGCAATATAACACCATCCCTTTTTCTTTTAATAGTCGTCCTGCATACAAAATATTACAGGCCAAAGCAATAGTTGTCAGATGAATTAAATTGTATTGATAAAATACATAGGAAAAATAACACCTGGTATTTTTTGCCGGATGAACACGGACGCTGGTGCTGGATAATGTATAGCGCTGCTTTCGTTTTTTGACAGAAGAATTGATTGGTTCCTTTGTCTTCAGGTGTTTGAGGTCTCGGGAGTATTGAACCGCAGGCGCATAGCATTTTAGCACAGAGGACGGTGAACCGCCGGCGGCAGCGAAGTGAGTCGGAGATGAGGTCACCCTGGCGACTTGTGACGGAGTGAAACCGGCAATAGCTCAGCGTAGTGGTGAAGCAGAGCCGGCCTGCGCAGATGCATCAGCAGCCCCCAACAGCCGCGGCGAGCCATTGGCGTCTTGAGACAGGTAGACCGCAGCGCTCAGAGGTGAACAAGGCTCAAAACGGATCACCGCGACTTAGTAAGCGCGGCCGGCGATGGGCACCGGCCGTGCAAGGTCACGGCCGCAGCAGAGGAGGGTCTGCGAGGTAAGCCGGCCTGAAAAACATCAATTGGTACTCATGTCAATCCACTGTTTCTTTGATTCACTTTTTAGCCAAGCAGTACTTTTGGCCTCCCGCTGTGCTTTGGAAATCATGCAAGTACTATTGCTAGAGGTACGTGTTCCTTCAATATACGGGGTTGCTTTGGCAGCATGCACCATCACATAATTAGGCAGCTATCCAACTTGTTTTTGTCTTTTTGGACTTGTACCCACATTGAGTAGAATTCGGATATGGTAGCTGATCCAAACGCGAGGCACTCCTTCCTTTTCTCTTGATGTGATGATAAACTTGTTGTAGTACTCCTTCAGACCACGCGCACGCACAGTCCTCGGGTGCTCCGCAATCCTCTGCTTCTTTTCTTGATTTTTTTAAACCTGTGCAAGTACACTGCTTGCCTCGGGACTTGATATATCAGCAGATTATGTGTTGAGGCGTGGAGCAGCGAACGCAACTTGATGGATTGGACAGCACGATTGTAACGTAGATTTCCTGTCCGTCTCGGTGCAACCTGTGATTGACAAGATCGCCGAAACCGCCACCACCACGGACTCGTCGACACACCACGGTGCTTGCCGCAGCCACACAAAACACAACCCTAGATTTCTCTTGAACTCAATCTCGTATCTGATTTGCCGACTGCTTGTCACCTTGCGCAGACGGATCCAAGTAACGACCATAGTGGAGCATAGATCAACCCTTGTTTGCCGTGTACGCTGTCATTGATTTGGACCGAAGAACTTGAAGTTGATATAAATATTTTTGTGCCGGTTCTTCTTCAACCGGTCAGCCGCGAACTTCTCGATCCCCGAGGAAGATCCCTTCAAGAACTCAACACCATCGTGTGCAGCCCCACGGTGGGCGCCAACTGTCGTGGATTTGTCACGTCAGATGTCCTTAGTGTCTGGACTTAGTCGCGAGGCCAACGCATCTATGTGGTAGCTTGAGAGGGGTTGAGCGGAATCGAGAGACGCAACACAAGACAAGGGTTTAGACAGCTTCGGGCCCCGGGAAACATCATCCGGTAAAAACCCTACATGCTGTTTGAGGCTAGGTCTCATTATCATCATGAGGGAGTCGCCGTAAACCGGCTCTCCTCTGTGTGTCTAGCCCTAGAGATTATTGCTTCTAACTCTTCCCTCTTTGGGGAGCCCTGCCCCTCCTTATATATGTTGAAGGGGCGGGTTTACATGTGGAGTCCTATTAGGATTAGGATTACTCTATTACAAGTGGAATCCTAGTCTTGCTTCCTTTGTAGGAGAATAGTCCTTACGCTTTCCTCATAACCGGCCCACCGTGAACCGGCCTTCTGGGCCATGGGCCTCGTCATCCATCTGACCCGCCCGCCGGGTTACGAATGAATCGTCAAGACCGGGCGGGTATCCCGTGAACCGCCAAACTCCAGGCGGATTACCAGTGAGTCGTCCAATCCGGCCGGTTTAAACTTCCGGCCGGTTTACACCGCGGGGTATATCCCCGACAAGATCGGTGGTGTTTAAGGCCGCCTTAGAGCTCCAGCAGTACCTCCCCTGCAGGCAAACAGAGCAATAGGCAAAAATCAGCTGTGCAGATCGATTTAGAAGCAGGATTAATGCCGGAGAGGCACATTACCTTCCGGGATGAGCGCCATGGATGTAGAGGAGGAGGAGGACGGCCGCGCGTCCCCCCTTGCCGAACTTGGTGCAGAACAACGCGGAGGCTGCTTCCTCTCCTGGCGCGTGGACGTGAAGAAGAAACCACCCTCCAACGGCGCCATCGCCTGCGGCACCTTGGCCTTGCCGCTGGATCCGCCACCGTTCATCAATCATGGGCCAGCTCAACGACAAGGAGGATCTAGAAGCCCGGCTATGGCCTTGGCGGCTGGATCTGGGGCCTTTGGGTGGCGGGGAGCTCCTCCTCCTGCAGCTCGGCAGCCTCCACACCCCGGAGCAACGCCGTCGCCGGAGGACGTGGTCACCAGCTCTCCTCTGGATCCGGTGAGGAGGGTTGGGGAAGGAGCTCACCACGGCTCCATGCCCTGGATCTGGTGTGAGGGAGGGGGAGGGAGGGGGTCGCCGTGGTCGGGAGGGAGAGGAAGAGGCGGGCGGCCGGGGCTTCCCGATCTAGATCGAAGTCGAGGGAGGTGGGTGGGTGTGTCAGGAGGAAGGTGAGGGGAGAGAACGTGACGAGAGCGAGGGGATAAGGGGTGACAGCAATGGCGTACTGGTAGGGGTGCGCCATACGTATAGATAGCAATGGCGCATCTCTTACTGGTGCGCCATTACTAGTTAAAACTAGTAATGGCGCACCACTCCCACGGTGCGCCATTAGTACTTTTGAAAAAAAAATTAATTTTTTTTTACTAATGGCGCACCGTGGGATGTGGTGCGCCATTAGTATTTGCACACTAATGGCGCACCAACACATGGTGCGCCATTAGTATTTAGTAATGGCGCACCACATGTACAGTGCGCCATTAGTGTCCATCCCATCTATAGCCCTTTTTCTAGTAGTGAGGTATCGGGTGACCGTCTCGGGCCCGACGAGCTCCTTCAGCCAAGATCGAGCTTGGTGCCCGATACGTGTTTGAAAAGATAGTGTGATTATCATTTCAAATACTGAAGCAGTCATGATGTCATTTCCCGAAGAATATAGTGACTGTGTACGCAAGGGATCATCTACTGAAATCAATGATAGCACTAGTTGTAAAGCACATTAGGGATGACAAAGGATTCGTTGGTGTTGAGCACACAGGAGAGTGGGAGGGAATTTCTTGTTCGACGACCCGATGCCAATGAAGCAACTGGAGAGCAAACAGGAGCGCAACTGGTAGATGTTGCTCGAGTTGGCAGGGAGCCATAGAACAGGCGAATGGTGCGTCTAGTCCTGGCAACTTTTGCTCAAGACGTGATGGCCGAAACGGCTCTGGATAGTGTGTCCAGTCGCAACGAGGGATGCGCCGGCAGGGCGGCAGGTGTTGCGAGTCAGGCGAGCGTAGGCATGACAAAATGGTGTGTCCGGGCATGGCTAGGGGTGCACCGACGGGTGCGGTAGCAGCAAAGGGCCATCTGTGAATGGTGCGAGTGGTCGAGTCGGGAGTGGCATGTAATGGGATAGAGTCGGGTAGGTGCAGCAGGGCGCCATTGCATGTTCGTCGGTGGAGCGAGCATGGGGACATGGTGCACATGAAGTTTCTTTTACCTGAGTGGATGCAGTTTTGGAGGAAGAGGTACGATAGTGGAAGGTGTGGGAAGCGTGATTGTTGGCTAATGTGCTTTTTTAACTACGTGGTATGACGATTTATTTCCTAATGAAGATGTAATTAAGGTGAAATGATTCCTAACTAAGATATTGTGGACATGATTAAAATTAATTAGTAAATATGTGAATTTGATGTGATATAACATTGGGCCAATCCGGTCTATTGATAAATGGTGGATATGTGGCCGAGATCTAAGGTTTCTGCCTCAACTCGCTTGTTTAATAGTAAGTAATAATTAGCAGTGAAAATGGAGATTGAGATGGAGACGATCCTCTCCTCTAGCACTTTCCACATATGCCTTGACCCCTTCCTGAATATGCCCATTTATGCAAGGAAATGATAAACAAGAAAGTTTGTACATCTCAACAATTATTACTGACTAGGGAAATGCCCGTGCGTTGCAATGGGATATAAGTATTCCCCATGCATACATTACCTTCTGATTTACCTGCCCATACTAATGCGATTGTGTAAATAAATATTTATAAAATCCTTTCAACGATTTACCTTATATTTGATGAGAAGTTTGGTAAGTAAATTAAAGTAAAATTAGTAAGTAAATTAAGGTGATTGATTATCACATGGGGAAGGTTGGACGAAGGACGTAAATTAAAGTGAAACATGAAACCTTATATTTTTTTAAGTTCTATTATATAGGTAATTGCCCATGCGGTGTACAAATATTTTGGTGCTTCCACACTAATTGTGCAAACATAGTGTGCATGCACACATCAAGCTTTTCGGAAAAAAAAACATAGTAGTCTTCTTTCTAAAACTTTATAAGTCACTCTTCTTCGTCCACCCACTATCTCTATCTCTCCCACCCAAACATGCTAGTGCCGTCAATAGCGCATCCGACACCCCCACGAAAGAACACAAAATGCAATCTACACAAAACCAATGATGTAAACTGACGTAAAATTATGATCGTTGCAAGAAAATCACTGTGGAAATAACTTGAATGGAATAATGTAACAGCCCTAACCCGTCGAAATGCAGAGTACAAGTTGCAGCTGCCTCACATACGTATTACATGAACATTATTTGTATGGATTGCAAAAGAAATATGTATTGTTGTAGAAAATGATCTATTGGGAACTGGTACTGAACTTCAATCATCTGTATTCCACCATAAATCTTACACACAACTAATCATGTAGAACAGAACAAGCATACCATCTTGTAATTCTTATTTGTAGAGGTGCATGCATGATGAATCAACATCTATAAAGTCCGCAGGCCATAGAAAGTAATGAATTGTGCTCAATGGTGAAGAAACTTGTAGTGCAAATTTTCCTATTAAATGACCTCTCGAATCCAATGTTGTTCGATCCAATTGACTAAGTTGTGCTATATCAATTATCAAAAGAAATACATACTTTTTTTATCCATAGCAATCATCAAAAGCATGCTGATTTTCAAATATTAGTTAATCCGAAGATTATGTCTTGTTCTCAACATCTCGTTATGGCTCCTTTCATTCTTCCATTTGCTCCATTGAGTTCCTTTTTCAAAATCATATTGAGTATTAAGAACAAGAAAATAGTGTGATGGAGAAGCTTATCTTGAGAGAGAGAAAATTGGTGAAGAATTTCATACTGCAACTAAATTAGAGAATAGGTGAAAGTATCTTAGATCAATTACCTGTGTGCTTTTAATCCACAATACCACATCGGCGCTGGTGGTAGAGGAACGGGAGATCAGGACTCGACCATGAGGCGGTAGAGGAACGGGAAGGCATCGCCGCTGGTGGCGGAGGTGTGGTCCACCTGGCCCTCCATCGATTTTCTCCCCCTGGACCCTGCTTGCTTTGGACCTGGGACTCGGTGCTGAAGACCAGAGGACTGAGACAAAGGAATAAGCAATGGCCGCAGCGTCGCAGATTGGCACGGAGTGGCGTGACGTGGAGTTGGTCCACCGAATACGGGCACAACGGCATGGCGGGTCAAGAAGCGGAGATACATGCAGATATTGATTTCGACCAGCCGCGCTGCGTTCTCAGTCCCTGCGTCCCTCAAGTCTGCCTCCCCCTGCTCCCTCGATCAGCGGCACCGCGTTCGTACGTCGCCGCGGCCGCGCGCCGTTCCAGACGATCAAGGAGAAAAATGATGCAGGCTTAGAAGAGAGAAGAAACTGGTACCTCGTTCCGCTGCCCGCCGATGCTCGCCACTTGATCTCTCAGGCCGCCACGGAAGAATAGGGTTTCTTTGGTCTACTCGTTGTCGATCTGAGCGGTGCTCTGGAGATGCCCCACATCATGGCATCGTCTTCAGCTCTCCCACCAAATGAGAAATTGCCGCTGGCGTCCAAGGGCGCAGGGTACAAGAGAGATTAGCGTCCATAATAGCTGTAAATTGAGATTGATTACCATACATAAATTGATTGTTTTGCCAAACATAGACCGGAAGGAAATCTGGTCGAGGGGTGTGGGACAGCGAACGGTGCTCTGGAGATGCCCCACATCATGGCATCGTCTTCAGCTCTCCCATCAAATGAGAAATTGCCACTAGCGTCCAAGGGCGCAGGGTACAAGAGAGATTAGCGTCCATAATAGCTGTAAATTGAGATTTATTACCATACATAAATTGATTGTTTTGCCAAAGATAGACCGGAAGGAAATCTGGTCGAGGGGTGTGGGATAGCGAACGGGAAGGGATGGACGAAGGTGTGGGACGTAAGAGGGGACACGGAACCTTATGGTTCTTTTAGGTAGTAGAGATTTGTAGGTAGGTTCAAGTGATAAGAAAATATTTGAGAACATTCAGTTTAAATGAGGGGTGAATATGAGTGTAAAATCCACTCATCAAGCACCATGGATCATGAATTATGGGTGCAGTAACCTTGCATTTGGTTGAGAGAGGGATGCAAATAATTTTTGTACTCGAGAAATATACAAGGAGGATGTTTTGCCAATTGAGTGGTACAAAACTTCCAGATTTATCAAAGAATTTCACCAGGAAAAACTTACTCAAGGAACACTTATACACATTGTCGAAAGCACTCAATATATTCATCGAAGAAAACACAACATACAATTTGTTATACAGTCAGCAATCGTTATCACTTATTTATGTTAAAAAAATGCCTCACATAGCCACTCCCAGACCCAGACAGCTACACCCAGACCAATTTCTACAACAGAAATCATATTGGTGACATACTTTCCGTACCGAGTAAAAAAGAGTTTGAGAAAGAGAGGTTCAAAAAAGAGACTGAGAATCCTATCTAATAGAGTGACTACAAATATACATTGCTATTGAATACATCCTGCAAACACACTGGCTTTTGGAATCTCACATCAAAATCAACAGATTGGTAAAGGTAAACCTCACCATCTCTGCATAGGAAGTAACACAGCAAATTACATAGGAAGTACTGACAAGGCAGTATACAAAAGACTAGTTCCTTATTTCGGATATTTGTTTGCATCAGCAGTAGAGATGTGCAATGGCATAATAACTTTGTTCGTAAACATAATGTGTACCACACCACACGATCTAAGATTTAGATGATGCAGTGTTAGATTAGGATTAACTTTGACTTATGGAGTTTGGCTTGGCCATCCAAATCCAAAAGCACATAAAATGGGTGCTTTTTTGGCTTACAAGCCAAAAAGCCAAATTTAAGCCTAACCAAACACCCTCCCAAAAAAGCAAAGGACAATAACCAAGTAGTTAACATTTGATCAGGAGATTTTATATACTAGACCAACATTTTCTTTTACCCTATTCCTACCGTAAGATAACTGTGTGTAGCTAATAGAAAAACATCACATTTACATGATAAATTCATTGAACCTAACTATCTTTTAGCTACTTTTAGTCCAAATTCATATTCCCGTGAACTGTAAAATAAATCCATGAGCTCATTTGATGAGTACATTCTATATCATGTTATATTTCATTTGTTGCATAAAAACTCTCGCATCAAGTCCGTTGAGACACTTCTCTCGTCCAGTGCAGGTAGACTTAGATTAAGGACTTCTCAGAATCATCTAGGGAGTTGAGCACGACACCTTCAACAATGTAACAATGCCCACAAGTGTTGCCGTCATCGGTTCACACCACCGCCAAAGCCCGGCTTATGCCGACAATTTCACCTCACAAAGCCTACGAGTGTCACAGTCCACCGGCCCACTAGACGGAGCTCGGAAAAGCACGTCGGCCTAGGAGCTTGCATCGACCATATCCATCATCATGACACCCCTTACCACGAGAGTAGTCGAGGGTTTCGCTGAGAAGCCGCATGAGACCGTTGTCATATGACTATGAGATGCACTACCTAGAGCCAGAGCTGCATCAACACTTGTCAATGTTGTCGGGCCATGACACGCCTGCAGGAGCCAAGTGGCATGGGCTTAGGGTTTCTTCCGAGAGCGACGGAAACCTTCCCTTGTGTGAACATGTGTGCGCAACGCACAGTCGGTAATTACTGTTCTTGGGTAGCGTAGCAGCCGGTGAAGTTACATTGGAGAAGCCAAGGAGTCCACCATGTCACAGTAGTAGTATTTTGATTTTAGATTTCATTTTTTAACTCTCTTCGGCCCGGACTGCCGCACGCACCCACACAGCCGCCTCTCCCCCTTCCACCCCACCCCACCATCTCCTCCGACTTCTCCGGGATTCCGCCCCCGTCGACGACCACTTCCCATCCAGTCCACGCCACCGGCGGCCGGCAACGAGATGGCCCCGACGCTGACGGAGCTCCCGGGCGGCCTCCTCACCGAAATCCTTCTCCGGCTGCCCGCGCCGGAGGACCTCGCGCGCGCCTCTGCCGCCTGCCCCGCCTTCCGCCGCGTCGCCACCGACGGCGCCTTCTGCGCCGCTTCCGCCGCCTCGACGCCCCGCAGCTCCTCGCCTTCCTCGACCTGGACGGCGAGAACGATGAAGGGACGGCATTCACGGTGATCTCTATGGTGCATTGTGAGACTAAGCTGGCCCTTTCAGATTCTCTTCGAGCACCGGCAGTGGCGAGCCATGGCACCCATGCTTTGGTCCGCCATGCCGTGCCGCCGATGGACCATACTTATCTCAGGCGGCATCACGCCTATGGCTGCTTCTACTGGGAGTCCACCTTGATCAAGAGGAGAGAGTTGCTTGTGCTCAACATCCAGAGGATGGAGTTCTCCATTGCCGAGCTCCCATCCTCTGGTTGGGGCACTCTAGGGGTGGCCATTGTGGAGGCTGGGGAAGGCAGGCTTGGGATGTTTGGTATCCGTGAACCGCAGGTGGCAAACCTGACCTTTGCTATACAGTTAGGCGTAACAAAGGCAAGAATTCTGGTCAATGGCAGATGGTGAAGACATTCGCACTAGGTTCTGAGGGCCTGAATTATATCAAAGCCGCAACAGAGAGGTACATGCTCCTGATATGTTCTGAGGCCCCTCGGTTTGTCGGCTTGTCTATGGAGATGCCAGACTTGGAGTATATCTCGGTGGACGTCAAGAAGTTGCAGCTTGAGAGGGTCTGTCTGAAGCCTTTTGGGAATTCCTTGTCCAGGACGAGCATATATGCCCACTTCCCGCTGTCGCTGTCCTCGCCGACAATATGAAGTGGTACATGTTTTACTGCATCCTAGTTATGTTATGTCTTTCTCTTCAAAATTTTCACACGGATTTTCTAATGCTTAATTGTTCAGAGTTGCAGTTGCTCATTCTTGTTTACACGATTTAGTAGTGATTAGTTTTTTGTGCTCAATCATGGGAAAGTGAACATATTTGTGATCTGTTGTCCTGTCTGTTTCAATTCCTGTTTTAAGGGAAGCATACAAGAGAAAATATCTTTCACATAGCTCAAGCTTCCAGTATCATTTTAGGAGTCATAAAATCAAAACATATATTTTTGTGGAACAGTTTTATAGCCGAGGTAATGGAGAAGTGATCCATGTGTAGATCCATTTTACCTTTGTTGTTGTTAGTTTCACCTCTAGAAAGTTAATTACAGTTAAGGACTCATCCTGTCCACTTCTTCTCATAAATATAAGGATGTAGGTAAGTTTTTCTTTTGGTCATCTTCGCATTCATTTTCCCTTTTATTGTGATGACGTTGTTTTGGAAAATCTCTGCCTCACTTCTCTGAATAACAGAGAAAGAGCAGTGTGCGCTCACACTCTGTGATTTGGTTCAGTCTCATAAATCAGTTATAGGCTTCACCTCTATTATTTGTTGATTGTGGCTAGAACCCCTGATATATTTCCTTAGGTGACTTACGCTACGCAATAAAATATCTGAAGTCCTGCAAACACTAAGGTACCAGTTTAGAATGATCTAAGATTTTCAGTGCTCGTTTCTTTTGTGTACATTTCTCTGTGTTGTTATGTGCTCCAACCTGCATTGCAAATTACAGTGCTGAAGCTGAACACACAAGAGCACTGCATATTTCAAATCAGGTTGAGGTGAACCTTACTGATGGAACGAATGCTATTCTTCTTCTATATCTAGCCCAATATAATGCTTAATTGTTCAGTGTTGCAATTCGTCATTCTTGTTAATACGGTTTAGTAGTGGTTATGTTTTTGTGCTTAGTCATGGGAAGTAAACATATTTGTGATCTGTTATCCTGTTTGTTTCAGTTGCTGTTTTGAGAGAATCATACAAAAGAAAATATCTTTCGCGTAGCTCAAGCTTCCACTATCATTTGAGAAGTCATAAAATCAGAACATGTATTTTCGTGGAATAGTTTTTATCTTTTATGGCCAAGGTAATGGAGAAGTAGTCCAAATAGAGCTGCAGTTTAGCTTTGGAGTGTTTACTTTCACCTCTAGAAATTAATTTCAGTTAAGGACTCATCTTGTCCACTTCTCATAAATATAAGGATGTAGGGAGGTTTTTTCTTTTGGTCATCTTCACATTCATATTTTCTTTTCTTTCGATGATGTTGTTTGAAAAAAATCTCTGCCCAATTACTGGGTTCACAAATAACAGCCTGAGTCACCGCTCTGAATAACAAAGAAAGAATAGTGTGCCCTCACACTGTGTGATTTGAATCAGTCCCGTAAATCAGTTGTAGGCGCTTCACATCTATCATTTGTTGATTGTGGCTAGAACCCACGATATATTTCCTTAAGTGACTTAAGCTAGGTAATAAAAATCTGAAGTCCTACAAACACTGTGTTTGTTTCAATTCCTGTTTTAAGAGAATCGTACAAAATAAATATCTTTCACATAGTATCAAGCTTCCACTATAATTATCACAACATTTATTTCAGCGGAATTGTTCTATGGCCCATGTAATGGAGAAGTAATCCAAATATAGAGGGTGCTTGGATCCAAGGGACTATTTTTTGTCTGACTAAAAATAGTCTCTTTTATAGGCTAAAGTTCCAAGCACCCCTAACTAAAGAGAGGCTAGGACTAGTTTTGAGGCTAAAAATTTTTAGTCATAGGAATTCTACTAAAATATGTATTAGCCCCCTCTCTCTCCTAATTTAATTCCTCTCCTTTAACACATGCGAGTTCTGGATTGGAGGGTTTGAAGGATAATAAATGCTCATTAACTTGATTTTAGTCTCTTTACTATTTGGATCCAAGCATAGGTGAAGCTAGCAAGTTTTAGTCCCACTACTTTTAGTCATGGGACTAAAACGTATCCAAGCACCCTCATAGATCCAATGTACCTCTGGAGTGTTTACTTTCACATCTAGAAAATTAATTACAGTTAAGAAGGACTCATCTTGTCCATTTTCTTCTCATAAATATAAGGATGTAGCCATGTAGGGAGGTTCTTTGTTTTGGTCATCTTCACATTCAAATTTTCTTTTCTTGTGATGATGTTGTTTTGAGAAATCTCTGCCTAATTACCGCCTTCACAAATAACTGCCTGAGTCACTGCTCTAACACTGTGTGATTTGAATCAGTCATGTAAATCAGTTACATGCAAGGTTTTGGTTACCGGTCAAAATTTCAAGATTTCCCATGGTTACCGCATATTTCCGTGCCCCTCGGTAAATCGCCATACCATGCAAAAAAAATACCAGTTTTTTTTTGAACGCTTGATTTATAGTAAAGTATGTACGATCTAATTAATGCCATGAGAGTTGGATCTGATGTGCTGGTAGCAACCTAGTTCCTGTTTTGAGAGGTCTCTGGTTTGAATGTTTCGTTCATTCACTTATTTGAATTCAAAATTCAACTATAAAATTCGTACAAAATATTCTCGGTATTTCTCGATAACCGTGGTAAGCATGTTTACCAGTCCCCCTCGGTAAAATTGCCTCATTCGGTAACCAAAACCTTGGTTACATGCTCACATCTATCATTTGTCGATTGTGGCTAGAACCCCTGATATATTTCCTTAAGTGACTTAAGCTAGGTAATAAAATATACGAAGTCCTGCAAACACTAAACAACCAGTTTAGAGTGACCAAAGATTTTCGGGGCTTGTTTCTTTATGCGTGCATGCCTCTGTCTGGATATGTGCTCCAACCTGCATTGCAATTCAGTGCTGAACACACAAAACGTTGCATATCGCAAATCCGGTTGCGATGAATGGTTAACCTTACTGGTTGAAGGAATGTTATTCTGCTATTATATCTAGCCAATATGTATAATTCGTTCCTTTAAGCTTGTAAGCTCTTAACTATGTTTACAAATTGGACCCAAAAATCTTCTCTGTTTGGCTAAACTTTCGTCTTGTTTGTTCAGATTTGGGGGAGCCGTAATCAGATCAGCATTCTCAATTCAAGACAACTGGGATTTCAGTCGCGTGCCTTACATGATGACACTATCTGCATTGCTTCGCCTGGCATTCGTCATGTCTATGTTTTGGTTAATTACTATGGCATTGATGTGGATGTTCTTTATCCGAGTGTGGCAGTGCAATGTCTATGTTGTGTCCTTCCTTTGATATCTAAGAATGTTACATTTTAATTAACGGTCTCAATCAATCAAGAACTGTGGTAAGTCCACCTTTATTTGTTATACTGAGCAGTGTGTTGCGATGCATCTGGTGCTGATGAATGGATGTGGCGGCGAGTGGCTGCTGCTTGTCCAAGTCTGCTGCTCCTTGACGGCCATGGCAGCGTACCGCTCATACATAATTGTTGCCTCTCGAACATCTAAAAGCTCGACGGTCTTTAGAAATAAGAGCTGCTTCTATTGATGCCTAGAGCTTAGAAACAACTTCTAGTGGTCCACCCCAACACCAATCGAATTCTGGTGTGTTTGGTATCCTGGGTTTGTGCGTTTGTTATTGAAGTGACAGTTGCATTCACTTTGTTCGATTCTTTCTCCTCTCTCTGGCCAAACAAAAGCCATACATTTTTATTTCCCTTTGATAATTTAGATGATTGATATCTTTTAAACTAGATTTTTTTCATATATTTCAATTCCTTGTCACAAGAGCTAGCACAAGACCAATCTTGGGTACATTTTAAACTACTCTAAATTTTACTATTTCAATCAACTGAAATATATGTTAATATTTTCAGAAATATAGTAAAATGATTGAAATATGTGTTAAATAATTTACAAAATGATTTAAATGTAACAAAAAACAATGAAATGTGTGTGAATTTTTTTACTTTGCATTTCATCACTTCAAAAAAAATACATCAAACTAAAATTCATAAACTCTTTCGAATACAATAGTCTAAATCAAACTACAGTTGAGAAATATTCACATAAATTTTACACATACTTCAATCAATTTTGTACACTTAATTTGGTTGCTTTCAAATATTAACTCGCTAAGATAATTACGAGACAAATCTTTTGCCTCTATTTCCACAAAAATATATATCTGTTTCACTCAATTTCAATTTTTCAAATATTATTTACAAATATTCACACATGTCTTAACCATTTTTGTTATATTTCAATCAATTCCAGAAAACATTCCACGTGCATATTTCGCAAACATTTCAAGCATTTAACACATATTCAACGCTTTTGAATATTAACTCCATTTATGTTCTTTCAAATATTATTTCCCTCAATTTCAAGTATTCAAATAATATTCACACATATCTTAACCATTTTAGTTACATTTCAATCAATCACAGAAAACATTCCACATGCATATTTCACAAGTATAAAATTATCTTAGCGAGATAATTAATTATAGGAAAATTATAAATAAAACACCCACACATTTTAGTAACATTTTACACGATTTTAGTAACACTTCATACATGCCCAACGTTTATTTAATAAATTTTGCAACCGCATTTACATATTAGTCATTTCACCCATTTCCATTGCTTATTTATGAAATTAATGGGAATAAGTTGACGTTGTTAAAAGCTCACCAATTATTTCAATTTTATAGACATTTCACATGAATGCCAACTATTTGACTCACATTGCGGAGAAAGTGTTTCCACCCGCTTTGTATTACAAACCAACCAACCGATACAACCAATGATAGGTGCTGGGGCGGAAGCAACACAGACATGCCCAAAAGAAACGAAAGAGAAAACCAAACGAACAAATGCCGACAACGGCGGATGGACAAAAACGAAAAAGCATCGCGACCACTGCGCCCACCGTAGATCTCCCACCAAGCTCCTAGACTCTGAAGCGTCGCTACCAATCAACACCTCCAAGAAGGGATGCGACGATGACGACGCTGCTGCCAAGGGTTTCCCCCTGGTACTCAATGAAAAGAGAAGAAGGGTAGCCCCCGACGCCCTCCAGGAAAGTCTGGCGACACCCTCAAGCGCCACCGCGTCGGTGCCGGCCATGCCGACAGGAGTTTCTCCAGATCCCAACTAAGTGAGTCCTGGACTAGGGGGTGTCCGGACAGCCGGACTATCAATATCCGCCGGACTCCCAGACTACGAAGATAGAAGATTGAAGACTCCGGCTCGTGTCCGGAAGGTACTTTCCTTGGCGTGGAAGGCAAGCTTGGCGATACGGATATGTAGATATCCTACCATTGTAACCGACTCTGTGTAACCCTAGCCTCTCCGGTGCCTATATAAACCGGAAGGCCTTAGTCCGTAGGACAGAACATACATCTCAACAATCATACCATAGGCTAGCTTCTAGGGTTTAGCCTCCTTGATCTCGTGGTAGATCTACTCTAGTACTACCCATATCATCAATATTAATCAAGCAGGACGAGGGTTTTACCTCCATCGAGAGGGCCTGAACACAGGTAAAACATTGTGTCCTCGCCTCCTGTTACCATCCGCCTAGACGCACAGTTCGGGACCCCTACCCGAGATCCGCCGGTTTTGACACCGAGATTGGTGCTTTCATTGAGAGTTCCTCTGTCGCCACCGATAGGCTCGATGGCATCTTCAACCATCAACGCTGTCCAGGGTGAGACTTTTCTCCCGGGCAGATCTTCAGATTCGGCGGCTTTGCAATCGGGCCAATTCTCTTGGCCATCTGGAGCGGATCGAAAGTTACTCCCGACCGTCAGTCAGATTTGAAGTTGAACTTCACGGCCGATGACCGCGGAGATTTGATCTTTGACGGACTCGAGCCACAGCCAAGCGCGCCGCACTGTGACGATGGGCATGATCTAGCTCTGCCGCCGGACAGTGCTTTGGAGGCCCCACTCGAACCCGCTCCGGCTCCTAGCCCGGAGCCGATTCCCATGACGGGGGCCGGTGGATAGACGCCGCCCTGGGGGCTTCAACATCTACGGCGATGGAGCCGAATACCAATCTCGTCCCCTGCGAAACTCGTGATCCCGAGACGCCGGACTCCTCGCCGGACTCCGAGCCTCCCGCGCCCCTACCAATTAAACCGGATTGGGCGCCGGTTATGGAATTCACCGCCGCGGACATCTTTCAGCACTCGCCTTTTGGCAATATCCTGAATTCTCTGAAGCATCTTTCGCTATCAGGAGAATCCTGGCCGAATTATGGCCAGGACGGTTGGAGTTCGGACGACGAAGAAATTCAGAGCCCACCCACCTCCCACTTTGTAGCCACTGTCGAGGATCTAACCGACATGCTAGACTACGACTCCGATGACATCGACGCTATGGACGATGATGCCGGAGACGATCAGGACCCAGCGCCCACAGGGCACTGGAAGGCCACCTCGTCATATGACGTCTACATGGTGGACACCCCAAAAGAAGGGGATGGTGAAAAAGCAGCGGAGGAAGACTCTCTAAAGAAGCAGCCAAACGCCAAGGCGTCGGGCGCCGCCTAAATCCCGCCACAACAAGAATGGAGATTCGGCGCAGAGATAATAACACCCGGAGAGTGCGAAGACGATCCCTCCTGCAAGACTCAAAGACAGAGGACGCAGAAGCAAGCCCCGCAACAGGCGGCGCATTTAAGGGGTTGAGGATGATAACTATATGCCTCCTCCAAGACGGCGAGCCTCAACGATGATGAATTCGTCACACCCGAGGATCCCGTCGAACAAGAGTGCTTCAGGCGCATGCTCATAGCCACGGCAAATAGCCTAAAGAAAAAGCAGCAACAGCTTCAAGCTGATCAAGATCTGCTAGCCGATCGATGGACCGAGGTCCTCGCGGCCGAAGAGTGTAAACTCGAACTCCCCTCTAAAAGTTACCCAAGACGCAAGCTGCTCCCCCGATTAGAGGAGGAAGCATACATACCTTTATCACTAGCGCACGACATGGCTGACCGACCACCCCGTGGTCGCGACAGAGAGGCATTCAGACCCCCAGCCAAGACCGTACCCCGACATCGATCCAAGAGTACGGTTAAAAGGAACGCGCGGACTTGCGAGACATCTTGGAGGACAAAGCAAGGCAATCCAGATCCATCTATGGATCACGTGGCGCCCTCGACCCACGACGAATACCGTCGCGCGGACATAACGCCGCCGGGCCGAACATAGCGATAACGCCCCTCGAGCTGCGCCGCGATATTGCTCAATACAGGGCGCCAGACACCCGTTATGCTTCATCGATGAAGTAATGGATCATCGATCCCGAAGGGTTCAAACCCGTGAATATCGAATCTTACGATGGCACAACAGACCCAGCGGTGTGGATCAAGATTATCTTCTCCACATTCATATGGCCCGCGCGACGCATCTCCATGCCATCAAATATCTCCCACTCAAGCTTAAAGGACCAGCTCGGCATTGGCTTAACAGCCTGCCCGCAGAGTCGATTGGGTGTTGGGAAGACTCGAGGCCGCTGCCTTGATAACTTTCAAGGTACATACGTGCGACCACCGAGACCCGATGACCTAAGCCACATTATTCAGCAGCAGACGAATCGCCGGACAATTACGACACGGTTCTTGACGAAGAAAAATCAAATCGCCGACCGTCCGGATGCGGAGGTCCTTGCAGCCTTCAAACATAACATCCGGACGAATGGCTAGCCCGCACCGGGGCGAGAAGCCAAATCCATGGCAGCCCTCACATCGCATGACCCGCTTTTGCTGGAGAGGATAGCTGGCTAGCCCGCACCAACAATCTCCGCAAAAATTCTGGCAGTCCGGACACTAAGGACAATCACGGCAGGTCACGTCGAATCAAAAACAAACGCCGTGTTAACAGCGATGACAAAGAGGATACGGCAGTCAATGCCAGATTCCGAGGCTCCAAGCCCGGTCAACGGAAGAAGCCATTTAAAAGAACAACTCCGGGCCCGTCCAATCTGGACAGAATACTCGACCGCTCATGCCAGATACATGGCACCCCCGAAAAGCCAGCTAACCACACCAATAAAGATTGTTGGGTGTTCAAGCAGGCTGGCAAGTTAATTGCCGAACACAATGACAAGGGGCTAAATAGCGACGATGAGGAAGAGACCCGGCCACCGAACAACAGAGGACAGAAGGGTTTCCCCCCACAAGTGCGGACGGTGAATATGATTTACGCGACCCATATACCCAAAAGGGAGAGGAAGCGCGCACTACGGGACGTCTATGCGATGGAGCCAGTCGCCCCGAAGTTCAATCCATGGTCCTCCTGTCCGATCACTTTTGATCGACGAGACCATCCGACCAGCATACGCCATGGAGGATTCGCCGCATTGGTCCTAGACCCAATCGTCGATGGATTTCACCTCACAAGAGTCCTGATGGACGGCGGCAGCAGCCTGAACCTGCTTTACCAGGACATAGTGCGCAAAATGGGCATAGACCCATCCAGGATCAAACCTACCAAGACAACCTTTAAAGGTGTCATCCCAGGAGTGGAAGCCAACTGTACAGGCTCCGTCACACTGGAAGTGGTCTTCGGATCCCCGGATAATTTCCGAAGTGAAGAGTTAATCTTCGATATAGTCCCGTTCCGTAGCGGCTATCATGCCCTGCTCGGACGAACCGCGTTTGCAAAGTTCAACGCGGTGCCGCATTATGCATACCTAAAGCTCAAGATGCCAGGCCCTCGCGGAGTCATTACGGTCAATGGGAATACGGAACGCTCCCTCCGAACGGAGGAACATACAGCTGCTCGCGCGTATACTGAGCAGCCTTCTATGGCAATTCTCTAGTCCGCAATTAAAAACCGGATGCATCAAAGCGCGCCGAGCAACACTAACCAAGACAACCTGCACGATCAGAGCATCGCCAGAGTAATGCGGCCCCACCCTCGCCAGCAAGATGATCACAAGAATAACACTCGCGTACATCATTACGCTTTGGAGATACCATGGGCGCAGGGAGGGCTTAACCACAAGGATTAAAGAGTGCGGCTCGACCACACCAGGGCTCGTGCTAGCGCCCCGCTGGTTTTATTTCTTATCTTTTCTTTTTTATATACAGGACTCCACTAAATGAAGCCCCGTCCGACGGCAAACTTGTCGAACTCACGAGGCAATAGTCGGGGATCAAAGAAGGCTGCGGCGAACACTCGGTGGTCTCCATTACGAGCACTAAATTCGATTACATACACCAAGTCTGCAGCTTATCCCTGTAGGGGACATGTCAAATTAGTCCAAATCCTTTGCTTATCAAGACTATTTGTATCACCGCTTTATTAGCAGATCTCCTTCATAAATAACGCAGCACTTCCTTTTTGCAAGTTCATTACCTTTTCATTGCAATTATGCTTATCTTTTATAAATGTTCATTATATGACATCTTGCACCAGATACTTTGGTACGGCCGAATACACCAGGGCTTCGCTTTCCCCAGATTATGGTGTGATCAAGTCCGAACACTTTCATAAGTGCGGCACCCGAACTTATAGCATTATATGAATCAGCTTCAATCATGTCTTGGGTCAATAGTTGGGTTTGCCCGGCTCCCATGTTTTGGTACCTTACGCCCGCTCGCCGGCTAAGGTAGCACTGGGAGAACCATCGCGATTGCGCCCGGTTGAGCCGGTTAACGCCTCGATGGAGAAAGCTAAAACTGACTGGCATGATAAGGCGAGAGACTGGTCGCTGTTCGAGAGGTCTTTTCGGGTCCCTAAAGACTCATGCCGCTTCGAGCGAAGTTCCGGATGATGTCCGACGAAGGCGTGGATAGTGCCCCGGATTCGGTCTTCCGAATACCAGGGGCTTCGCCGAAATTTAAAATTATAGTATTCTATGGCTAAGTGAGAGTGTTCAAGCACTATAAGTCCGGTCGCCTTGTTCGTCGTGTTGAGCGCCTCCCTAGATGGACCCAAAGATGGGAACAAGAGTACTCAAGCTTATCATCGAACACCCCAGCACTCGTGGCTTGGGGGCTGAAGCCAACGACTTGTCATCTCTCAGATTTAACAAACGGCCGCACAGAAGGTAATATTTTAAATTCACATGGCGCATACAAACGAAGTTTCCAGCGCACAGGATAAACACACAGCGAGTTCACTCAAGGATTACATTAAGGGGCACTCATCCGCAATATCGCGGGCTCCCTTCAGACAACTTTATAATATCGCCCGGCGACGGTCCTCCTTGCCGGCGGCGGATCCGTGAGCTTCTCCGCATCCAGCTTGCCCCATTGCACCTTTATGCGGGCAAGGGCCCGCGAGCGCCTTCAATGCAAAGCGGATCGCTGATCACATCCAGCCTGGGGCATGCATCCACTAGCCGCCGACTAGGCCAAGTAGCTGCCGTGCATGGCCTGCCCAGCCACAGCCGGACCAGGAGGCCCTTCATGGCCTCCTCACCACCTTAGGAGTTCGACCAGCTGCTTCAGCTGGTCGCTTGGGGGCACCGGATGGCCGGCCTCAGCATACTGAGACCAGAAGACCTTCTCCGTTGAGCTCCCCTCCTCGCCACGATAGAATGCAGCGGCATCAGACGCACTACACGGCAGATCTGCAAATGCCCCTGGAGAGCTCCGAATTCGGGTAAGTATCCGGTAATTTACATTAACATGCTTGCTCTGCATGAAAAACGCCTTACCCGCCGCTATCTTCTTCATGTCCTCTATTTCCATATGGGCCTTCTGGGCCTCGGCCTTGGCGGACTCGGCCCTATCGAGAGCCGAGGCAAGCTCAGACTCTCGAGTCTTGGAGTCACGCTCCAAACCCTCATGTTTTTTCATGAGAGCCTGGAGCTCTTGCCGAACTTCCGCCACCAGCGCCGCTTGCTTTTCTCGCTCAGTCCGTTCTGTGGCCGCATTGCGTTCGGCCACGGACACGACATCCTTTAGGGCGGCCACCTCGTTAGTGGCCCCTGCATTACATATGTTATCCTTGTTAATCTTGTTTGCAACCAAAACCCTTTTCTGTAAGGTACCTATTTAAAGTGGGGTTATTCACCTTCTTTTTCCTTGAGCTGCCTTTTGGCATGGCCGAGCTCTTGCTCCGACCGCTCAAGATCTTTCTTCAGCGCCTCGACCTCCGCCGTTAATGCGGCAGAGGTCAACAGCGCAGCCTGCAAACCCATATCGACATATTTTTTAAACAACCCTGCGTATATCTTGTTAGATCCTTAGTCCGGCTTTTCTTTCCGAACATCGGACTAAGCATCAGGGGCTACTGTCTATGCGGTATTATATTACTTAATTTTAACCTTCTTACCTCAAAGCCTGTTAGAAAGCTGTTGCAGGCTTCGGTCAGCCCGCCCTTGGCGAGCTGGACCTTCTCAATCACCGCACTCATGAGAGTGCGGTGTTCTTCGATGGAGGCGCTTTGAGCGCCTCCAAAGAGGTTATCCGTGCCTCTGTTTGACGGAGGCCGCGGCGTCATGTCCTGCCCTCTTTGAGGGCTGCTTGCGGACTCGAACCGCCACGGTTACGAGTAGAGTCCGCACAAAGTCCGGGGCTGCTCGACGGCGCCTCGAGCCTCCTCCTCGGCGCGTCCCCTCAGGATTCCGCCTCGTCGTCCTCGGCGCGTGGGGTAGAGGCGGTCGGGATGGAATTTACATCCGACGGCGCCAACGACCCGCCATCGAGTCGGGAAAGTCGCCGACGGCCGGACTAAAGGAACAATGCGGCATTAGAAGGACACTACGTGACATACAATATACGGCATATGAATGATCCGGATATTTACGATTCGCCGGACGCCGGGCCCTTGAGGCCACTCGTCCTCGCCAACGTTGATGTTGGCAAACTGTCCGGGGATAGTTCTCCCCTCTTGACCCTTCGCCGCCCGGTTGGGGAGGCCTTCCTCTTCCTCTCTCCCTCCTCCGGGAGAGAGTACTCCTCCTCCTCCTCCTCGTCTTCAGGGGAGGAGTCCTCGTCGTCATCGTCAGACGCCTGATTGCGGGAACTCTTGCGAGTCCCCGCGGCCACCTTCTTGGCCTTCTTCTCCCAAGACCACGTACGGTGCCGGAACCAGCAGCCTTGCTAAGCGGGCATCCACTGGTTCTTCTGGCATGGGAGCCGGGCTGATGAGCAGCTGGGCCTTTTCCATCCAGTCCTGTCAAAGGAAGAGGTAGATTAAAAACCTCGCTAGAGTCAATCTAGCTACTATAAGTGTCCCGTAATGGGGTCGAATCACTTACCTCGTCAGTCGGAGACTGCAAGCTGAATCCGCGGTCTTCGGTCGCGGATGCGGGGGCTTCGGCGCCCTTGAACAGCACCCTCCAGCGCCTTCGTACGTTGTGTCGAAGAGCGCGCTTAACATCTGGTGCTGTTCCGGATTAAACTCCCACAGATTAAATGCCCGTTCTTGGCATGGGAGAATCCGCCGGAGGAGCATGACCTGGACCACGTCGACGAGCCGGAGCCTATTGCTCACCAGCTTCTTGATGCAGGCTCGAAGTCCCGTCACCTCCACCGGATCACCCCACTGCAAGCCCTTCTCTTTCCAGGAAGTGAGCTGCGTGGGGATTCCAGATCTAAATTCGGGGGCCGCCGCCCATGTAGGCTCGCGCGGCTCGGTGATGTAGAACCACCCCGACTGCCACCCCTTGACGGAGTCCACGAAGGTCCCTTCTAGTTAAGGGACGCTGGGCAGCTGCCCAACATGGCGCCTCCGCATTCCGCTTGCGTCCCCTTCACAATCTTCGGCTTGACGTTGAAGGTCTTGAGCCACAGGCCGAAGTGGGGCCGGATGCAGAGAAAGGCCTCGCACACGACGATAAACGCCGAGATGTTGAGGACGAAGTTCGGCGCCAGATCGTGGAAATCCAGGCCGTAGTAAAACATGAGCCCCCGGACGAATGGATGGAGCGGAAAGCCCAGTCCACGGAGGAAGTGGGGAAGGAAGACGACCCTCTCATGAGGCCCTGGGGTGGGGATGAGCTGCCCCGCGTCGGGCAGCCGATGCGCGATGTCGCTGGAAAGGTATCCGGCGTCGCGCAGCTTGGTGATGTCCTCCTCCTTAGCGGTGGAGGCCATCCATTTGCCTCCCCCTCCGGACATGTTCGAAGAAGGGTTGAGGTGAGATGCGCGAGCTTGGGCGTTGGAGCTTGAGTTCGCAGGGATGGATGGGCAAAGGAGGAAGAAGGCGTAGGTGAGAAGGTAAATCCTTATCCCGTATATATAGGCGGACAAAACTATGCGTCCCTCACCAGCCTGGTAAAACTCGCTTATCTCCCAAGCGCCACCATCAATGGCGCGGTTGGGTTACCCACGCACGTATTAATGAGAATCCCGGAATAAGGGGAACACGATCTCTGCTTCGACAGGACGTGCCAAGGAAACCGCTTCGCTAAACGTGCTGAAGTGGTACAGTAATTCAAACAAAGGCTTGGTGCCGGTGTGATGTCACGCCGCATAATACGTCAGCAGATTGGATCGGTGTATATGTTTTATTCTCTCTACGTTTGGAATGTGGAAATTATTTTGCAGAGCCGGACACTATCCTGGTGTTCATTATCTTCTCCGGATTATTCAAGGGAGGAACCCGCCTTGCAATGCCGAACATTATGCACGCCGGACTTATCGTCATTGAAGACTGGTTCAGGGCTACCGAGGAGTCTGGACTAGGGGTGTCCGGACAGCCGACTATCAATATCCGCGGACTCCCGCACTACGAAGATAGAAGATTGAAGACTCGGCTCGTGTCCCAAGGTACTTTCCTTGGCGTGGAAGGCAAGCTTGGCGATACGGATATGTAGATCTCCTACCATTGTAACCGACTCTGTGTAACCCTAGCCTCTCTTGTGCCTATATAAACCGGAGGGCCTTAGTCCGTAGGACAGAACATACATCTCAACAATCATACCATAGGCTAGCTTCTAGGGTTTAGCCTCCTTGATCTCGTGGTAGATCTACTCTTGTACTACCCATATCATCAATATTAATCAAGCAGGATGTAGGGTTTTACCTCCATCGAGAGGGCTCGAACACTGGTAAAAACATTGTGTCCCTCGCCTCCTGTTACCATCCGCCTAGACGCACAGTTCGGGATCCCCTACCCGAGATCCGCCGGTTTTGACACCGACACCAACCATCACCTCGGGCGCTCCGGAGCCCACCACCAAACCGAGCACCACTCTCCGCCAACATGATCTTGAAGCTTCTCATGCCGTCGACCACGGCACCATGAAATGAGGTATGCGCACCAAAGAAGAGAAGCCGGGACTAGAAGCAGCAACATCGTCGGCACGTAGGAGGGCTCAACCTCCACCATCAGCAAACGGTAGCCGACCGGACGCAGTAGCAGGAGCATACCAGGCTCGTGGGCCCATAGGCCCGGTCGGACCCTCCTAGGCCCGTAAAGCTCCTTCCTTCGCGCTGCAGCAGGCACACCGTTAGCGACACCGCCCCTGTCCGAGCTGCTCCTCTACTCGCCACGCAGAAGACAACGGCCACGCCGGGACCGACCCGCTAAGACCCAGATGGGCCCGCAGGGCCCAGATCTGAGCCGGGGACGCGCCGGCGGCCACCCCACCGCCAAGGAGCAGCGCTGCCACCACGTCCGTCGCCGGCCACCCCGCCAGGTCACCGGACCGCTGCCTTACCGAGCGACAACGCCAGCGCCCGGCCCCGGGACGAGAGGACGCGTGGGGAGAGGAGATTCCGTCGCTGCCAGCACCACCATGGACGGAGCTGGGGGCGCCCACGGCAACGGAGAGGGGAAGGGAAGAATGCCGAGGGCGGAGGCTGTTGGGGAACGTTGCAGAAAATTAAAATTTTTCCTACGGCTTCACCAAGATCCATCTATGAGTTCATCTAAGCAACGAGTAATGGGAGAGAGATAACATCTACATACCACTCGTAGATCGCGTGCGGAAGCTTGCAAGGTGATGATGGAGTCGTACTCGAACGTGATTCAGATCACCGATGCCAAGTGCTGAACGGACAGCACCTCCGCGCTCAACACACGTGACGGGACGATCGACGCCTCCTCCTTCTTGATCCAGCAAGGGGAAGGAGAGGTTGAGGAAGACAGCTCCACCGGCAAGACGACGGCGTGATGATGGTGGAGAAGCGATCTCGGCAGGGCTTCGCCAAGCTCTCACGGAGGAGGAGATGTGTTGGGAGGGAGGGCTGCGCCTTGAGTGTTGTGTACAGCAGCCCCTCCCCCCCCTTATATAGGCCCCAGTGGCGGCCCCGAGATCCAATCTCCGGGGGCGGCAAGGGGTGGAGTGCCCCCAAGCCGGTGGGCGCCCCCCCCCTAGGGTTTCAACCCTAGGCGCGGGGTGGGCCTAGGGGCGCACCAGCCCCTGTGGGCTGGTTCCTTCCCCTCGGCCCATGGGGCCCTCCGGATAGGTGGCCCCACCGGTGGACCCCGGACCCTTCCTGGTCCCAGATTTTACCGAAACCCGAAACTTTCCCGATGGCGAAACACCACTTCCTATATATTATTCTTTACCTCCGGACCCTTCCGAACTCCTCGTGACGTCCATGATCTCATCCGGACTCAACAACATTCGGTGGTCACATACTTGACTTCCTACAAACCCTAGCGCCACCGAACCTTAAGTGTGTAGACCCTACGGGTTCGGGAGACACGCAGACATGACCGAGACGACTCTCGGGCAATAACCAACAGCGGGTCGGATATCCATGTTGGCTCCCACATGCTCCTCGATGATTTCATCGGTTGAACCACGATGTCGAGGATTCGATCAAACCCTGTATACAATTCCTTTGTCAATCGGTGCGTTACTTGCCCGAGACTCGATCGTCGGTATCCCAATACCTTGTTCAGTCTCGTTACACGGCAAGTCACTTTACTCGCATCCGTAATGCATGATCCCGGCCAACACCTTGGTCACATTGAGCTCATTATGATGATGCATTACCGAGTGGGCCCAGAGATACCTCTCCGTCATACGGAGTGACAAATCCCATCCTCGATCCGTGTCAACCCAATGATACTTTCGGAGATACCGTAATGCACCTTTATAGTCACCCGATTCGCCAGTGACGCTTGATACACCCAAGGCACTCCTACGGTAACCGGAGTTACACGATCTCATGGTCGAAGGAATAGATACTTGACATTGGCAAAGCTTCTAGCAAACGAACTATACGATCTTTTATGCTATGCTTATGATTGGGTCTTGTCCATCACATCATTCTCCTAATGATGTGATCTCGTTATCAACGACATCCCATGTCCATAGTCAGGAAACCATGACTATCTATTGATCACAACGAGCTAGTCAACTAGAGGCTCACTAGGGACTCATTGGGTCTTAGTGTTCACACGTGTATTACGATTTCCGGATAGTACATTTATAGCATCAACAAAAGACAATTATCATGAACATTGAAATATAATAATCCTTTTATTATTGCCTCTAGGGCATATTTCCAACAGTCTCCCACTTGCACTAGAGTCACCAATCTAGTTACATTGTGATGAATCGAACACCCATAGAGTTCTGGTGTTGATCATGTTTTGCACGCGAGAGAGGTTTAGTCAACGGATCTGCGACATTCAGATCCGTGTGTACTTTGCAAATCTCTATGTCTCCATCTTGAACATTTTCACGGATGGAGTTGAAACGACGCTTGATGTGCCTTGTCTTCTTGTGAAACCTGGCTCCTTGGCAAGGGCAATAGCTCCAGTGTTGTCACAGAAGAGGTTGATCGGCCCGACGCATTGGGTATGACTCCTAGGTCGGTGATGAACTCCTTCACCCAAATTGCTTCATGTGCTGCCTCCGAGGCTGCCATGTACTCCGCTTCACACGTAGATCCCGCCACGACGCTTCGCTTGCAGCTGCACCAGCCATCGCTCCACCATTCAACATATACACGATCCGGTTTGTGACTTAGAGTCATCGGATCTGAGTCGAAGCTAAGCGCCGACGTAACCTTTTACGACGAGCTCTTCGTCTCCTCCATAAACGAGAAACATGTCTTTTGTCCTTTTCGGTACTTCAGATATTCTTGACCGCTGTCCAGTGTTCCTTGCGGGGTTACTTTGGTATCTTGCAACCAAACTTACGGCAAGGTTTACATCGGTCAGTACACAGCATGGCATACATAATAGATCCTATGGCTGAAGCATAGGGATGACACTCATCTCTTCTTTATCTTTTGCCGTGGTCGGTGATTGAGCTGAGCTCAGTTTCACACCTTGTAACATAGGCAAGAACCCCTTCTTGGACTGATCCATTTTGAACCTCTTCAAAATCTTATCAAGGTATGTGCTTTGTGAAAGACCTATGAGGCGCCTCGATCTATCTCTATAGATCTTGATGCCTAATATATAAGCAGCTTCTCCAAGGTCCTTCATTGAAAAACACTTGTTCAAGTAGGCCTTAATGCTGTCCAGAGTTTCCGTATCATTTCCCATCAAGAGTATGTCATCTACATATAATAGGAGAAATGCTACAGAGCTCCCACTCACTTTCTTGTAAACGCAGGCTTCTCCATAAGTCTGCATAAACCCAAACGCTTTGATCATCTCATCAAAGCGAATGTTCCAACTCCGAGATGCTTGCACCAGTCCATAAATGGATCGCTGGAGCTTGCATACTTTGTTTGCGTTCGAGGATCGACAAAACCTTCCGGCTGCATCATATACAGCTCTTCCTTAAGATGTCCATTAAGGAATGCCGTTTTGACGTCCATCTGCCATATCTCATAATCATAGTATGCGGCAATTGCTAACATGATTCGGACGGACTTAAGCTTCGCTACGGGAGAGAATGTCTCGTCAGAAGTCAATCCCTTGAACTTGTCGATAACCCTTAGCGACAAGTCGAGCTTATATATGGTAACATTACCATCCGCGTCCGCCTTCTTCTTAAAAATCCATTTATTTTCTATCGCCGCCGATCATCGGGCAAGTCTGTCAAAGTCCATACTTTGTTTTCATACATGGATTCTATCTCGGATTTCATGGCTCCAAGCCATTTGTTGGAATCTGGGCCGCCATTGCTTCTTCATAGTTCAAGGTTCATCGTTGTCTAGCAACATGATTTCCATGACAGGTTGCCGCACCACTGTGCGGAACGTGTCCTCGTGGACCTTCGGTTCAGCAGTAACTTGATCCGGTACCTTGATCATCATCAACGTTTTCCTCTTGGTTGGTGTGGGCATTACAGAACGGTTTCCTGCGCTGCACCACTTTCCCGCTCGAGAGGTAGTACTTCATCGAGCTCTACTTTCCTCCCACTTACTTCTTTCGAGAGAAACTCTTTCTCTAGAAAGCATCCGCTCTTAGCAACAAAGATCTTGCCTTCGATTTAAGTAGAAGGTATACCCGACAGCTTCCTTAGGGTATCCTATGAATACGCATTTTTCCGACTTGGGTTCGAGCTTTTCAGTTGAAGTTTCTTGACATAAGCATCGCATCCCCAAACTTTTAGAAACGACAGCTTAGGTTTCTTCCCAAACCATAATTCATACGGTGTCGCCTCAACGGATTTAGACGGTGCCCTATTTAAAGTGAATGTAGCTGTCTCTAGAGCGTATCCCCAAAATGATAGCGGTAAATCGGTAAGAGACATCATAGACCGCACCATATCCAATAGAGTGCGACACGACGTTCGACACACCGTTTATTGAGGTGTTCCAGGCGGCGTGAGTTGTGAAACGATTCCACATTTTCTTAAGTGTGAGCCAAATTCGTGACTTAAATATTCTCCTCCATGATCTGATCGTAGGAACTTTATCTTTCTGTCACGTTGATTCTCCACCTCACTCTGAAATTCCTTGAACTTTTCAAAGGTCTCAGACTTGTGTTTCATTAAGTAGACATACCCATATCTACTTAAGTCATCGGAGAGTGAGAACATAACGATATCCTCCATGAGCCTCAACGCCATTGGACCGCACACATCGGTATGTATGATTTCCAACAAGTTGGTTGCTCGCCCATTGTTCCGAGAACGGAGTCTTGGTCATTTTGCCCAAGAGGCAAGGTTCGCATGTGTCAAACGATTCATAATCAAGAGACTCTAAAAGTCCATCAGCATGGAGCTTCTTCATGCGCTTGACACCAATGTGACCAAGGCGGCAGTGCCACAAGTATGTGGGACTATCGTTATCAACTTTACATCTTTTGCATCCACACTATGAACATGTGTAATATTACGCCGAGATTCATTAAGAATAAACCATTGACCATCGGAGCATGACCATAAAACATATCTCTCATATAAATCGAACAACCATTATTCTCAGACTTAAATGAGTAGCCATCTCGTATCAAACGAGATCCAGATACAATGTTCATGCTCAAACTTGGCACTAAATAACAATTATTGAGGTTTAAAACTAATCCCGTGAGGTAAATGTAGAGGCAGCGTGCGACGGCGATTACATCGACCACGAACCATTCCCGACGCGCGCCGTCACCTCGCCCTTCGCCAGTCTCCGCTTATTCCGCAGCTCTCGCTGTGAGTTACATATGTGAGCAACGGCACCGTATCAAATACCCAGGGAGTTACTACGAGTAATCGGTAAGGTACACATCAATTACATGTATATCAAATATACCTTTGGTGTTGCGGCCTTCTTATCCGCTAAGTATTTGGGGCAGTTCCGCTTCGAAGCCCTTCCCTTGCAATAAAAGCACTCGGTCTCGTGCTTGGGTCCATTCTTTGACTTCTTCCCGCAACAAGCTTACGGGCGCGCAACATCTTTGCCGTCCTTCTTGAAGTTCTTCTTACCCTTGCCCTTCTTGAACTTAGTGGTCTTATTGACCATCAACACTTGATGTTCTTTCTTGATTTCAGCCTCTGCTGACTTCAGATCGAGAACACTTCAGAATGGTCTTTACCATCCCCGCATGTTGTAGTTCATCACAAAGCTCTTGTAGCTTGGTGGGAGCGATCGAGGATTCTGTCAATGACCGCCTCATCTGGGAGGTTAATGTTCAATCGGGTCATACGAGTGCAACCCGACATCTTCGGATGTGCTCACCGATGTAACTGTTCTCCTCCATCTTACAATCTGTAGAACTTGTCGGAGACATCATATCTCTCGACCGGGCATGAGCTTGGAAAACTAGTTTCAGCTCTTCAACATCTCATATGCTCCGTGATGCTCAAAACGCTTTTGGAGCCCCGGTTCTAAGTCTGAGAGCAAGCACGCACCGAACGAGGGAGTAATCATCAAGACGAGTTTGCTGCGCTCATAACGCCTTGGTTCTTCGACGGAGCGGCACCTAGCGGTCCTTCTAGGACATATTGCTTCCTGGCAGCTATGAGGATGATCTCGTGTTCGGACCCGATCCGTATAGTTGCTGCCATCATCTTTCAGCTTGGTTTTCTAGGAACGCGTTGAAGTTCATGTTGACATTAGCGTTGGCCATTGATCTACAAGACATATTTGCAAAGGTTTTAGACTAAGTTCATGATAATAAAGTTCTTAATCAAAATTATGAACTCCCACTTAGATTAGACATCCTCTAGTCATCTAAGTGTTACACGATCCGAGTCGACTAGCCCGTGTCCGATCATCACGTGAGACGGACTAGTCATCATCGGTGAACATCTTCATGTTGATCGATCTTCCATACGACTCGTGTTCGACCTTTCGGTCTCCGTGTTCCGAGGCCATGTCCGCACATGCTAGGCTCGTCAAGTTAACCCTAAGTGTTTTTGCTGTAAAACTGTCTTACACCCGCTGTATGTGAACGTAAGGATCCATCACACCCGATCATCACGTGGTGCTTAGAAACGACGAACTGTAGCAACGGTGCACGCTTAGGGAGAACACTTCTTGAAATTTTATAAGGGATCATCTTATTTACTACCGTCGTCCTAAGTAAACAAGATGCATAAACATAATAAACATCACATGCAATTATATAGTTGTGACATGATATGGCCAATATCATCAAGCTCCATTGATCTCCATCTTCGGGGCTCCATGATCATCTTGTCACCGGCTTGACACCATGATCTCCATCATCATGATCTCCATCATCGTGTCTTCATGAAGTTGTCACGCCAACGACTACTTCTACTTCTATGACTAACGCGTTTAGTAATGAAGTAAAGTAGTTTACATGGCGTTCTTCAATGACACGCAGGTCATACAAAAAATAAAGACAACTCCTATGGCTCCTGCCGGTTGTCATACTCATCGACATACAAGTCGTGAATCCTATTACAAGAACATGATCTCATACATCACAATTCATCATTCATCACAACTTCTGGCCATATCACATCACATGATCAATCGCTGCAAAAACAAGTTAGACGTCCTCTAGTTGTTGTTTGCATCTTTTACGTGGCTGCGATTGGGTTCTAGCAAGAACGCTTTCTTACCTACGAATCACCACAACGTGATTTTGTCAACTTCTATTTACCCTTCATAAGGGCCCTGTTCATCGAATCCGCTCCAACTAAAGTGGGAGAGACAGACACCCGCCAGCCACCTTATGCAACTAGTGCATGTCAGTCGGTGGAACCGGTCTCACGTAAGCGTACGTGTAAGGTTGGTCCGGGCCGCTTCATCCCACAATACCGTTGAGCAAGAAAAGACTAGTAGAGGCAAGTAAGATGACAAGATCAACGCCCACAACAAATTTGTGTTCTACTCGTGCATTAGAGAACTACGCATAGACCTAGCTCATGATGCCACTTTGTTGGGGAACGCTGCGAAAAATTAAAATTTTTCCTACGGCTTCACCAAGATCCATCTATGAGTTCATCTAAGCAACGAGTAATGGGAGAGATAACATCTACATACCACTTGTAGATCGCGTGCGAAGCTTGCAAGGTGATGATGGAGTCGTACTCGAACGTGATTCAGATCACCGATGCCAAGTGCTGAACGGACAGCACCTCCGCGTTCAACACACGTGCGGGACGATCGACGCCTCCTCCTTCTTGATCCAGCAAGGGGAAGGAGAGGTTGAGGAAGACAGCTCCACCGGCAGACGACGGCGTGATGATGGTGGAGAAGCGAGATCTCGGCTGTGGCTTCGCCAAGCTCTACGGAGGAGGAGATGTGTTGGGAGGGAGGGCTGCGCCTTGAGTGTTGTGTACAGCAGCCCCTCCTCCCCCTTTATATAGGCCCCTGTAGGGCGGCCCCTGAGATCCAATCTCCGGGGCGGCGGCCAAGGGGTGGAGTGCCCCCAAGCCGGTGGGCGCCCCCACCCTAGGGTTTCAACCCTAGGCGCGGGGTGGGCCTAGGGGCGCACCAGCCCCTGTGGGCTGGTTCCTTCCCCTCTGGCCCATGGGGCCCTCCGGATAGGTGGCCCCACCGGTGGACCCGGGACCCTTCCGGTGGTCCCTGCTTTCACCGAAACCCCAAACTTTCCCGATGGCGAAACACCACTTCCTATATATTATTCTTTACCTCCGGACCCTTCCGAACTCCTCGTGACGTCCGTGATCTCATCCGGGACTCAACAACATTCGGTGGTCACATACTTGACTTCCTACAAACCCTAGCGCCACCGAACCTTAAGTGTGTAGACCCTACGGTTCGGGAGACACGCAGACATGACCGAGACGACTCTCGGGCAATAACCAACAGCGGGTCTGGATATCCATGTTGGCTCCCACATGCTCCTCGATGATTTCATCGGTTGAACCACGATGTCGAGGATTCGATCAAACCTCATATACAATTCCTTTGTCAATCGGTGCGTTATTTGCCCGAGACTCGATCGTCGGTATCCCAATACCTTGTTCAGTCTCGTTACGGCAAGTCACTTTACTCATCAGTAATGCATGATCCCGTGGCCAACACCTTGGTCACATTGAGCTCATTATGATGATGCATTACCGAGTGGGCCCAGAGATACCTCTCCGTCATACGGAGTGACAAATCCCGATCTCGATCCGTGTCAACCCAATGATACTTTCGGAGATACCTGTAATGCACCTTTATAGTCACCCGATTACGCTGTGACGTTTGATACACCAAGGCACTCCTACGGTAACCGGAGTTACACGATCTCATGGTCGAAGGAATAGATACTTGACATTGGCAAAGCTTCTAGCAAACGAACTATACGATCTTTTATGCTATGCTTATGATTGGGTCTTGTCCATCACATCATTCTCCTAATGATGTGATCTCGTTATCAACGACATCCCATGTCCATAGTCGAGAAACCATGACTATCTATTGATCACAACGAGCTAGTCAACTAGAGGCTCACTAGGGACTCATTGGGTCTTAGTGTTCACACGTGTATTACGATTTCCGGATAATACATTTATAGCATGAACAAAAGACAATTATCATGAACATTGAAATATAATAATCCTTTTATTATTGCCTCTAGGGCATATTTCCAACAGAGGCGCCCCGGCCGCCTCCCAGGGAGGCTGCACGAGGGCGAAAAGAGGGGAGGGGAAGGAAGTGCGGGGGAAGGGGGGCCGGATCTGGTCCGCGCGCCAGCGAGGGCCGCCGGATCCCTCCGACGGGCTGGGGTGGCGGCGGCGGCGAGGGTTTCGGGAGGAGGGAGAGTCGCGAAAGCCCGAGGGAGCGGGTTGAGGAGAAAATTGAACTAGTTCACGCAGATATGTTCCTTGACTCACGTTTAATATCTTATTTTTGAATTTTATTGAAATATGAGTGCAATACTTTCATACATGTTTGTGTTGTTTCACTCATTTCTGATGCTTATTTATGAATTTGACTGAAATGCATTGAAATTGTTGAAAGCTAACAAATTATTTCAATTTTATAGAAATTTCACACAAATTTCAAGTATTTTACTCATGTGTCAATTCTTATTTGTGAATTTGATTGAAATAGGAGTGCAATAATTTCATTAATTTTTCAATTATTTAAAGGAGCGAAATGGTTGGAATCTCTCCACCATAAGAATTTATTGGAATCGAAATACAATATCTTCAGACATGTACAAGATTAGTCTTGTTCTAAAGGTCTTATCACCAGGAATTCAAATGTATATAAAACACATAAAAATTATTTTAATTCGAAAAAATATCATCCATCTAATTATCCCAATGAAATAAAATCAATGTCTTTCCAATGAGAGTGAGAATATGGGAGTATGTGCAACCTTCCTTCTCGCCACACTCTCACTTTTCGATGAGTACACTGCTACAACTGGTATCAATGACCTTTAAGATAGCACCCGGGAGGGCATTCTCGGGTGCTATCTTAAAGGTCATTGATATGTTCATGCTTTTCTAGAACTAGACGTGCAAGGCATCGTGGGCGACGGGTGTCTGATCTTTGTGTGTGTTTGACATTGTACACACAGTAGTATAACGGTACAAAGCCGATCGATTTCTAGGTCACGGCAAGGTTTTGTTAGTCATTTTTTTAACCCGCAATTTTTTTATTGGAGTAAATATAGTCAGCTTCTTGGTGTATTAGTCGGGTCTCTGTGCTTTGCTTATCATTGTTGAACCGGAGCTGCTGTATCATGGGGTGGCAACTGACAATGACGGGTGATGGTTTGAATTTCCACTCTTCGAACTCTTTTGGTTACAAAACAGGTACCCAAAAAATTGTTCGAACTGAGATGTCGCGTTCCATAAAAAAATGTGAGGTGCTGGGCCTGAAAGTGGAAACGTAAGTGGGCAGTCTGGGCCTGAAGATGACCATTTCACAGGCCCATTTGGGCAGCACGACAAAATCACTCTCTCCAGGCTCCAGCAGCGTCCGCACAGCACGCAGCCGGCTCCTCCTGCTAAATCAGCGGCGAGGGTTCCCGATTCCCGATTCCAGTTCAAAAAACCAGGGTTCCCCGGCGGCCGCCTCCTCCACCCACCGGCGATCGCCTCTTCCACCCACTCCGGCCTCAAATTCCCCTACCACCAACCTCCCTTCCTCCTCCGTCTCACTCGCCACCGGCAAGGAAATGGCCTCGTCGCTGATGTCGATCCCCGACCACCTCAAGGGCGAGATCTTCGTCCGGCTGCCTGAACCAGAAGATCTCGCCCGCACAGCTGCCACCTGCGCCACCTTCCGCAGAGTCGTAGCCGACGGATCCTTCCGCCGCCGCTTCCGCCTCCTCCACGCCCCGCCCCTCCTCGGCATCCTCGACCGCGACGGCTTTCATCCCGCCCTCCGCCTCACCCTCCGCGCCCGCCGCCAGCGCGCTCGCCCACGCCGCCGACTTCTCCCTCTCCTTCCTCCCCTCCCACCGCCGCTGGGCCGTGCAGGACGTCCGCGACGGCCGCGTCCTCCTCGCCGCCAACCCTGAACCCCAAGTGTTCACGGAGCTTGTGGTGTGTGACCCTTTGCACAGCCGACACATCCTGCTTCCCCAAATACCTCATGACCTAGGCGCTTCGCTGGAGTTTCCAGTCCGGTGCCAGCTTTTAATAGCTTCCCCCGGAGCAGGCGTGAACGAGGCAGCTGCAGCCATGGAAGAGGCGGCAAGGGCATTCATAGTGGTCATGATAGCACATTGCCAAACTGGTCCGGCTGCCTTCGTCTTCTCTTCGACCACCCGACAGTGGCGAGCCGCTGCATCCAAGGGTTGGGATGATTTGTTTCCCAACCAGGGAGAGTCAACCATGATCTCATCAATGCACAGAAAGTTGGTCGGGTGCCATTACGCTTATGGCTGCTTTTATTTGGAGTCCACAATGAATAAGAAGTTGCTTGTGTTCGACACCCGGAGGATGGAGTTCTCCAGCCTCGACGTCCCACGCGAAACATTGAACATGTTCGGTCTAGCCATTGTGGAGGCAGGAGAAGGCAGGCTCGCGATGTTGGATATCCATGATGAAACTTTAGGTGGCAAGTGTGATCTCTGTTATTACATTAGAGGAAACAAAGGTGAGAGTTCTAGCCAGTGGAAGATCGAGAAGACAATCTCACTACCTTATGATTATCAGTACTATATCCAAGCTTCAACTGAGAGGTACTTGCTCCTAAGGAAGCTTGGACCCCTGCAGTCCATAAGCTCATCTCTGGAGGTGGAATATGTCTCAATGGACGTCAAGACATTGCAGCTTGAGAGGGTTTGTGGTGTATCTTTCGGTTTAGCTTGGCCAGCGCCGCATATATACCAGCTTCCCACCATCCTTGTTGTCTGCACCGACAATATGAAGTGGTAACTTTCTATTGCTTCCTTATGTCCTCCCTTCATAGTTAGCACACTGCTTGTCTAATGCTTAATTGTTCAGTACTGAGATTAGTCATTCTGGTTTATACGATTCAGTAGTGGTTATTCATCTTGTGCTTTGTGGGAAAACTAATCCAGCATAATGATTTAATTGTGATTCGTTGTTTTATTTGTTCCAAACGCCTTCTGGAGAAAATCAGAGAAGAGAAGATTTTTCACATAGCTTATGCATTTAGTGTTATTTATAGGCCTCATGAAATCACAAAATGGTAGAACAATTATTTTACAGGAATACTTTGTGGTCAAGGTGTAGTAGGAATATTGGTATAGAGCCAATTTTCCTTCGAGAGTTCCACTCAGCTCACTTAAATTCATTCCATTCAAACACGACTCATCTTGTCTGCTTCTTTTATATATAGCCATGAGGAGGCATAAAAGTTTTCTTTTAGACTTTGAGGCTTATTCACATATATAATTTTATCTTCAATTAAATAACTGTGCTGTTGTCACAAATAAGAGACTCACTACTATGTATAGCAAAAATAGCTTGTGCTGCATAAGCTGTTTGATTTGAATCTGCCTCATAAGATCAGTCATCATAGGCGGGGCACCCAGTTTTTTCTTTTTCTTTCCATTAAGATAGTTTGAACTATTTCCCGTGCCTCTTTCCTAGTCTCCCAATGGACGGTAAATATAAGCACGCAAAATTTGTCAGTTGTGGCAAGGACTCTTGATTTATTTACCTTTTGGAGCATAAATTTTATGTTTTTTTAAACTGACCTAGGTTAAAAGTTTGTTAGACTACTATGTAGTATACAGAGTCATTCAAGGCTGCAAGACAAATCTACCTATTTTGCATGATCTAAGTTTTACTGGACTTCATTTACCTATATTTACATGCCTCTGTTGGGCTATGTATATTCCAGCTTGCATTGCAAATTACACTGCTAAACACATAAAGGTGAATGTTTGATGTTGGACATAAAACTGCTCATGACTCGTGTCTTCGTTGTGCTTCCTTTCAACCGATCACGTGGCTACTCCTTGCTTAATTAAGTACGTGAGATTAAAGTTTAATAGTTGTGATCATCATTTGTGAGATTAGGGTGGCAACATAGATATAATTTAAGAAGATGTTTCTTTGTGACAGTGTGAGGCTTGTCATCTATGTTTACTATGTTTACAGGGTTCACTAGGACCTGGTTAGCCGCCGGCCATATCTCTGTTTTGTCTTGCCTATGTAGGAGTATAAATGCATGGTGTTGACGTGACCCACACTTGGGGCACAAAGTTAATTAATGTGATTAGGCTTCAATGAGAATAATCTATATTTTGCTCCCATCCAGTCGGCCATATATATGTTGGTGTCTACATTTCAATCAACAAATTTTTTATTGTTTCACCAAGAGACTAACCTAAACAATGATGTCTTGTATCTAAATCTGAATTGGTTGATGTTTCTTTCACTTACTTGAATGTCATTTCTATATATGTTTTAATCCTGCTCTACTTTCTGGTGTCATTTGTCTATCACAATCAGTACTATCTGTAAAACATTCCATCACTCACTCTGCTAGTTCGACTTCATATGGAGTTCCTATGAAAACCAAATTGCTATATTTATTTGCCTATTTCTTTTTCCACACTTCACATATAAGATAGAAAATAAACCCCATCCATCGATGTTGTGTTTTCAATCTGTCATATACCGATGCACAGTGCACGCCTTGGTCTACCGGACCAAAAGGGAAATATATCTGAAGTAGGAGACTACGCATTTAGTGGACAGTGGTGGAATAGATTAGCGAGTTAGTCCATTTGAATTGCTTACATCTCCCATTAGCATGTATAGATGTCAATGCATTCATGTACTGGTTTTCCGTTTTGGTTTTAAACATACCTGCTGATATTATGTGTTTCATATATTAGGTACATTAATTATTTTTTAATCTTGGCCATTAAAATTTACAGCAACACACATTATATAATTTTGCCTATGTGGAATAAGTATGATGGCTTGCTTATTTCCTGTTTGATAATATAGATCTAATAAATGGGAAGACCTCTGTTACAAAACTCAAAACTGACAACCAACCCAACACTTGACAAACACTATTGCAGCATGTTATTGGACTGTTTTTCTAATTATTATTTTTTATTTTTCTCATCTACCATAATACCAAACCTAGATCGCAAATAACAATCTGAGAGATTGCTCTGAATAGCAAGAACAGTGTGTGCTCACGAGCTGTTTGATTTGAATCAGCCTCATAAGAATAGTTGTAGGCTTCACATCTATGATTAGTTGATTGTGACTAACTAAGACTCCTCTGATTAGTTGATTTGAATCAGACTCATAAGAACGGTTGTAGACTTCACATCTATGATTAGTTGATTGTGACTAACTAAGACTCCTCTGAGCTATCTTGGCCTAAGTTAGAAGTTCTTTTATGAAACTGACATAAGATAGTAGTTTGTTACAAGAAAAAGGAAATATATGAAAACGAGGGATTATTGTGTTGTGTGAGTAATTGTCATGTCTGGCGGTGGATGTCTTGTAAAACTTTATTTCCCTCTTATTCAATAGATGGGGCAAATCTTTTTCCTTCATTTCAAAAAAAAAACTGAGAATTCTCCCTGCCGCACCATAGGGCAACACAGGGGAGGAACCCATCGCCATTGACCACTTCCCTCTATGCCAGCCACCCCGCCACCCCTATCGCCAGCCCTCGCCGTGGCAGCAGTGGGCCCAACTACCAAAGCTGGCGTGGGAGCTTCTGGCGGCGTCAAAGTGTTGCTGCTGTGGATGGTGTGGCGGCAGCCTGCTCGTCGATGCAAAGAGACCAGGGCAGCGTCCTCGTGCGGTGGTGGTGGTGGAGCCCCTCTCTCGTGGGTGCATGGTGGCCAGGTGACGGGGTTGCGGGGCCGGTGTGCGGTGGCTCGGTTGCTCTCCAGATTTGGCCACGATTGGAGTTGTTGCTACCAACCTGCCCGCGTGGAGCCAAGTGGCCTTGGAGGCGAGGGCTCGCGAGGCCAGTGGCGGAGGCGCTCCGTTGCAGTGGTGGCCTACTTCGGTTCGCCATTGGCGGCTCCTTAGAGGGGGCGCGTGGATCTGCACCAGGGCTCCAGATCCGGCGTGTTCGTGTCCTACCCCTCCGGTGACACCTTGTTGCGGGGCTTGGGCCTAGATCTAGTCTGTGGGCGCTGGAGGGTGCAGGATGTGCTCGACTCAAGGTTGTTGTGGTGCTGCTCAGTTCTACGTGCAGTGCGGCTGCCGGTGGCCCAAGGATGCTGGCGCGACACCCTCAGGTCGTGATCATTGGTGTGGCGGTGCTTGGCGTGGCGTGAGGTGGCACAGTGGCTACTACATGCGAAGGTCGGTTGGCGGTGATGCCGGCAGTGGCGCATCATGCGGAGCGTGCAGCTTGGATGGTGGCAGTTGTGGGACTGCCGGAGCCTCGGGTGAAGGCCCTGCTCCACCTTGGTCGGTGCCGACGCCGCCGGCCTCCATGGGTGTTGTTCCCCTCCCTGAATGCGTTGTCTTAGGTGCTCCAGCTCATCTCCTGCCTCCGCATGCTTTGGTTCCTTTGGGCGAAAGTTGAGATCCCAATTTCTTCATGGGCGAGTGACGGTGGCGTTCTCGTCACTTCCTCCTTGGAGGCGTCCCCTCAGGAGGCCATGGCCTGGCCAGACAATCCTCTTACATATGATGTTGCCATGTCAACGTGCATGGCGAACATTGTGGTCGATCCATCGGCTCGTGTGGTGCTCGGCCTCGGGGCCGTTGTGGAAGTCGAAGCGGTGGCTCTGGATCTTCTCGTCTTGGAAGGGTGTCGGCACTAGTTGCTTGAGTGACAGTGTTGTTGGCCAGTCTAGCACGTAGCCTTGGGGTCGGCGTGGATGTTGGAGCGGCGGTTCAGGAGATGGTTTTAGACTGTCGGCTTCGTTTGCTCAGGTGACAAAACAGGCGACTGGCTTGGTGCGCGGCCTTGGGCACATGTATGTTGCTTGCATTTGTAAGTCGGAGCCACAACTCCGGAGATGGTTATAGGGTGTTGGCTCTGGTTGCTCGGGTGACGGAGCAGACATGCATGGTGTGCGACCTCGGGGCCAGCGTGGATGCCGGATCGGCTGCTTCAGATAGGGTTGTAGGGTGTTGGCTCCGGTTGCTCAGGTGAACGAGTCGGCATTCGCCTAGTGTGCGGCCTTAGGGTCGGTGTGTGCATTGTTGATGTGTCGGTTTTTGGCCAGATTTCCTTATTTAACTAGTCAATTCTCCTTTAAATGAAAAGGCGGAGCTCTTGTTGGTTCCTCGAGAAAAAGGAAATATATTAAGCGATCAACATGCAACTGCCAATTTAGCATGACATAATATTTCCAGGGCTCTCTTTTCTTTTTGTTGATTATATTTAAGATGCCTCTGTCTGGCTATTCGTACAGACTTGCATTGCAAATTACAGTGCTGAACACACGAAAGCATGTCAGTCTTTAATTTCTGGTCACATATTTCAGATCCAGCTGAGATCAATATTACCGATAATTGCTCTTCTGCTTGTGCTTGTGATAGTCATCTTTACAAATATAAGATCTATAACTTGTTTCTTTTAGCTTGTGTAAACTGTGAAATGTGTGTACAGATTGAAACAAAATTCTTCTCGGGTGTCTAACCTCCTGTCTTGTTTGTTCAGATTTGATGGAGCCGTAATCAGAACAACATTCTTAATTCAAAGTGACTGTGAGATTTCAATAGCGGGAGTTGGATCATCTTGCCTACAGGGATGACACAATGTCACAATCTAGATTGCTTCGCCTGGTGTTGGTTCATGTTATGTTTGGGTTACTTTTACTATGTGATCGATGTGGTTGTTGTTCCTGTCTAAAGAGTGACATCAGAATTTACAGTATTTCAGTTCCCAGTGATGTCTATGCTGTTGTTGTATCATGCTTAGGAAAGTGACGTTGAAATGAATGGTCGTCTTGATATCAAAAAAAAAGATTGGTAAAGCTAGCTGATGTACACATTGTTGGTTTTTCTATCTACATTACTATTTTTCTATATTTTTTTGGCGGGGATTTTTTCTATCTATATCAACGATTTTTCAGTTTCTGCGGTAGCCTGACCTTAATATAAGATCAAACAAGTGCTATCTTTTTTTCTTTTGCTTTTATCTTTGAACATTTCTCGATAAAGGACATTTCATTCAATTGATATATCGAGGTGATACAAACGCATCGAAAGAATGCCCGGCCTCTGCATAGCACGATGCACACAGCCCAAAAGTCCACCCGTCCCAAAAATAAAAAATGTTTTACAACTCAAGAATAAATAAATCTGTCCAACCTATGATGTGGCAGATCCTAACTGGAGATCACACCGCCATCCATGGGGGTAGAAACCCTCCCTGGCCATGCGCTCCAGCCGCGTAGACACCGTCATAAATAGGTCCCTCTCGTCCGGCTTCTGCAAGCACTGAAATTGTAAGTGATAGATAGTTTTGTGATAAGATAAATAGTAACGAGCAACAAGTTAATAAAGTAAATAAAGTGCAGCAAGGTGGCCCAATCCTTTATGTAGCAAAGGATAAGCCTGGACAATTTTAATAATGATAAAGGAGCTCCGAGGACACATTGGGAATTATCGTCAAGCTAGTTTTCATCACGTTCATATGATTCGCGTTCGGTACTTTGATAATTTGATATGTGGGTGGACGGTACTTGGGTACTGCCCTAACTTGGACAAGCATCTCAATTATGATTAACCTCTATTGCAAGCATCTGCAACTATAAAAAGAAGTATTAAGGTAAACCTAACCACAGCATTAAGCGTGTGGATCCATATCAGCCCCTAACGAAGCAACGCATAAACTAGGGTTTAAGCTTCTGTCACTCTAGCAACCCATCATCTACTTACTACTTCCCCATGCCTTCCTCTAGACCCAAATAATGGTGAAGTGTCATGTAGTCGACGTTCACATAACACCACTAGAGGAAAAGACAACATACATCTCATCAAAATATCGAACGAATACCAAATTCACATGACTACTAATAGCAAGACTTCACCCATGTCCTCAGGAACAAACGTAACTACTCACAAAGCATATTCATGTTCAGAATCAGAGGAGTAATAATATGCATAAAGGATCTGAACATATGATCTTCCACCAAGTAAACCAATTAACATCACTACAAGGAGTAATCAACACTACTAGCAACCCACGGTACCAATTTGTGGTTTTGATACAAGATTGGATACAAGAGATGAACTAGGGTTTTGAGAGGAGATGGTGCTGGTGAAGATGTTGATGGAGATTGACCCCTCCCAATGAGAGGATCGTTGGTGATAATTTCCCCCTCCGGGAAGTGTCCCCGCAGAACAGCTCTGCGAGCCCTAGATTGATTCCGCCAAGGTTCCACCTCGTGGCGGTGGAGTTTCGTCCGTAAGCTTGCCCACGATTTTTCCAGGTAAAAGTGATGATATAGCGAAGATGGACGCCGGAGGCCCACCAGGGGCCCAGGAGATAGGGGCGCTGGACAGGGTTTGGGCCCCCTGGCCTATTTCTTTCGCTCATAAATTCTTATTAAATCCAAAAGGTTGTTTCATGGAGTTTCCGGACTTTTGGAGCTGTGCAGAATAGGTTTCCAATGTTTGCTCCTTTTCCAGCCAGAATTCCAGCTGCCGCCATTCCCCCTCTTCAGGGTAAACCTTGTAAAATAAGAGAGAATAGCCATAAGTATTGAGATATAATGTGTAATAACAGCCCATAATGCAATAAATATTGATATAAAAGCATGATGCAAAATGGACGTATCAGCAGGCAATCTGCTCATTTAGTCTAAAAATTGGGGGAGAATTTCACTTCCCCGGCCTCTGCACCAACTAGGGATGCATACGGCCATTTTATTATGAGTACCAAGATAAACATGGTCCTCAGAATTTTTTTAAATGAGTATCAAGATATTTTTTGATGAGTGGTTCCACCACACACCAAACTTAATTCTCAATAGATGGGGAAAACCCCTGTGCATCGTCTCTCAATTTTAGGAATTGAACTCGGGCCGTTAGGCTGCACAAGCGCATATGCCCAACCACTGAGCCAAGGCTCTCTTTGCACAAATACACAAATGCTACCTGGAATACTCATACATGACGGTTGCCGCTCTGCTGACATCTAAAAACACCCACATTCTTTAGAAAAATTTCTCTATAAATGCCTCGAAGGCTTAGAGGTCGGGGTTGCGCCTCTCCCTCTGGTTGAAGCTGAGGATCTACCTTGGGTGGCGATGCAATGTGTGTCTGCCTTGGCGATCGAGTAAGATTTGGGGATGGCAGATGGATTTGCGGCCCTAATATTGAACACGGATTCTTTACGGTAACGGTTAACAACCAATGGTATATATTCTGCTGCTTGTGCCTTCAGCTTTATTCTATGGCTTGATCGAATCAGACCACACTAGGTTGTGGTTGAACCGTGGAAGTCTCATGAGCCTTTAAAGAGAAATTCTTCAGATGTTGATGACGCAAAGAGCTGCTAGAAAAGGGATCGCCTGACGAGTCGTGGTATCAAAGGCCGATCATCTACCTGCTTTGCGACAAGGTTCCGAAATCATTTGACCACCTCTTAATGCAATGTTCCAAATGCAAGGTCAGTCGTAGTTCATATTTTGATCGGCCGGAAGATGTATAACAGTTTAGTTTTTTTAGAAGGTATAGCAGATTAGTTGGTTATTGCTGAGAACTACAAAGGAACTTCTAGCTACATTTTTCATTCCATTCAAGCACGACTAATCTTGTCTTCTTCTTTCATATATAACCATAAGGAGGCAGAGAAGTTTCCTTTTAGACATTGAAGCATCTTCACATATATAATTTTATCTTCAATTGAATAACTGCTGCGGTCACAAATAAGAGACTCATTACTCTGTATAGCAAAAATATCTTGTGCTGCACAAACTGTTTCATTTGAATCAGCCTATAATAAGATCAGTCATAGGCAGGGCACCCTGTATTTCTTTTTCTGTCCATTTGAAGGTAGTTTGAACTATTTCACGTGCCTCTTTCCGAGTCTCCTAAATCCCAATGGATGGTAAATATAAGCACATAAAATTGTCGGTTGTGGCAAGGACTCTTGATTTCTTTTTCCTTTCGGATGCATAAGTTTTAAGTTTTTTCTTGAAACTGACCTAGGTTAAAAGTTTGTTAGACTGCTATGCTTCAAGGCTGCAACAAAAATCTACCACTTTTGCATGATCTAAGTTTTACTGGAGTCATCTACTTATCTTTACATGCCTCTGCCGGGCTATGTATTCCAGCTTGGATCGCAAACTACGCTGCTAAACACATAAAAGTGAATGTTTGTAGTTCCACATAAAAGTGCTCATGACTAGTGTCTTTTGTTGTGCTTCCTTTGAGCCGATTAGGTGGCTATTCCTTGCCTAATTAAGTATGTGAGACTGAATTTTAATAGTTGTGATCATCATTTGTGAGATTAATTAGGGTGCCAACATGGCTACAATTTAAGAAGATGTTTCTCTATGACAGTGTGAGGCTTGTCATATATGTTTACTATGTTTACAAGGTTCGCCATAGGACCTGGTTAGGCGCCGGCCTTATCTCTGTTTTGTCTTGCCTATGTAGTATGTACGAGTATACATCAATGCATGGTGTTGACGTAACCTGTTTGTCCCCATCCACTCCTCCACCATACGTTGGTGTCTATCTTTCAATCAACATTTTTTTTGATTGTTTCAGCAAGAGCTAAGCCTAAATATTGATGGCTTGTATCTGAATCTGAATTGGTCGATGTTTTTTTTCACTTACTGCAATGTCATTTCTATTTTTTTTAATCCTACTCTAATTTCTGGTGTCGTTTGCCTATATCAATCTGCACTATCTGTAAAACATTCCATCACTATCACTCTAGTTGGACTTCATATGGAGTTCCTATGAAAACCGAATTGCTATATTTCCTTTTCCATGCTTCACATATAAGATAGAAAATAAACCCCATCCATCGATGTTGTGTTTTCAATCTGTAATATACCAATACATGGTGCATATATCTGAAGTAGGAGACCACTCATTCAGTGGACTGTGGTGGAATAGATTAGCGAGCTAGTCCATTTTAATTGCTTACATCTCCCATTAGCATGTATTATATGTCAATGCATGCATGTACTGGCCTTCCGTTTTGTTTCAAACATACCTGCTGATGTTATGTGTTTCATATATGAGGCACATTTATTTTTTTAATCTTGGCCACTAAAGTTTACAACAACACATTAGATAATTTTGCCTATGTGGAGTAAGTATGATAGCTTGCTTATTTCCTGTTTAATAATTAACAGATCTAATAAATGGCAAGACCTCTGCAACAAAACTGACAACCAACCCAACACTTGACAAACACTATTGCAGCATGTCATTGGACTATTTCTTAGTTTCTATTTTTGGTTTTGCTCCTCTACCATGATGCCAAACCTAGATCGCAAGTAATAGTCTAAGTGATTGCTCTGAATAGCAAGAACAGTAAGTGTGTGCTCACAACGCTGGCGGAGCTATGTGTAATGCTGCAGGTGCCACAGCCCCCCAGCCTTGGGTAGTTTGTGAAGGAAAAAAATTTGGGGAGGCTGAGATTGAAATAAAATAAATAGGGTATACCTGAAGGAAATATGCCCTAGAGGCAATAATAAAGTTATTATTTATTTCCTTATTTCATGATAAATGTTTATCATTCATGCTAGAATTGTATTAACCGGAAACATGATACATGTGTAAATGCATAGACAAAACAAGATGTCACTAGTATGCCTCTACTAGACTAGCTTGTTAATCAAAGATGGTTATGTTTCCTGACCATGAACAAATGAGTTGTTATTTGATTAACAAGGTCACATCATTAGTAGAATGATCTGATTGACATGACCCATTCCCATAGCTTAGCACACGATCGTTTAGTATGTTGCTACTGCTTTTATCCATGACTTATACATGTTCCTGTAACTATGAGATTATGCAACTCCCGTTTACCGGAGGAACACTTTGGGTGCTACCAAACGTCACAACGTAACTGGGTGATTATAAAGGAGTACTACAGGTGTCTCCAAAGGCAGATGTTGGGTTGGCGTATTTCGAGATTAGGTTTTGTCACTCCGATAGTCGGAGAGGTATCTCTGGGCCCTCTCGGTAATGCACATCACTGAAGCCTTGCAAGCACTACAACTAATGAGCTAGTTGTGAGATGATGTATTACGGAACGAGTAAAGAGACTTGCCGGTAACGAGATTGAACTAGGTATTGGATACCGACGATCGAATCTCGGGCAAGTAACATACCGATGACAAAAGGAACAACGTATGTTGTTATGCGGTCTGACCGACAAAGATCTTCGTAGAATATGTAGGAACCAATATGGGCATCCAGGTCCCGCTGTTGGTTATTGACCGTGAATGGTTCTAGGTCATGTCTACATTATTCTCGAACCGTAGGGTCCGCACGCTTAAGGTTTCGATGACAGTTATTATGAGTTTATGTATTTTGATGTACCGATGAAGTTCGGAGTCCCGGATGTGATCACGGACATGACGAGGAGTCTCGGAATGGTCGAGACATAAAGATTGATATATTGGAAGCCTATGTTTGGAGTTCGAATAGTTCCGGCGGCGGAATTTATCGGAGTACCGGAGGTTACCGGAACCCCGGGAGGTAAATGGGCCTCGATGGGCCCTAGTGGAAAGGAGGAGGGCAGCCCAAGCCTGGCGCGCCTCCCCCTTCCCTAGTCCTATTAGGACTAGGAGAAGGGGCCGCCCTCTCTCTCTTTCCCCCCAGAAACCTAGTCCAACTAGAATTGGGGGAATCCTACTCCCGAGGAGTAGGACTCCCGCAGCGCCCTCCTTGGCCGCCCCCCTCCCCCTGGCTCCTTTATATCTGGGGCAGGGGGCACCTAGAACACACAAGTTGATCTTTAGATCGTTCCTTAGCCGTGTCAGGTGCCCCCTCCACCATATTCCACCTCGGTTATACCGTCATGAAGCTTAAGCGAAGCCCTGCGCCGTGAAACATCAAGATCGTCACCACGCCGTCGTCTTGACGAAACTCTCCCTCGACACTCGGCTGGATCGGAGTACGAGGGACGTCATCGAGCTGTACGTGTGTCAAGAACTCGGGGGCGTCGGAGTAATGGCGCCGGGATCGGTCGGATCGCGAGGAGAACGTACGACTACTTCCTCTACGTTGTGATCGCTTCCGCTTCGGGTCTACAAGGGTATGTAGACAACACTCTCCTCTCTCGTTGCTATTCATCACCATGATCTTGCGTGTGCGTAGGAAAATTTTTGAAATTACTACGTTCTCCAGCAGTGGTATCAGAGCCTAGGTTTTTATGGTTTGATGTTTTGCACGAGTAGAACACAAGTGAGTTGTGGGCGATACAAGTCATACTACCTACCAGCATGTCATACTTTGGTTCAGCGGTATTGTGAGATGAAGCGGCCCAGACCGACATTACGCGTACGCTTACGCGAGACTGGTTTCACCGCTACGAGCACTCGTTGCTTAAAGGTGACTGGTGGGTGCCTGTCTCTCTCACTTTAGTTGAACCGAGTGTGGCTACGCCCGGTCCTTGAGAAGGTTAAAACGGAGTCTATTTGACGAAGTATCGTTGTGGTTTTGATGCGTAGGTGAGACTGGTTCTTGCTTAAGCCCGTAGCAGCCACGTAAAACTTGCAACAACAAAGTAGAGGACGTCTAACTTGTTTTTGCAGGGCATGTTGTGATGTGATATGGTCAAGACGTGATGCTATATTTTATTGTATGAGATGATCATGTTTTGTAACCGAAGTTATCGGCAACCGGCTGGAGCCATATGGTTGTCGCTTTATTGTATGCAATGCAATCGCCCTGTAATGCTTTACTTTATCACTAAGCGAGCGATAGTCGTAGAAGCATAAGTTTGGCGAGACGACAACGATGCTACGATGGAGATCAAGGTGTCGCGCCGGTGACGATGGTGATCATGGTGGTGCTGCAAGATGGGGATCGTGAAGCACAAGATGATGATGACCATATCATATCACTTATATTGATTTGCATGTGATGTTTATCCTTTTATGCATCTTATCTTGCTTTGATTGACGGTAGCATTATAAGATGATCTCTCACTAAATTATCAAGAAGTGTTCTCCCGGTATGCACCGTTGCCAAAGTTCGTCGTGCCCGGACACCACGTGATGATCGGGTGTGATAAGCTCTCGTCCATCTACAACGGGTGCAAGCCAGTTTTGCACACGAGAATACTCGGGTTATACTTGACGAGCCTAGCATATGCAGATATGGCCTCGAACACGGAGACCGAAAGGTCGGCGTGAATCATATAGTAGATATGATCAACATAAGATGTTCACCATTGAAAACTACTCCATTTCACGTGATGATCGGTTATGGTTTAGTTGATTTGGATCACGTGATCACTTAGATGACTAGAGATGTCTTTCTAAGTGGGAGTTCTTAATTAATATGATTAATCGAACCTAAATTTATCATGAACTTAGTACCGATAGTATCTTGCTTGTCTATGTATGATTGTAGATAGATGGCTCGTCTGTTGTTCCGTTGAATTTTAATGCGTTCCTTGAGAAAGCAAAGTTGAAAGATGATGGTAGCAATTACACGGACTGGGTCCGTAACGAGGATCATCCTCATTGCTGCACGTAAGAGCTACGCCCCGATGCACCGCTAGGTGACAGTGCCTCTTCTTGGAGCTACACGGATGTTGTGAACGTCTGGCGAGCAAAGTGATGACTACTCTATAGTTCATGTGCCATGCTTTACGGCTTAGAACCGGGACTTCAACGACGTTTTGAGCGTCATGGAGCATATGAGATGTTCCAGGAGTTGAAGTTGATATTCAACAGAATGCCCGGATTGAGAGATATGAAGTCTCCAATAAGTTCTATAGCTGCAAGATGGAGGAGAACAGTTACATTAGTGAGCATATACTCAAAATGTCCGGGTACTATAATCACTTGACACAATTGGGAGTTAATCTTCCGGATGATTGTGTCATTGACAGAATTCTCCAATCACGCCACCAAGCTACAAAGGCTTCGTGATGAACTATAATATGCAAGGGTTGGTAAAGACTATACCGAGCTCTTCGCAATGCTAAAGGCTGCGGAGGTAGAAATCAAGAAGGAGCATCAAGTGTTGATGGTCAATAAGACCACTAGTTTCAAGAAGAAAGGCAAAGGGAAGAAGAAGGGAATCTCAAGAAGAACAGCAAGCAAGTTGCTGCTCAGAGAAGAAACCCAAGTCTGGCCCTAAACCTGAAACGAGTGTTTCTCTGCAAGCGAGACTGTCATTGGAAGCGGAACTGCCCCAAGTATTTGGCGGATAAGAAGGATGGCAAGGTGAACAAAGGTATATGTGATATACATGTTATTGATGTGTACCTTACTAGAGCTCGCAGAGTACACAGTATTTGATACTGGGTTCTGTTGCTAATATTTGCAACTCAAACAGGACTACGGATTGCGAACACCGGCAAAGGACGAGGTGACGATGCGGCGTGGGAAATGGTTCCAAAGTCGATGTGATCGCGGTCGGCACGCTACCTCTACATCTACCTTCGGGATTAGTATTAGACCTAAATAATTGTTATTTGGTGCTGCGTTGAGCATGAACATTATATCTGGATCTTGTTTGATGCGAGGCGGTTATTCATTTAAATCGAGAGAATAATGGTTGTTCTATTTATATGAGTAATATCTTTTATGGTCATGCACCCTTGAGGAGTGGTCTATTTTGATGAATCTCGATAGTAGTGATACACATATTCATAATGTTGAAGCCAAAAGATGCAGAGTTGATAATGATAGTGCAACTTATTTGTGGCACTGCCGTTTAGGTCATATCGGTATAAAGCGCATGAAGAAACTCCATGCTGATGGACTTTTGGAGTCACTTGATTATGAATCACTTGGCACTTATGAACCGTGCCTCATGGGCAAGATGACTAGAACACCGTTCTCGGTACTATGGAGAGAGCAACAGATTTGTTGGAAATCATACATACTGATGTATGTGGTCCGATGAATGTTGAGGCTCGTGGCGGATATCGTTATTTTCTCACCTTCACAGATGACTTAAGCAGATATGGGTATATCTACTTAATGAAACATAAGTCTGAAACGTTTGAAAAGTTCAAAGAATTTCAGATGAAGTTGAAAATCATCGTAACAAGAAAATTAAGTTTCTACGATCCGATCGTGGAGGTGAATATTTGAGTTACGAGTTTGGTCTACATTTGAAACAATGCGGAATAGTTTAGCAACTCACGCCACCCGAACACCACAGCGTAATGGTGTGTCCGAACGTCGTAATCGTACTCTACTAGATATGGTACGATCTATGATGTCTCTTACAGATTTACCGCTATCGTTTTGGGGTTATGCTCTAGAGACAGCCGCATTCACACTGAATAGAACACCATCGAAATCCGTTGAGACGACACCTTATGAACTGTGGTTTGGCAAGAAACCCAAGTTGTCGTTTCTTAAAGTTTGGGGATGCGATGCTTATGTGAAAAAGCTTCAACCTGATAAGCTCGAACCCAAATCGGAGAAATGTGTCTTCATAGGATACCCAAAGGAGACAGTTGGGTACACCTTCTATCACAGATCCGAAGGCAAGACATTCGTTGCTAAGAATGGATCCTTTCTAGAGAAGGAGTTTCTCTCGAAAGAAGTGAGTGGGAGGAAAGTGGAACTTGATGAGGTAATAGTACCTTCTCCCTTACTTGAAAGTAGCTCGTCGCGAAACCAGTTTACGAGACACCTACACCAAGTAGTGAGGAAGTTGATGATGTTGATCATGAAACTTGGATCAAGTTACTGCAGAACCTCGTAGATCAACCAGAGTAAGATCCGCACTGAGTGGTACGGTAATCCTGTTCGGAAGTCATGCTACTAGATCATGATGAACCTACGAACTATGAAGAAGCGATGGTGAGCCCAGATTCCATAAAATGGCTTGAGGCCATGAAATCTGAGATGGGATCCATGTATGAAAACAAAGTGTGGACTTTGGTTGACTTGCCGAGGATAGGCAAGCAATAGAAAACAAGTGGATCTTCAAGAAGAAGACCGACGCCGACGGTAATGTTATCGTTTATAAAGCTCGACTTGTCGCAAAAGGTTTTCGACAAGTTCAAGGGATTGACTACGATGAGACCTTCTCACCCGTGGCGATGCTTAAGTCCGTCCGAATCATGTTAGCAATTGCCGCATTTTATGATTATGAAATTTGGCAAATGGATGTAAAGACTGCATTCTGAATGGATTTCGGAAGAAGAGTTGTATATGATGCAACCGAAGGTTTTATCGATCCAAAGGAGCTAACAAAGTGTGCAAGCTCCAGCGATCCATCTATGGACTGGTGCAAGCATCTCGGAGTTGGAATAAGCGCTTTGATAGTGTGATCAAAGCATTTGGGTTTGTACAGACTTTTGGAGAAGCTTTGTATTTACAAGAAAGTGAGTGGGAGCTCAGTAGCATTTACGATATTATATGTGGATGACATATTGCTGATCGGAAATGATATAGAATTCTGGATAGCATAAAGGGATACTTGAATAAAAGTTTTTCAATGAAAGACCTCGGTGAAGCTGCTTACATATTGGGCATTAAGATCTATAGAGATAGATCAAGGCGCTTAATTGGACTTTCACAAAGCACATACCTTGACAAAGTTTTGAAGAAGTTCAAAATGGATCAAGCAAAGAAAGGGTTCTTGCCTGTGTTACAAGGTGTGAAGTTGAGTCGACTCAATGCCCGACCACTGCAGAAGATAGAGAGAAATGAAAGATGTTCCTATGCTTCAGCCATAGGCTCTATCATGTATGCAATGCTGTGTACCAGACCTGATGTGTGCCTTGCTATAAGCCTAGCAGGAAGGTACCAAAGTAATCCAGAGTGGATCATTTGGACAGCGGTCAAGAACATCTGAAATACGAAAAGGACGAAGGATATGTTTCTCGTATATGGAGGTGACAAAGAGCTCATCGTGGCAGTTACGTTGATGCAAGCTTTGACACTGATCCGGACGATTCTAAATCGCAGACCGGATCGTATTTACACTAAGCGGAGGAGCTGTCGGTTGGTGCAGTTCTAAACAAAGCGTCGTGGCGGGATCTACATGTGAAGCGGAATACATAGCGGCTTCGAAGCAGCTAATGAAGGAGTGCGGATGAAGGAGTTCATATCCGATCTAGGTGTCATACCTAGTGCATCGGGTCCAATGAAAATCTTCTGTGACAATCTGGAGCTATTGCCTTAGCGAAGGAATCCAGATTTCACAAGAGGACCAAGCACATCAAGAGACGCTTCAATTCCATCCGGGACTTAGTCGGGATCGGAGACATAGAGATTTGCAAGATACATACGGATCTGAATGTTGCGCACCCGTTGACTAAGCCTCTTCCACGAACAAAACATGATCAGCACCAAGACTCCATGGGTGTTAGAATCATTACTATGTAATCTAGATTATTGACTCTAGTGCAAGTGGGAGATCAAGGAAATATGCCCTAGAGGCAATAATAAAGTTATTATTTATTTCCTTATTTCATGATAAATGTTTATCATTCATGCTAGAATTGTATTAACCGGAAACATGATACATGTGTAAATGCATAGACAAAACAAGATGTCACTAGTATGCCTCTACTAGACTAGCTTGTTAATCAAAGATGGTTATGTTTCCGACCATGAACAAATGAGTTGTTATTTGATTAACAAGGTCACATCATTAGTAGAATGATCTGATTGACATGACCCATTCCATAGCTTAGCACACGATCGTTTAGTATGTTGCTACTGCTTTTATCCATGACTTATACATGTTCCCGTAACTATGAGATTATGCAACTCCGTTTACGGAGGAACACTTTGGGTGCTACCAAGCGTCACAACGTAATCGGGTGATTATAAAGGAGTACTACAGGTGTCTCCAAAGGCGATGTTGGGTTGGCGTATTTGAGATTAGGTTTTGTCACTCCGATAGTCGGAGAGGTATCTCTGGGCCCTCTCGGTAATGCACATCATCAAGCCTTGCAAGCACTACAACTAATGAGCTAGTTGTGAGATGATGTATTACTGAACGAGTAAAGAGACTTGCGGTAATGAGATTGAACTAGGTATTGGATACCGACGATCGAATCTCGGGCAAGTAACATACCGATGACAAAAGGAACAACGTATGTTGTTATGCGGTCTGACCGACAAAGATCTTCGTAGAATATGTAGGAACCAATATGGGCATCCAGGTCCGCTGTTGGTTATTGACCGTGAATGGTTCTAGGTCATGTCTACATTATTCTCGAACCGTAGGGTCCGTGCACGCTTAAGGTTTCGATGGCGCTTATTATGAGTTTATGTATTTTGATGTACCGATGAAGTTGAGTCCGGATGTGATCACGGACATGACGAGGAGTCTCGGAATGGTCGAGACATAAAGATTGATATATTGGAAGCCTATGTTTGGAGTTGGAATAGTTCGGGCGGCGGAATTTACTGGAGTACCGGAGGTTACGGAACCCCGGGAGGTAAATGGGCCTCGATGGGCCCTAGTGGAAAGGAGGAGGGCAGCCCAAGCCTGGCGCGCCTCCCCCTTCCCTAGTCCTATTAGGACTAGGAGAAGGGGCCGCCCCTCTCTCTTTTCCCCCTCAGGAAACCTAGTCCAACTAGAATTGGGGAATCCTACTCCCAGAGGAGTAGGACTCCAGTAGCGCCCTCCTTGGCCGCCCCCCCTCCCCCTGGCTCCTTTATATCACGGGGCAGGGGGCACCTAAGAACACACAAGTTGATCTTTAGATCGTTCCTTAGCCGTGTCGGTGCCCCCTCCACCATATTCCACCTCGGTTATACCGTCGCGAAGCTTAAGCGAAGCCTCTGGCCGTGAAACATCAAGATCGTCCTGCCACGTCGTCTTGTGAAACTCTCCTCGACACTCGGCTGGATCGGAGTCTGAGGGCGTCATCGAGCTGTACGTGTGTCAAGAACTCGGGCGTCGAGTAACGGGCCGGGATCGGTCGGATCGCGAGGAGAACGTACGACTACTTCCTCTACGTTGTGATCGCTTCCGCTTCGGGTCTACAAGGGTATGTAGACAACACTCTCCTCTCTCGTTGCTATTCATCACCATGATCTTGCGTGTGCGTAGGAAAATTTTTGAAATTACTACGTTCTCCAGCAATACCGCGCCTCGAAATTGGTGTTTTATCATCCCCCCCCTCCCCCAGCCATTCCCGTCTAGCTCCGCCACTGCCTCACAAGATGTTTGATTTGAATCAGCCTCATAAGAATGGTTGTATTCCGATCTATTATTTGTAGATTGTTGACTAACTAGACTCCTCTGAGGTAACTTCCTTCTGTGGGCTAAGTTAGAAGTTTTCTAATGAAACTGACTTAAGATAGTAGTCTGCTACTAGAAAAAGGAAATATATGAAAACGAGAACCCCACATGTCGCACCATAGGGCGACACTGGGGCGGAATCTAGCGTCGCTGACCACGTTCTTCTCTGCCGGCCACCTCTCCAGCAGCTCTCGCTGTGGCAGCGGCGGCCCAGCTGCCAAAGGTGGTGTGGGAGGTTTTGGCGGCGTCGAAGTGTTGATGGCTAGGGTGGCGGCGGCCTGCTCGTCGGTGCATGGTGACCAGGGTGGCGTCCTCGTGCCGTGGTGGTGGATCCTCTCTCTGGGTGCTTGGTGGCCGGGCGACGGGGGCTGCAGGGCCAGTGTGTGATGGCTCAATTGCTCTCCAAATATGGTGGCGATTGGAGTCGCTGCATGGCGTTCATCGACCGTTCGCAGTGTGGTTGTGTGTGGGCTCCTTGTGGTCAACCTGCGTGTGTGGGGCCAAGTGGCCTGCGAGGCAAGGGCTGGCGGCAGAGGCGCTCTGGCGCAGCGGTGGCCTACTCCGGGTCGTCCTTGATGGCTTTTCGGAGGGGGGGTGTGGATCTGCTCCAGGGTTTCGGATCTTGCGTGTTCATGTCCTGCCCCCTTCGGCGGCACCTTGTTGTGGGGCTTGAGCCCAGATCTGGCTGGTGGGCAGGGATGTACTGCCTCGAGGTTGTTGTGGTGCTACTTGGTTCTGCGTGCAGTCTGGGCTGTTGGTGGCTCAAGGATCTTTGGCGTGGCGGCCTCGGGTTTGATTGTTGTTGTGGCGGTGCTTGTTGTAGAGTGAGGTGGCACGGTGGGTGCTACGTGCGAGAGGTGGGCGGCGTGGTTGGCAGCGATGCCAAGGTGGCACATCACGTGGGCGTGTGGCTTGGATGGTGGAGGTTGTGGGAGTGTCGAAGCATCGGGTGAGAGCATCTCCACCTTGGTTTCCGCCGCTCCCCTTCGCGCGTGTCGTTCCCCTCCGTGGGCGTCATTCCCCTCCATGAAGACGCCGTCTTGGGTGCTTCGCCTAATCTCCTCCCTCCGCAGTCTTTGGTTCCTTTGGGCAAAAGTCGAGTTCCTGCTTTCTTCCACGGCGGGCGACGGTGGCGTCCTCGTCACTTCCTCCTTGGAGGCATGGCCTTAGGAAGCTATGGCCTGGCCAGATGATCCTCTGCCGTGTAATGTTGCCATGCCGGCATGCATGGCGAACGCCGTGATTGAACCATCAACCGTGTGGTGAGCGGCCTCAGGACCGTTGTGGAAGTACGGAGCGGCGGCTCCAGATCTCGTCGTGGGTGTCGGCACTGGTTGCTTGGGTGACAGTGTCATTGGCCAGTCTTGTGTGTGTCCTTGGGGTCGGCATGGATGTTGGAGGGGCGTCTCAGGAGATGTTTGTAGGCTGTCAACTTCGGTTGCTTGGGTGACGGAGTAGGCAGCCTCGGGTCGATGTGTGTGCTGCTTGCCTTTGTAAGTCGGGCGGCTGCTCGGAGATGGTTTTAGGGTCGGCTCTGGTTACTCGGGTGACGGAGCGGGCGGCTCGCATGGTGTGCGGCCTTGCGACCAGTGTCGATGACGAACAACGGCTTCAAATAGGGTTGTAAGGTGTCGGCTCCGGTTGTTTGGGTGATAGAGTCGGCGGCTCTCCGGTGCACGGCCTCATGGGTGGTGTGCACATTGTTGATGTATCGGTTTTTGGCCAGTTTTCCTTATTAACTGGTCAATTCCCCTTTGAATGAAAAGGCAGATCTCCTACTGGTTCCTCGAAAAAAGGAAATATATGAAGCAATCAACAGGAAACTGCCAATTTAGTATAACATAATATTTCCAGGCTCTCTTTTCTTTTTTGTTTATTACTTAAGATGGCTCTGTCTGGCTATGCGTACCAACTTGCGTTGCAAATTACACTGCTAAATGTTAAATTGTGATCCAAATTCTAGTACCGGGTTGACTAGACGTAGTACAACCGGTGTGGGCATTGCGTTGACGTCGACGCGTACGAGTACAACTCATTTACTTGTCCTCCAAGGACTCTCATGTATTGCCCTCTTATATACCCATGTAGTCGCACCTCAGACGGCCTGTCGTCCCGTGTTTGTAATACTCCTCCATCATAGTGATTGCGCCTTCGTGCGTCCGTAGTTTTCTCCCGCAAGGGTTTCCACGTAAAAATCTGTGTCTCTCGTGTCTCGTTTTATCTCGTTATTATCTAACAAGTGGTATACAGAGCCAAGTTTCAGATACAAGATTTGAGACGAGAGATTAGGGTTGCAGCGCGTGCGCGGCCGCACGCGATCCGTCGATCCGACGCCGGATCGATTTTCTGATGTGCCGCCGTACGATTCCGAGACCGACTGGAGTTCCTACCCGCGCTCCTGCAGCGTTGTTATCTAATCTGCCGAATTCCGTTACTGCTCCCGAGGATAAATCAAGGCGACAAAAGCCGCAGCACCGTACACATCAATCCGCCGAATCGCGGTGCTGCACGTGAAGGCCGATTTCATCGGTAGTGCTACTTCTTGTAGTACATGCGCAAAAATCGAGATCTGATCGATTTTGCTAGTAGCCTTGCTACTTTTTCACGTGGTCAAACCTACTGGAGCTGCTGCTGCTACTAGTCACTACGGCTTTTTCTGTTTTTTCGTTTTCGACTACTACATCCACCCAAAGCTCCCAGGTGCTACTGTTCCTAATTCTGTTTGATCTGCATATTAAATTCTGTCAAGAATTTTTCTACGGCTTGTACTACTTTGTGTACACAGATTTACCTATTCATGGCTTTCATGAAGTACGATCTTCCGCTGCTGGACCGTGACACAAGGTTTACCCTATGGCAAGTCAAGATGCGGGCGTTGTTGGCACAGTCCGACTATGATGAAGCACTGGATAGTTTTGGGAAGAACCGAATCCAGGACTGGACTGATGAGGAGAAAAGAATTGATTGTAAGGCTTTGTTACAAATTCAACTCCATTTGCATAATAATATTTTGCAGGAAGTTTTGAGCGAGAAAACTGCCGCCGCTTTATGGTTAAAGCTGGAAGGGATTTGCATGACTAAGGATCTCACCAAAGAAGTTGCATCTGAAGCAAAAATTATTCCTGCACAGGTTACCCGAGGGAGGTAATGTTTTGAATCATATTTCTGAATTTAAGGAGATCATGTCTGATCTAGATGCAATGGAGGTTAAGTATGAAGAGGAAGATATAGCTTTAATGTTACTTTGTTCACTGCCAAGCTCTTATACCAATTTTAGAGACACCATATTATACAGTCGTGATACTCTCACGCTTAATGAAGTTTATGAAGCTTTGAACTCCAAGGAGAAGATGAAATTAATGGTGCCTCATGATGGTTCGAGTTCATCCCAAGCCGAGGGATTATCTGTTCGTGGTAGGACAAAGGAGAAGAACTCCAATAATGGAAACAGAGGCAAAAGTAAAAACGGCTACAGGGGCCGGTCGCAATCCAGAGACAAGAAGTATTGCAGGTATTGCAAGAGAGACGGGCATGACATCTCAGAGTGTTTCAAGTTGCAGAATAAAGAAAAGAGGAAAGGTAACAAACAAGGTGACAATTCTGCTAACGTTGCTCGTGATGATAGTTCCGATGATGCTCTTGTTATTATTGCTGGATGTGCCGAGACCAATGATGAGTGGGTACTTGACACTGCATGCACTTTTCATATGTGTCCACATAGAGATTGGTTTACTACTTTTGATTCCACTACTTCTGCTGGTTCCATTTTGGGTTTTGATAATTCACCATGCAAGATTGAAGGCATAGGTTCTATTCGAATCAAGATGTTTGATGGCATAATCAGAACTTTGACAGATGTTCGGTATATTCCGGAGATGAAGAGAAATCTTATTTCTATGAGTGCCCTTAATGCAAAGGGATACAAGTATTCAAGTGGAGATAGTGTTTTGAAGGTCACCAAAGGCTCCCTTGTTGTGATGAAATGTGACTTAAGTTCGACCAATGGTCTTTATTACCTTCGAGGTTCTACCGTTTCAGGTAACGCTACTCCAGTTGTTTCAAAGAATTCTGATTGTGATGCTGCTAACCTTTGGCATATGCGTCTTGGACATATGAGTGAACTTGGTTTGGCAGAGTTAAATAAGAGAGGTCTTCTTGATGGATATGAACCTGGTAAACTGAAATTTTGTGAGCATTGTATCTTCGGCAAGCACAAGAGGGTGAAGTTCAATACTTCGACCCATACAACCTGAAGGTATTCTTGATTATGTGCATTCGATTTATGGGGACCATCTTGCAAGAAGTCATTAGGTGGTGCAAGTTACATGCTGACTATTATTGATGATTATTCGAGAAAAGTTTGGCCTTATTTCTTGAAGCATAAATATGAAGCATTCTCAGCTTTTAAGGAGTGGAAGATTATGATTGAAAGACAAACTGAAAGGAAGGTAAAGATACTTCGCACTGATAATGGTATGGAATTCTGTTCTAAGCAATTTAGGAATTATTGCAAGTCTGAAGGCATTGTCAGACACTACACCGTTCCTTATACTCCTCAACAAAACGGTGTTGCTGAGCGTATGAACAGGACCATTATTTCCAGAGCCCGTTGCATGTTGTCCAATGCAGGTTTGCATAGGCGTTTTTGGGCTGAGGCTGCTTCCACTGCTTCTTATCTCATTAATCGTTCACCATCTATTGCTCTTAATAAGAAAACTCCAATTGAGGTATGGTCTGGTTCACCTGCTGATTATTCACAGTTGAGAGTTTTTGGTTGCGCTGCTTATGCTCATGTTGATAATGGAAAGTTGGAGCCTAGGGCTGTTAAGTGCATCTTTCTTGGTTATAAGTCTGGCATTAAAGGTTTTAAATTGTGGAATCCTAAAACCCAGAAGGTTGTTATTAACGGAAATGTTATCTTTAATGAAACTGCTATGTTACATGATGTTTCATCTACTAATGTTCCTATTGAGAGTGAACAGCAGCCTACTATTCAGCAGCCTCTTGTTCTCGTGGAGCATGTTATTGATTCAGGTGATACATCTGGTAATGAAATTGTTGATGCACATGATGAACCCGTCGTTAATGATGAAAATGTCACTCCCACTCCAAATCAGCCTATTGTTCCACCTAGTTGGAATCTTGCATGTGACAGAGTTAGACGGGGTATTAATAAACCTAACAGGTTAATTGAAAAGTGCAATATTGTTTCTTTTGCTTTATCTTGCGAAGAAATTGAAGGTAATCTGAGCCTTCTTCATATTCCGAGGCTATTATTTCTGGTGATAGTAATAAGTGGATGACTGCTATGCATGATGAGATGGAATCACTTGAAAAGAATGGCACTTGGGATTTAGTAAAAATGCCTAGAGAGAAGAAACCTATACGTTGCAAGTGGGTTTTAAAGAGGAAAGAAGGTGTTTCTCCTAATGGTGAGACAAGATATAAAGCAAGGTTAGTTGCTAAAGGTTATAGCCAGATTCCAGGTATTGACTATAACGAAGTCTTTTCTCTGTTGTGAAGCATAGCTCTATTCGCACTATACTCAAGATTGTTGCCATGCATGATCTTGAGCTTGAACAATTGGATGTTAAAACTGCATTCTTACATGGAGAATTAGAAGAGGATATTTATATGGAACAACCTGAAGGTTTTGTTATTCCTGGAAAAGAAAAGCTTGCGCAAGTTAAAGAAATCTCTTTATGGATTGAAGCAATCCCCTAGACAGTGATACAAGAGATTTGACACCTTTATGCTCTCTCAAGGTTTCAAAAGGTCTAATTATGATAGTTGTGTTTATTTGAAAACTGTCAATGGTTCAACTATTTATTTGCTCCTTTATGTTGATGATATGCTTATTGCTGCAAAGAGTATGTCGGAGATTATTGAACTAAAGAAGCAATTGAGTAATGATTTTGAGATGAAGGATTTGGGCGCAGCAAAGAAAATTCTTGGCATGGAAATATCCAGAGATAGACCGTCTGGAAAAGTATATCTAAGTCAGAAGGGATATATTGATAAAGTTCTTCGTCGTTTTAATATGCATAATGCCAAGCCGGTGAGTACACCGTTAGCTGCACACTTCAAATTATCATTAGCTTTATGTCCTAATTCAGATGCAGATATTGAGTACATGTCTAGAGTTCCCTATTCAAGTGCAGTTGGTTCACTTATGTATGCCATGGTTTGTTCTCGTCCGGATTTATCTTATGCATTGAGTGTTGTCAGTAGATACATGGCTAATCCGGGAAAAGAGCATTGGAAAGCAGTTCAGTGGATTTTCAGATACCTGCGTGGTACTTCTAATGCTTATTTACAGTTTGGGAAAACTGGAGATGGACTTGTTGGTTTTGTTGATTCTGATTTTGCTGGTGATTTGGATAAGAGAAGATCACTCACAGGTTATGTTTTCACTATTGGTGGTTGTGCTGTGAGTTGGAGAGCAACTTTGCAGTCTATTGTGGCTTGTTCCACTACTGATGCCGAGTATATGGCTATTTCTGAGGCATGCAAAGAAGCTATCTGGTTGAGAGGTTTATACACTGAGCTTTGTGGAGATTCATCTTGCCCTACCGTATTTAGTGACAGTCAAAGTGCCATATATATTACAAAGAATCCAATGTATCATGAGAGGACAAAGCACATTGATGTCAGATTTCACTATATTCGAGATGTTGTTGCTGAAGGTGATTTGAAGGTATGCAAGATAAGTACTCATGATAATCCTGCTGATATGATGACAAAGCCAGTTCCGACCAATAAGTTTGAGCTTTGCTCGGGCTTAATTGGTATTTCTCATTAGTCCTATGGACTTTGGCGCTAAGATGTTTATGCTGATTTGGATGGAGCTATTCACTTTCTCGACTCTTTGGAGGAATTTGGCTCAAGGTGGAGATTGTTAAATTGTGATCCAAATTCTAGTACCGGGTTGACTAGGCGTAGTACAACGGTGTGGGCATTGCGTTGACGTCGGCGTCTGAGTACAACTCGTTTACTTGTCCTCAAGGACTCTCATGTATTGCCCTCTTATATACCCCATGTAGTCGCACCTCGGGCGGCCTGTCGTCTCGTGCTTGTAATACTCCTCCATCATAGTGATTGCGCCTTCGATGCGTCCGTGGTTTTCTCCGCAAGGGTTTCCACGTAAAATCTGTGTCTCTCGTGTCTCGTTTTATCTCGTTATTATCTAACACTAAACACACAAAAGCAAGTGAGTCTTTCTGGTCACATATTTCAGATCCAGCTGAGATCAATATTACCGATGAGACAATTGCTCTTTTGCTTCTGCTTGTGATAGCCATCTTTACAAATATAAGAGCTATAACTTGTTCCTTTTAGCTTGTATAAACTCTGAAATGTGTGTAAGCATTCATTCCAAAAAATTCTCGGTGTCTAACCTCCTGTGTTGTATTTTCAGATTTCGATGGAGCTGTAATCAGATCAACATTCTTAATTCAAAGTGACTGAGGTTTAAATAGCAGGGAGTTGGATCACCTTGCTACAAGGATGACACTATATCACAATCTAGATTGCTTCGCCTTGTGTTGGTCATGTCTATGTTTGGGTTACTTTTACTGTGTGATCGATGTTGTTGTTGTTCCCTGCCTGAGAGTGACATGGGAATTTACAGTATTTCTGTTCGCAGTGGTGTCTATGCTGTTCTTGTATCATGCTTAGGAAAGTGACATTGAAATGAACATTCGTCTTGATATCAGAAAAAAGATTGGTAAAGTTAGCTCATGTACACATTGTTGGTTTTTCTATCTACATTATTATTTTTCTATATTTTTGGCGGGGATATTTTTATTTATTTATATCAACGATTTTTCTGTTTCTGCGGTAGCCTGACCATAATATAAGATCAAACAAGTGCTATCTTTTTTCTTTTGCTTTTATCTTTGAACATATACACATGCTACCTGGGATACTCATAATTGACGGTTGCCCCTCTGCTGATATCTAAAAACATCCACATTCTTTAGAAAAATGTCTCTATAAATGCCTCGAAGGCTTAGAGGTCAGTGTTGCAATTCTCCCTGCTGGTTGAAGATGAGGATCTACCTTGAGTGGCCATGCAGTGTGTGGTCGGCACTGGCGATCGAGTAAGATTTGGGGATGGCAGATGGATCTGCGGTCCCTAATATTGAACACCGGATTCTTTCTGGTAACGGTTAACAACCAATGGTATATATTCTGCTGCTTGTGCCTTCAGCTTTCTTCTATGGCTTGATCGAAGCAGACCACATTAGGTTGTGGTTGAACCGTGGAAGTCTCATGAGCCTTTAAAAGAGAAATTCTTCAGATGTTGATGACGCGCAACAGCTGCTAGAAAAGGGATCGCCCGACGAGTCGATCATCTACCTGCTTTGCGACAAGGTTCCGAAATCATTTGACCACCTCTTAATGCAATGTGCCAAATGCTAGGTCAGTCTTAGTTCATGTTTGACCGGCCATAGGTATAACAGATTAGTTGGTCACTGCTGCGAACCAAAAAGGGGAACTACTCGCTACATTTTCCTTTTCTGAGTGAAAAAAACATCGCTAGAGTACACTACACTACAGACTGCAGTTAACTTTTTCTCCCTAGTGTATAACAAACAGCCTCGTTCCAGATGTGGCCCAATTTTCTTTCTGGAAGGCCCATTTTGGCAGCACGCAACACTCACACTCCACATCTCCTAGATGGGCGGGACATCTTGTCCCAGGGCATCATCGAAGAGTTGGAACTGGAGAAGAAACCAGGATATGGGAGCATAACTGGCTCCCCCGAGAGGGAGTAAAACGACCTTTGAGTGCATTGGTTGCTAACCCACCTGAACTTGTTTCAGAGTTGATTGATGTCACTTCAGCCACTTGGAAAGAAGATTTAATCCGGGCAACATTTAATCCTTATGATGCCGGCAGTATACTAAAGATTCCACTATGCACTCGTAGGGTTGCTGATTTCTGGGCTTGGGGTGCTGAGCACCGTGGAAGATTCTCAGTTAGCTCAGTATACAAAATGCTCGTGAAAACGAAACTGCAGAGGGAACATTGACTCGAGAATACCGAAAGCCAAGCGGACGTAGCAGTGGAGGCGAAGAGATGGTCTAATCTTTGGCAGATTCAAGTTCCATCGAAGCTCAAGAACTTTTTATGGCGCTTCTGTCAGAATTCTTTACCAACAACAGATTTGCTGAATCACCGTAATATGTCGACGACGTTGGTCTGTCCTATTTGTTCAGCTGCTGACAGTTGGAGACACGCGCTGGTCAATTTCCATATGGCGGGTAGTGTATGGGCGCTAGCCCCTCCTGAGATGGTGGAGCATATGCAAGCAAATTTGGAGCTGGAAGCTAAGGAATGGCTGTTTCTAATGCACGAAACTTTGGCCCAAAATGATTTTACAAGAATGGTGGTTACCTTGTCGGCAATATGGAGAGATCGGAGGAAAGCTACACACGAGGAGATTTTCCAAAGTCCGTTGTCAACTTTCTCTTTCGTTAACTCCTTTCTGGAGGACCTGGAGTTCCTTAAGAAGCCAGCTACTGCTCAAACAAGGAACCAACCGGCCAGAGCACAGGTGTGGATTGCACCATCGTTGGAGTATGTGAAATTGAATACTGATGCGGCAGTAACAAGGAATGGAAGCTATGGTTCTGTTGCGGCTTTGAGCCGTGACGCGGAAGGCACTTTTCTGGGAGCATCATGCATAACATTTCGGAACATATCGGATCCTGAGATTCTTGAGACTCTGGCAGTACGAGAAGCCTTGGCTTTGGCGAACGATCTTTATGAGGAGAAAATACATGTGGCATCGGACTGCCAGAATGTGGTGCAAGGTATAAAGACAGGATCAGCAGCGGAGTGTGGAGCTATAATTCGTGAAATCATAGACCATTCCACCTCGTTTACTTCTTGTAATATAGTTCACGAGCACAGAGCCTCGAATACAGAGGCTCACAATCTCGCTAAGCATGCTTTGTCATTAGGGTTTGGCCGTCATGTATGGTTTGGCCAGCCCGGCGATCTTCTTTTTGTACCTGTAAACATTATGGTTACATGAATAAAGCTTGGCGAGACTGTCTCAAAAAAAAAACACTCCACATCTCCTTACCCTGTCTAAAAAAACATCTCCTTACCCTCAATAACGACGAAAAAAAGACTCCCCATCTCCTGTCCCCTAGGGTTCCCGGCGGCTGGCTGCTCTTCCGCCGGCGTCCAACTCCCGATGGCCACCAATAAGAAAGGGGAATTGCTGCTGACGGACATCCCAGACCACCCCCTGGCGGAGATCCTCCTTCGCCTGCCCACCCCAGAGGACCTCGCCCGCGCATGCGCCGCCTGCACCACCTTCCGCAGAATCGCCACCGATGGCTCCTTCCGCCGCCGATTCTGCCGCCTCTACCCCACGCCACTCCTTGGCTTCCTCGACCGTGAAGGCTTCCACCCACCCTCCCGCCTCACCACGCGACGCCGGCCGCCCGCGCGCTCCCGCACGCTCAGCGGCAGTGGAAGAGATGGCGTTCAGAGTGATTTGGTTCGTGCATTCCAACATCAAGGTATGCATCATCGTTTTCTCTTCGAGCACTAGACAATGGCGAGCCGCTGCATCCTAGAGCTTGATGGATTTGCTCGTTAGAGAGGGCGAGTTGACCATGATTACACCGCAGCACCCTTTGTTTCGCCGGCACTATTATGCTTGTGGATGCGTGTATTGGAAGTGGATGACAAATGAAAGGTGGAAAAAGTTGCTGGTTCTGGATACTCGGAGGATGGAGTTCTCGATTCTGATCTCGCCACCGAAGCATGGGACATGGCAGATATAACTATTGTGGAGGCAGGGGAAGACAAGCTTGGGCTGTTTGCTCTTCCTGATGAATTTGAGGGTATCCTGCGTTATATGATTGGGCGAAAACAAGGTGAGAATCTTAGCCACTGGCAGACGGAGAAGACAATCTCCCTATATTATAACTACTAACATTGTATCGAGCTGCAACAGGAGGTATTTGCTCCTAGAAAGGGAAGAAGGCTCTCTGTTTAGGTGCCTTGGGTTGGACTCACCCAATATGGAATATTTCTCACTAGATGTCGAGACATTGCATCTTGAGAGAGTTTGCGATAAACCTATCTCGAGGCTGGCATCAGGCCAGGGCCCCACGAGCCGCTTTAGTCCCGGTTTGTGGCACAAACTGGTACAAAATGGCCAACCTTTAGTACCGGTTCGTGCCACGAACCGGCACTAAAGGGGTCTAACCTATAGTCCCGGTTGGAGACACAAACCGGGACTATATGGCAATTTTTAAACTTGGAAAAATCATAACTAAATCATCCTAATTTAGAAAAATACATATAATATATCAAAATATACAAGTTTTCCGTTTTGACAGTTTTTAAAATCTCAAAATTCCAAAGGAAAATAGAGTTTTGGACGTTTTTAGGCGTTTTTAGCATTTAGTGCTAGGGTTTAGATTTCAGAGTTTAGGGTTAGGTTCTATGGTTTAAACCCTAAGTTTTTACTGTTTAGCATAGAGTCTCCGACGTTTTAAGTCCCGGGTTTAGGGTTTAGGACAATTTTTGAAATGACAAAATTGTAAAAGGAAAAAAAGATATGCTCTAATTTATGTTTTTTAAAATTTTGGTTAAATCTTGTCAAACCGGTCAAACAACTGATTCAAGAAATATATAGTGTTACTAAATAATTACGCAATAATATTAGTGTTACTTATTCAAGAAGTATTAATGTTGCTACATAATTTCAGTTTTTTTAATTTTGGTTAAATCTGGTCAAACTATGGTCAAACTACTTATTCAAGAAGTATTAATGTTGCTACATAATTATTAAAGAATATTAGTGTTACTAAATAATTATTTCATTTTTTTGAATTTTGGTCAAATCTGGTCAAATTATGGTCAAACTGTGGTCAAACTATGGTCAAACTTATTCAAGAAATATTAGTGTTACTAAATGTTTTTTAGAATTATAGTTCCAAACTCAAACGGTGAAATGTGTGACCTAATGCTCAAGCTAAACTGCTGAGGGTTAATAGGATTGACAGCTTACATTTGTCAGGAAAACAACAAGTGCAGACTTGGAAACGAGGGAGAATAGAACCCGAAAGTTAAGCGTGCTCAGGCTAGAGTAGTGAGAGGATGGGTGACCGTCTGGAAAGTTAGATGATTTGGAATGATTAGGGGTGATTAGAGATTAGATATTAAATTGAGCAGTGGTGAGGGGTGGTTAGAGATTAGAGGTTAAAATAATTCAAAAAACTGAAATGAAAAAAAATCAAATATTTTTTACAAAATTTTCAAAAAAAAATCAATTTTTTTTTTACCTTTAGTACCAGTTGGTAACACCAACTGGTACTAAAGGTCCCCCATACCACGGCGCGAGCTCACGCCACGTGGTGGGCCTTTAGTGGCGGTTCGTGCCGAACCGGTACTAAAGGGGGGGCCTTTAGTCTCCACCCTTTAGTGCCGGTTGCAGAACCGGCACTAAAGGCCCTTACGAACTGGTTTTAAAGCTCCGGTTTCTACTAGTGCTCGTGTGGCACATCAAGGACACACTTATATAGCAACTTCCCACCACCGTTGCTGTCTTCACCGACAATATGAAGGGGTAAATTTTCTGTTGCATCCCAGTTATCTGTTTCCCTTCTAGTTACTCCTGTAAACAAATATAAAATGTTTTAGATCACTAAAGTAGTTATGTAAAACGGCTTATATTTATTTACAGAGGGAGTATTACACAAATTTTCTAATGCCTGATAACTCATTATCACAACTGACCATTCTTGTTTACACAATTTAGTAGTGGTTACTTTTCTTCCTTGTGGGAGAGGTAATCAAGCTCAGGAATATAAGTTTAATTCATTGTCTTGTTTGTTCCATTGGCCGTTTTAATAGTTAGATACGGCAAAATAACTATGACATAGCTTATGCATCACCTGTTATTTTAGGTCTAGTCAATTCACAAAATTGCTAGATCACAGCATGTATTTGCATGGACTAGTTTTTATCGTCAAGGCCTTTGAAAATAAATACAAGTATAGATCCAGCTTACCTTTGGAGGAGGCAATTGAAAAGGTATAGTCGTGACGTTATACATCCCAGCCTTTCCTTCCATTTGGATGGTTCTGATCTCAAATGCCTTACCGTGTCCTTTGAGGCCTAGAAGCCCCGGCCCAATACATGAACATATCATTGCTAAAAAAGGTAACATTGGTTCACAAATTAGGATTACTCCAGGAGCTTGATGCTTGTTCTTAATTCCACGCAGTCCCGAAATTATTTCCATGTGTGCTGCCGCACCTATTTGCTCATGATCATCCTCTGATGTTGCTTCATGTGCTTGCTTCTTGGCCACCAACGCTTCTCACTGCTAATGCTGATGCTTCTCACTGCCCATATTCCCCCAGCGGGAGCCGGTGCTACTTTGTGTTGCTGCACAGGACTAAATACACAACAGGAAGCAAGTTCGGCAATCTTGGGTTGAGCAGTGACGAATCAAATGCCGATGCGCAAATAGTCAGAAATACATGTGGATAAGGCATAACGATAGCAACTAGGAGTTGTCATTCTTATGACAGATCTGTCTCATCCACATATACCGGCCTTTCCACGGACGCTGGCTCATCTAAATTTTTTGTTGCATCTCAGTTATCTGCTTCCCTTCATAGTTATCACACAATTTTCCTAATGCCTGATACGTAATTATCACAATTGTTCATTCTTGTTTATATGATTTGGTAGTGCTTATCTTTCTTCCTTTGTGGGAAAGCTAGCTCAGAAATATATTTGTGATTCATTGTCTTGATTATTCCACATGCCATTTTTAAGATAACCAGACAAGGCAAAATAGCTTATGCGTAGCCTGTTATTTTAGGCCTCGTCAATTCACAAAATGCTAAATCGTAGTTTTTATTTTTGGAGGACTACTTTTTATGGTAAAGGAAATGAAAAAGGAATACATCCACTTTACCTTCGGAAGTGGCAATTGAAACGGCATAGTCGTGCCATTGTACATCCCAGCCTTTCTTTCCATTCGGACGGTTCTGATCTCAAACGCCTTACGTAGTGCTTCGAAACCTAGAAGGCCCGGCCCAATACAATGATTTTTTTGGCGACGACAATATAAGGACATTTCATTGTTAAAAGAAATAAAACTGGTTCAAATTAGGATTACTCCAGGTGCTTGCTGCTCGTCCTTAATTTCAAGCAGTCCGAAATTATTTCCATGCTTGCCGCCATACTCGCAACCACTTGCTCATGATCATCCTCTATCGCTCCTTCCTGTGCTTGCCTCTGGGCCGCCAAAGCCTCTCTCTGCCCATGTTTACTCTCTGACGCTGAAGCTTCTCACTGCCCATGGTCTCCTGGCTGGTGCCGATGCTACTTCGTGTTATTGTACCAGGGACCAGATACACTATGGGAAGCAAATTCTCCCAGGCTTGGGAGCATATTATGGCCAAGAGTGACGAACTGAATGCCGATGCTGGAAACAGTGAGAAATATGGGAGGGATAAAGAAGGACGATAGGAACAAGGAGTTAGGAAAATTCTAAGGTGCTTTTCAGGTCCAATAGCTCCTTTCTCAAAAGAGTCCACAAAACCCAAGAAAGATCTTTGATCTTTTGAATTGAGTTACTGTTCTTATGGCAGAGCTTGCTCGTCTATGCCAGGCTTTTCCTGGGATGCTGCTAGTGCTGCAGACACATAGTAAAATGTTGAGATCGGAGCTGCCTGTGGGATTCCGCCTCGTCGTCCTCGGCGCGTGGGGTAGAGGCAGTCGGGATGGAATTTACATCCGACGGCGCCAACGACCCGCTCATCGAGTCGGGAAAGTCGTCGACGGCCGGACTAAAGGAACAATGCGGCATTAGAAGGACACTACGTGACATACAATATACGGCATATGAATGATCCGGATACTTACGATTCTGCCGGACGCCGGGCCCTTGGAGGCCACTCGTCCTCGCCAACGTTGATGTTGGCAAAACTGTCCGGGGGGATAGTTCTCCCCCTCTTGGACCCTTCGGCCGCCCCGGTTGGGGAGGCCTTCCTCTTCCTCTCTCCCTCCTCCGGGAGAGAGTACTCCTCCTCCTCCTCCTCGTCTTCAGGGGAGGAGTCCTCGTCGTCATCGTCAGACGCCTGATTGCTGGAACTCTTGCGAGTCCCCGCGGCCACCTTCTTGGCCTTCTTCTCCGGCACCACGTACGGTGCCGGAACCAGCAGCCTTGCTAAGTGGGCATCCACTGGTTCTTCTGGCATGGGAGCCGGGCTGATGAGCAGGTGGGCCTTTCCCATCCAGTCCTGTCAAAGGAAGAGGTAGATTAAAAACCTCGCTAGAGTCAATCTAGCTACTATAAGTGTCCCGTAATGGGGTCGAATCACTTACCTCGTCAGTCGGAGATTGCAAGCTGAATCCGCGGTCTTCGGTCGCGGATGCGGGGGCTTCGGCGCCCTTGAACAGCACCCTCCAGGCGCCTTCGTACGTCGTGTCGAAGAGCGCGCTTAACATCTGGTGCTGTTCCGGATTAAACTCCCACAGATTAAATGCCCGTTCTTGGCATGGGAGAATCCGCCGGAGGAGCATGACCTGGACCACGTCGACGAGCCGGAGCCTATTGCTCACCAGCTTCTTGATGCAGGCTCGAAGTCCCGTCACCTCCACCGGATCACCCCACTGCAAGCCCTTCTCTTTCCAGGAAGTGAGCTGCGTGGGGATTCCAGATCTAAATTCGGGGGCCGCCGCCCATGTAGGCTCGCGCGGCTCGGTGATGTAGAACCACCCCGACTGCCACCCCTTGACGGAGTCCACGAAGGTCCCTTCTAGCCAAGGGACGTTGGGCAGCTTGCCCAACATGGCGCCTCCGCATTCCGCTTGCGTCCCCTTCACAATCTTCGGCTTGACGTTGAAGGTCTTGAGCCACAGGCCGAAGTGGGGCCGGATGCAGAGAAAGGCCTCGCACACGACGATAAACGCCGAGATGTTGAGGACGAAGTTCGGCGCCAGATCGTGGAAATCCAGGCCGTAGTAAAACATGAGCCCCCGGACGAATGGATGGAGCGGAAAGCCCAGTCCGCGGAGGAAGTGGGGAAGGAAGACGACCCTCTCATGAGGCCCTGGGGTGGGGATGAGCTGCCCCGCGTCGGGCAGCCGATGCGCGATGTCGCTGGAAAGGTATCCGGCGTCGCGCAGCTTGGTGATGTCCTCCTCCTTAGCGGTGGAGGCCATCCATTTGCCTCCCCCTCCGGACATATTCGAAGAAGGGTTGAGGTGAGATGCGCGAGCTTGGGCGTTGGAGCTTGAGTTCGCAGGGATGGATGAGCAAAGGAGGAAGAAGGCGTAGGTGAGAAGGTAAATCCTTATCCCTTATATATAGGCGGACAAAACTATGCGTCCCTCACCAGCCTGGTAAAACTCGCTTATCTCCCAAGCGCCACCATCAATGGCGCGGTTGGGTTACCCACGCACGTATTAATGAGAATCCGGAATAAGGGAACACGATCTCGCTTGACGGGGCGTGCCAAGAAACCGCTTCGCTAAACGTGCTGAGGTGGTACAGTAATTCAAACAAAGGCTTGGTGCCGGTGTGATGTCACGCCGCATAATACGTCAGCAGATTGGATCGGTGTATATGTTTTATTCTCTACGTTTGGAATGTAGAAATTATTTTGCAGAGCCGGACACTATCCTGGTGTTCATTATCTTCTCCGGATTATTCAAGGGAGGAACCCGCCTTGCAATGCCGAACATTATGCACGCCGGACTTATCGTCATTGAAGACTGGTTCAGGGCTCTTGAGGAGTCTGGACTAGGGGTGTCCGGACAGCGGACTATCAATATCCGCCGGACTCCCGGACTACGAAGATAGAAGATTGAAGACTCCGGCTCGTGTCCGGAAGGTACTTTCCTTGGCGTGGAAGGCAAGCTTGGCGATACGGATATGTAGATCTCCTACCATTGTAACCGACTCTGTGTAACCCTAGCCTCTCTTGTGCCTATATAAACCGGAGGGCCTTAGTCCGTAGGACAGAACATACATCTCAACAATCATACCATAGGCTAGCTTCTAGGGTTTAGCCTCCTTGATCTCGTGGTAGATCTACTCTTGTACTACCCATATCATCAATATTAATCAAGCAGGATGTAGGGTTTTACCTCCATCGAGAGGGCCTGAACCTGGGTAAAAACATTGTGTCCCTCGCCTCCTGTTACCATCCGCCTAGACGCACAGTTCGGGATCCCCTACCCGAGATCCGCCGGTTTTGACACCGACACCAACCATCACCTCGGGCGCTCCGGAGCCCACCACCAAACCGAGCACCACTCTCCGCCAACATGATCTTGAAGCTTCTCATGTCGTCTCACCACGGCACCACGAAGTGAGGTCTGCGCACCGAAGAAGAGAAACAGGGACTAGAAGTAGCAACACCGTCGGCACGCGGGAGGGCTCAACCTCCACCATCAGCAACGGTAGCCGACCGGACGCAGTAGCAGGAGCATACCAGGCTTGTGGGCCCATAGGGCCGGTCAGGCCCTCCTAGGCCTGTAAAGCTCCCGCCTTCGCGCTGCAGCAGGCACACCGTTAGCGACACCGCCCCCTGTCCGAGCTGCTCCTCTACCTCGCCACGCAGAAGACAACGAAGCCACGCCGGGGACCGACCCGCTAAGACCCAGATGGGCCCGCAGGGCCCAGATCTGAGCCGGGGACGCGCCGGCGGCCACCCCACCGCCAAGGAGCAGCGCTGCCACCACGTCCGCCGCCGGCCACCCCGCCGGGTCACCGGACCGCTGCCTTACCGAGCGACAACGCCAGCGCCCCCGGCCCCGGGACGAGAGGACGCGCGCGTGGGGAGAGGAGATTCCGTCGCTGCCAGCACCACCATGGACGGAGCTGGGGGCGCCCACGGCAACGGAGAGGGGAAGGGAAGAATGCCGGCGGGGCGCCCGGCCGCCTCGGGGAGGCTGCGAGGCGAAAAGAGGGGGAAGGAAGTGCGGGGAAGGGGGCGGATCTGGTCCATGGCCCGGCGGGCCGCGGATCCTCCGACGGGCTGGGGTGGCGGCGGCGGCGAGGGTTTCGGGAGGAGGAAGAGTCGCGAAAGCCCGAGGGAGCGGGTTGAGGAGAAAATTGAACTAGTTCACGCAGATATGTTCCTTGACTCACGTTTAATATCTTATTTTTGAATTTTATTGAAATATGAGTGCAATACTTTCATACATGTTTGTGTTGTTTCACTCATTTCTGATGCTTATTTATGAATCTGACTGAAATACATTGAAATTGTTGAAAGCTAACAAATTATTTCAATTTTATAGAAATTTCACACAAATTTCAAGTATTTTACTCATGTGTCAATTCTTATTTGTGAATTTGATTGAAATAGGAGTGCAATAATTTCATTAATTTTTCAATTATTTAAAGGAGCGAAATGGTTGGAATCTCTCCACCATAAGAATTTATTGGAATCGAAATACAATATCTTCAGACATGTACAAGATTAGTCTTGTTCTAAAGGTCTTATCACCAGGAATTCAAATGTATATAAAACACATAAAAATTATTTTAATTGAAAAATATCATCCATCTAATTATCCCAATGAAATAAAATCAATGTCTTTCCAATGAGAGTGAGAATATGGGAGTATGTGCAACCTTCCTTCTCGCCACACTCTCACTTTTCGATGAGTACACTGCTACAACTGGTATCAATGACCTTTAAGATAGCACCGGGAGGGCATTCTCGGTGCTATCTTAAAGGTCATTGATATGTTCATCTTTTCTAGAACTAGGCGTGCAAGGCATCGTGGGCGACGGGTGTCTGATCTTTGTGTGTGTTTGACATTGTACACACAGTAGTATAACGGTACAAAGCCGATCGATTTCTAGGTCACGGCAAGGTTTTGTTAGTCATTTTTTTAACCCGCAATTTTTTTATTGGAGTAAATATAGTCAGCTTCTTGGTGTATTAGTCGGGTCTCTGTGCTTTGCTTATCATTGTTGAACCGGAGCTGCTGTATCATGGGGTGGCAACTGACAATGACGGGTGATGGTTTGAATTTCCACTCTTCGAACTCTTTTGGTTACAAAACAGGTACCCAAAAAATTGTTTGAACTGAGATGTCGCGTTCCATAAAAAAATGTGAGGTGCTGGGCCTGAAAGTGGAAACGTAAGTGGGCAGTCTGGGCCTGAAGATGACCATTTCACAGGCCCATTTGGGCAGCACGACAAAATCACTCTCTCAGGCTCCAGCAGCGTCCGCACAGCACGCAGCCGGCTCCTCCTGCTAAATCAGCGGCGAGGGTTCCCGATTCCCGATTCCAGTTCAAAAAACCAGGGTTCCCCGGCGGCCGCCTCCTCCACCCACCGGCGATCGCCTCTTCCACCCACTCCGGCCTCAAATTCCCCTACCACCAACCTCCCTTCCTCCTCCGTCTCACTCGCCACCGGCAAGGAAATGGCCTCGTCGCTGATGTCGATCCCCGACCACCTCAAGGGCGAGATCTTCGTCCGGCTGCCTGAACCAGAAGATCTCGCCCGCACAGCTGCCACCTGCGCCACCTTCCGCAGAGTCGTAGCCGACGGATCCTTCCGCCGCCGCTTCCGCCTCCTCCACGCCCCGCCCCTCCTCGGCATCCTCGACCGCGACGGCTTTCATCCCGCCCTCCCGCCTCACCCCTCCGCGCCCGCCGCCAGCGCGCTCGCCCACGCCGCCGACTTCTCCCTCTCCTTCCTCCCCTCCCACCGCCGCTGGGCCGTGCAGGACGTCCGCGACGGCCGCGTCCTCCTCGCCGCCAACCCTGAACCCCAAGTGTTCACGGAGCTCGTGGTGTGTGACCCTTTACACAGCCGACACATCCTGCTTCCCCAAATACCTCATGACCTAGCCGCTTCGCTGGAGTTTCCCCGGCGCCAGCGAGAACGAGGCAGCTGCAGCCATGGAAGAGGCGGCAAGGGCATTCATAGTGGTCATGATAGCACATTGCCAAACTGGTCCGGCTGCCTTCGTCTTCTCTTCGAGCACCCGACAATGGCGAGCTGCTGCATCCAAGGGTTGGGATGATTTGTTCCCCAACCAGGGAGAGTCAACCATGATCTCATCAATGCACAGAAAGTTGGTCGGGTGCCATTACGCTTATGGCTGCTTTTATTTGGAGTCCGCAATGAATAAGAAGTTGCTTGTGTTTGACACCCGGAGGATGGAGTTCTCCAGCCTCGACGTCCCACGCGAAACATTGAACATGTTCGGTCTAGCCATTGTGGAGGCAGGAGAAGGCAGGCTCGCGATGTTGGATATCCATGATGAAACTTTAGGTGGCAAGTGTGATCTCTGTTATTACATTAGAGGAAACAAAGGTGAGAGTTCTAGCCAGTGGAAGATCGAGAAGACAATCTCACTACCTTATGATTATCAGTACTATATCCAAGCTTCAACTGAGAGGTACTTGCTCCTAAGGAAGCTTGGACCCCTGCAGTCCATAAGCTCATCTCTGGAGGTGGAATATGTCTCAATGGACGTCAAGACATTGCAGCTTGAGAGGGTTTGTGGTGTATCTTTCGGGTTTAGCTTGGCCAGCGCCCGCATATATACCAGCTTCCCACCATCCTTGTTGTCTGCACCGACAATATGAAGTGGTAACTTTCTATTGCTTCCTTATGTCCTCCCCTTCATAGTTAGCACACTGCTTGTCTAATGCTTAATTGTTCAGTACTGAGATTAGTCATTCTGGTTTATACGATTCAGTAGTGGTTATTCATCTTGTGCTTTGTGGGAAAACTAATCCAGCATAATGATTTAATTGTGATTCGTTGTTTTATTTGTTCCAAACGCCTTCTGGAGAAAATCAGAGAAGAGAAGATTTTTCACATAGCTTATGCATTTAGTGTTATTTATAGGCCTCATGAAATCACAAAAATGGTAGAACAATTATTTTACAGGAATACTTTGTGGTCAAGGTGTAGTAGGAATATTGGTATAGAGCCAATTTTCCTTCGAGAGTTCCACTCAGCTCACTTAAATTCATTCCATTCAAACACGACTCATCTTGTCTGCTTCTTTTATATATAGCCATGAGGAGGCATAAAAGTTTTCTTTTAGACTTTGAGGCTTATTCACATATATAATTTTATCTTCAATTAAATAACTGTGCTGTTGTCACAAATAAGAGACTCACTACTATGTATAGCAAAAATAGCTTGTGCTGCATAAGCTGTTTGATTTGAATCTGCCTCATAAGATCAGTCATCATAGGCGGGCACCCAGTTTTTCTTTTTCTTTCCATTAAGATAGTTTGAACTATTTCCCGTGCCTCTTTCCTAGTCTCCCAATGGACGGTAAATATAAGCACGCAAAATTTGTCAGTTGTGGCAAGGACTCTTGATTTATTTACCTTTTGGAGCATAAATTTTATGTTTTTTTAAACTGACCTAGGTTAAAAGTTTGTTAGACTACTATGTAGTATACAGAGTCATTCAAGGCTGCAAGACAAATCTACCTATTTTGCATGATCTAAGTTTTACTGGACTTCATTTACCTATATTTACATGCCTCTGTTGGGCTATGTATATTCCAGCTTGCATTGCAAATTACACTGCTAAACACATAAAGGTGAATGTTTGATGTTGGACATAAAACTGCTCATGACTCGTGTCTTCGTTGTGCTTCCTTTCAACCGATCACGTGGCTACTCCTTGCTTAATTAAGTACGTGAGATTAAAGTTTAATAGTTGTGATCATCATTTGTGAGATTAGGGTGGCAACATAGATATAATTTAAGAAGATGTTTCTTTGTGACAGTGTGAGGCTTGTCATCTATGTTTACTATGTTTACAGGGTTCACTAGGACCTGGTTAGCCGCCGGCCATATCTCTGTTTTGTCTTGCCTATGTAGGAGTATAAATGCATGGTGTTGACGTGACCCACACTTGGGGCACAAAGTTAATTAATGTGATTAGGCTTCAATGAGAATAATCTATATTTTGCTCCCATCCACTCGGCCATATATATGTTGGTGTCTACATTTCAATCAACAAATTTTTTATTGTTTCACCAAGAGACTAACCTAAACAATGATGTCTTGTATCTAAATCTGAATTGGTTGATGTTTCTTTCACTTACTTGAATGTCATTTCTATATATGTTTTAATCCTGCTCTACTTTCTGGTGTCATTTGTCTATCACAATCAGTACTATCTGTAAAACATTCCATCACTCACTCTGCTAGTTCGACTTCATATGGAGTTCCTATGAAAACCAAATTGCTATATTTATTTGCCTATTTCTTTTTCCACACTTCACATATAAGATAGAAAATAAACCCCATCCATCGATGTTGTGTTTTCAATCTGTCATATACCGATGCACAGTGCACGCCTTGGTCTACCGGACCAAAAGGGAAATATATCTGAAGTAGGAGACTACGCATTTAGTGGACAGTGGTGGAATAGATTAGCGAGTTAGTCCATTTGAATTGCTTACATCTCCCATTAGCATGTATAGATGTCAATGCATTCATGTACTGGTTTTCCGTTTTGGTTTTAAACATACCTGCTGATATTATGTGTTTCATATATTAGGTACATTAATTATTTTTTAATCTTGGCCATTAAAATTTACAGCAACACACATTATATAATTTTGCCTATGTGGAATAAGTATGATGGCTTGCTTATTTCCTGTTTGATAATATAGATCTAATAAATGGGAAGACCTCTGTTACAAAACTCAAAACTGACAACCAACCCAACACTTGACAAACACTATTGCAGCATGTTATTGGACTGTTTTTCTAATTATTATTTTTTATTTTTCTCATCTACCATAATACCAAACCTAGATCGCAAATAACAATCTGAGAGATTGCTCTGAATAGCAAGAACAGTGTGTGCTCACGAGCTGTTTGATTTGAATCAGCCTCATAAGAATAGTTGTAGGCTTCACATCTATGATTAGTTGATTGTGACTAACTAAGACTCCTCTGATTAGTTGATTTGAATCAGACTCATAAGAACGGTTGTAGACTTCACATCTATGATTAGTTGATTGTGACTAACTAAGACTCCTCTGAGCTATCTTGGCCTAAGTTAGAAGTTCTTTTATGAAACTGACATAAGATAGTAGTTTGTTACAAGAAAAAGGAAATATATGAAAACGAGGGATTATTGTGTTGTGTGAGTAATTGTCATGTCTGGCGGTGGATGTCTTGTAAAACTTTATTTCCTCTTATTCAATAGATGGGGCAAATCTTTTTCCTTCATTTCAAAAAAAAAACTGAGAATTCTCCCTGCCGCACCATAGGGCAACACAGGGGAGGAACCCATCGCCATTGACCACTTCCCTCTATGCCAGCCACCCCGCCACCCCTATCGCCAGCCCTCGCCGTGGCAGCAGTGGGCCCAACTACCAAAGCTGGAGTGGGAGCTTCTGGCGGCGTCAAAGTGTTGCTGCTGTGGATGGTGTGGCGGCAGCCTGCTCGTCGATGCAAAGAGACCAGGGCAGCGTCCTCGTGCGGTGGTGGTGGTGGAGCCCCTCTCTCGTGGGTGCATGGTGGCCAGGTGACGGGGTTGCGGGGCCGGTGTGCGGTGGCTCGGTTGCTCTCCAGATTTGGCCACGATTGGAGTTGTTGCTACCAACCTGCCCGCGTGGAGCCAAGTGGCCTTGGAGGCGAGGGCTCGCGAGGCCAGTGGCGGAGGCGCTCCGTTGCAGTGGTGGCCTACTTCGGTTCGCCATTGGCGGCTCCTTAGAGGGGGCGCGTGGATCTGCACCAGGGCTCCAGATCCGGCGTGTTCGTGTCCTACCCCCTCCGGTGACACCTTGTTGCGGGGCTTCGGGCCTAGATCTAGTCTGTGGGCGCTGGAGGGTGCAGGGATGTGCTCGACTCAAGGTTGTTGTGGTGCTGCTCAGTTCTACGTGCAGTGCGGCTGCCGGTGGCCCAAGGATGCTGGCGCGACACCCTCAGGTCGTGATCATTGGTGTGGCGGTGCTTGGCGTGGCGTGAGGTGGCACAGTGGCTACTACATGCGAAGGTCGGTTGGCGGTGATGCCGGCAGTGGCGCATCATGCGGAGCGTGCGGCTTGGATGGTGGCAGTTGTGGGACTGCCGGAGCCTCGGGTGAAGGCCCTGCTCCACCTTGGTCGGTGCCGACGCCGCCGGCCTCCATGGGTGTTGTTCCCCTCCCTGAATGCGTTGTCTTAGGTGCTCCAGCTCATCTCCTGCCTCCGCATGCTTTGGTTCCTTTGGGCGAAAGTTGAGATCCCAATTTCTTCATGGGCGAGTGACGGTGGCGTTCGTCACTTCCTCCTTGAGGCGTCCCTCAGAGGCCATGGCCTGGCCGACAATCCTCTTACATATGATGTTGCCATGTCAACGTGCATGGCGAACATTGTGGTCGATCCATCGGCTCGTGTGGTGCTCGCCTCGGGCCGTTGTGGAAGTCGGCGGTGGCTCGGATCTTCTCGTCTTGGAAGGGTGTCGGCACTAGTTGCTTGAGTGACAGTGTTGTTGGCCAGTCTAGCACGTAGCCTTGGGGTCGGCGTGGATGTTGGAGCGGCGGTTCAGGAGATGGTTTTAGACTGTCGGCTTCGTTTGCTCAGGTGACAAAACAGGCGACTGGCTTGGTGCGCGGCCTTGGGCACATGTATGTTGCTTGCATTTGTAAGTCGGAGCCACAACTCCGGAGATGGTTATAGGGTGTTGGCTCTGGTTGCTCGGGTGACGGAGCAGACATGCATGGTGTGCGACCTCGGGGCCAGCGTGGATGCCGGATCGGCTGCTTCAGATAGGGTTGTAGGGTGTTGGCTCCGGTTGCTCAGGTGAACGAGTCGGCAACTCGCCTAGTGTGCGGCCTTAGGGTCGGTGTGTGCATTGTTGATGTGTCGGTTTTTGGCCAGATTTCCTTATTTAACTAGTCAATTCTCCTTTAAATGAAAAGGCGGAGCTCTTGTTGGTTCCTCGAGAAAAAGGAAATATATTAAGCGATCAACATGCAACTGCCAATTTAGCATGACATAATATTTCCGGGGCTCTCTTTTCTTTTTGTTGATTATATTTAAGATGCCTCTGTCTGGCTATTCGTACAGACTTGCATTGCAAATTACAGTGCTGAACACACGAAAGCATGTCAGTCTTTAATTTCTGGTCACATATTTCAGATCCAGCTGAGATCAATATTACCGATAATTGCTCTTCTGCTTGTGCTTGTGATAGTCATCTTTACAAATATAAGATCTATAACTTGTTTCTTTTAGCTTGTGTAAACTGTGAAATGTGTGTACAGATTGAAACAAAATTCTTCTCGGGTGTCTAACCTCCTGTCTTGTTTGTTCAGATTTGATGGAGCCGTAATCAGAACAACATTCTTAATTCAAAGTGACTGTGAGATTTCAATAGCGGGGAGTTGGATCATCTTGCCTACAGGGATGACACAATGTCACAATCTAGATTGCTTCGCCTGGTGTTGGTTCATGTTATGTTTGGGTTACTTTTACTATGTGATCGATGTGGTTGTTGTTCCCTGTCTAAAGAGTGACATCAGAATTTACAGTATTTCAGTTCCCAGTGATGTCTATGCTGTTGTTGTATCATGCTTAGGAAAGTGACGTTGAAATGAATGGTCGTCTTGATATCAAAAAAAAAGATTGGTAAAGCTAGCTGATGTACACATTGTTGGTTTTTCTATCTACATTACTATTTTTCTATATTTTTTTGGCGGGGATTTTTTCTATCTATATCAACGATTTTTCAGTTTCTGCGGTAGCCTGACCTTAATATAAGATCAAACAAGTGCTATCTTTTTTTCTTTTGCTTTTATCTTTGAACATTTCTCGATAAAGGACATTTCATTCAATTGATATATCGAGGTGATACAAACGCATCGAAAGAATGCCCGGCCTCTGCATAGCACGATGCACACAGCCCAAAAGTCCACCCGTCCCAAAAATAAAAAATGTTTTACAACTCAAGAATAAATAAATCTGTCCAACCTATGATGTGGCAGATCCTAACTGGAGATCACACCGCCATCCATGGGGGTAGAAACCCTCCCTGGCCATGCGCTCCAGCCGCGTAGACACCGTCATAAATAGGTCCCTCTCGTCCGGCTTCTGCAAGCACTGAAATTGTAAGTGATAGATAGTTTTGTGATAAGATAAATAGTAACGAGCAACAAGTAAATAAAGTAAATAAAGTGCAGCAAGGTGGCCCAATCCTTTATGTAGCAAAGGATAAGCCTGGACAATTTTTAATAATGATAAAGGAGCTCCCGAGGACACATTGGGAATTATCGTCAAGCTAGTTTTCATCACGTTCATATGATTCGCGTTCGGTACTTTGATAATTTGATATGTGGGTGGACCGGTACTTGGGTACTGCCCTAACTTGGACAAGCATCTCAATTATGATTAACCTCTATTGCAAGCATCTGCAACTATAAAAAGAAGTATTAAGGTAAACCTAACCACAGCATTAAGCGTGTGGATCCATATCAGCCCCTAACGAAGCAACGCATAAACTAGGGTTTAAGCTTCTGTCACTCTAGCAACCCATCATCTACTTACTAGTTCCCCATGCCTTCCTCTAGACCCAAATAATGGTGAAGTGTCATGTAGTCGACGTTCACATAACACCACTAGAGGAAAAGACAACATACATCTCATCAAAATATCGAACGAATACCAAATTCACATGACTACTAATAGCAAGACTTCACCCATGTCCTCAGGAACAAACGTAACTACTCACAAAGCATATTCATGTTCAGAATCAGAGGAGTAATAATATGCATAAAGGATCTGAACATATGATCTTCCACCAAGTAAACCAATTAACATCACTACAAGGAGTAATCAACACTACTAGCAACCCACAGGTACCAATTTGTGGTTTTGATACAAGATTGGATACAAGAGATGAACTAGGGTTTTGAGAGGAGATGGTGCTGGTGAAGATGTTGATGGAGATTGACCCCCTCCCAATGAGAGGATCGTTGGTGATAATTTCCCCCTCCCGGAGGGAAGTGTCCCCGGCAGAACAGCTCTGCCAGAGCCCTAGATTGATTCCGCCAAGGTTCCACCTCGTGGCGGTGGAGTTTCGTCCCGTAAGCTTGCCCACGATTTTTTCCAGGGTAAAAGTGATGATATAGCAGAAGATGGACGCCGGAGGCCCACCAGGGGGCCCAGGAGATAGGGGGCGCTGGACAGGGTTTGGGCCCCCTGGCCTATTTCTTTCGCTCATAAATTCTTATTAAATCCAAAAGGTTGTTTCATGGAGTTTCCGGACTTTTGGAGCTGTGCAGAATAGGTTTCCAATGTTTGCTCCTTTTCCAGCCAGAATTCCAGCTGCCGCCATTCCCCCTCTTCAGGGTAAACCTTGTAAAATAAGAGAGAATAGCCATAAGTATTGAGATATAATGTGTAATAACAGCCCATAATGCAATAAATATTGATATAAAAGCATGATGCAAAATGGACGTATCAGCAGGCAATCTGCTCATTTAGTCTAAAATTGGGGAGAATTTCACTTCCCCGGCCTCTGCACCAACTAGGGATGCATACGGCCATTTTATTATGAGTACCAAGATAAACATGGTCCTCAGAATTTTTTTAAATGAGTATCAAGATATTTTTTGATGAGTGGTTCCACCACACACCAAACTTAATTCTCAATAGATGGGGAAAACCCCTGTGCATCGTCTCTCAATTTTAGGAATTGAACTCGGGCCGTTAGGCTGCACAAGCGCATATGCCCAACCACTGAGCCAAGGCTCTCTTTGCACAAATACACAAATGCTACCTGGAATACTCATACATGACGGTTGCCGCTCTGCTGACATCTAAAAACACCCACATTCTTTAGAAAAATTTCTCTATAAATGCCTCGAAGGCTTAGAGGTCAGGGTTGCAGTTCTCCCTCCTGGTTGAAGCTGAGGATCTACCTTGGGTGGCGATGCAATGTGTGGTCTGCACTGGCGATCGAGTAAGATTTGGGGATGGCAGATGGATTTGCGGCCCCTAATATTGAACACCGGATTCTTTCTGGTAACGGTTAACAACCAATGGTATATATTCTGCTGCTTGTGCCTTCAGCTTTATTCTATGGCTTGATCGAATCAGACCACACTAGGTTGTGGTTGAACCGTGGAAGTCTCATGAGCCTTTAAAAGAGAAATTCTTCAGATGTTGATGACGCGCAAGAGCTGCTAGAAAAGGGATCGCCCGACGAGTCGTGGTATCAAAGGCCGATCATCTACCTGCTTTGCGACAAGGTTCCGAAATCATTTGACCACCTCTTAATGCAATGTTCCAAATGCAAGGTCAGTCGTAGTTCATATTTTGATCGGCCGGAAGATGTATAACAGTTTAGTTTTTTTAGAAGGTATAGCAGATTAGTTGGTTATTGCTGAGAACTACAAAGGAACTTCTAGCTACATTTTTCATTCCATTCAAGCACGACTAATCTTGTCTTCTTCTTTCATATATAACCATAAGGAGGCAGAGAAGTTTCCTTTTAGACATTGAAGCATCTTCACATATATAATTTTATCTTCAATTGAATAACTGCTGCGGTCACAAATAAGAGACTCATTACTCTGTATAGCAAAAATATCTTGTGCTGCACAAACTGTTTCATTTGAATCAGCCTATAATAAGATCAGTCATAGGCAGGGCACCCTGTTTTTCTTTTTCTGTCCATTTGAAGGTAGTTTGAACTATTTCACGTGCCTCTTTCCGAGTCTCCTAAATCCCAATGGATGGTAAATATAAGCACGCAAAATTGTCGGTTGTGGCAAGGACTCTTGATTTCTTTTTCCTTTCGGATGCATAAGTTTTAAGTTTTTTCTTGAAACTGACCTAGGTTAAAAGTTTGTTAGACTGCTATGCTTCAAGGCTGCAACAAAAATCTACCACTTTTGCATGATCTAAGTTTTACTGGAGTCATCTACTTATCTTTACATGCCTCTGCCGGGCTATGTATTCCAGCTTGGATCGCAAACTACGCTGCTAAACACATAAAAGTGAATGTTTGTAGTTCCACATAAAAGTGCTCATGACTAGTGTCTTTTGTTGTGCTTCCTTTGAGCCGATTAGGTGGCTATTCCTTGCCTAATTAAGTATGTGAGACTGAATTTTAATAGTTGTGATCATCATTTGTGAGATTAATTAGGGTGCCAACATGGCTACAATTTAAGAAGATGTTTCTCTATGACAGTGTGAGGCTTGTCATATATGTTTACTATGTTTACAAGGTTCGCCATAGGACCTGGTTAGGCGCCGGCTTTATCTCTTTTTTGTCTTGCCTATACATGTACGAGTATACATCAATGCATGGTGTTGACGTGACCTGTTTGTCCCCATCCACTCCTCCACCATACTTTGGTGTTTATCTTTCAATCAACAATTTTTTGATTGTTTCAGCAAGAGCTAAGCCTAAATATTGATGGCTTGTATCTGAATCTGAATTGGTCGATGTTTTTTTTTCACTTACTGCAATGTCATTTCTATATATTATTTTAATCCTACTCTAATTTCTGGTGTCGTTTGCCTATATCAATCGGCACTATCTGTAAAACATTCCATCACTCTCACTCTAGTTGGACTTCATATGGAGTTCCTATGAAAACCGAATTGCTATATTTCCTTTTCCATGCTTCACATATAAGATAGAAAATAAACCCCATCCATCGATGTTGTGTTTTCAATCTGTAATATACCAATACATGGTGCATATATCTGAAGTAGGAGACCACTCATTCAGTGGACTGTGGTGGAATAGATTAGCGAGCTAGTCCATTTTAATTGCTTACATCTCCCATTAGCATGTATTATATGTCAATGCATGCATGTACTGGCCTTCCGTTTTTGTTTCAAACATACCTGCTGATGTTATGTGTTTCATATATGAGGCACATTTATTTTTTTAATCTTGGCCACTAAAGTTTACAACAACACATTAGATAATTTTGCCTATGTGGAGTAAGTATGATAGCTTGCTTATTTCCTGTTTAATAATTAACAGATCTAATAAATGGCAAGACCTCTGCAACAAAACTGACAACCAACCCAACACTTGACAAACACTATTGCAGCATGTCATTGGACTATTTCTTAGTTTCTATTTTTGGTTTTGCTCCTCTACCATGATGCCAAACCTAGATCGCAAGTAATAGTCTAAGTGATTGCTCTGAATAGCAAGAACAGTAAGTGTGTGCTCACAACGCTGGCGGAGCTATGTGTAATGCTGCAGGTGCCACAGCCCCCCCCCCCCCAGCCTTGGGTAGTTTGTGAAGGAAAAAAATTTGGGGAGGCTGAGATTGAAATAAAATAAATAGGGTATACCGCGCCTCGAAATTGGTGTTTTATCATCCCCCCCTCCCCCAGCCATTCCCGTCTAGCTCCGCCACTGCCTCACAAGATGTTTGATTTGAATCAGCCTCATAAGAATGGTTGTATTCCGATCTATTATTTGTAGATTGTTGACTAACTAGACTCCTCTGAGGTAACTTCCTTCTGTGGGCTAAGTTAGAAGTTTTCTAATGAAACTGACTTAAGATAGTAGTCTGCTACTAGAAAAAGGAAATATATGAAAAACGAGAACCCCCTGTGTCGCACCATAGGGCGACACTGGGGCGGAATCTAGCGTCGCTGACCACGTTCTTCTCTGCCGGCCACCTCTCCAGCAGCTCTCGCTGTGGCAGCGGCGGCCCAGCTGCCAAAGGTGGTGTGGGAGGTTTTGGCGGCGTCGAAGTGTTGATGGCTAGGGTGGCGGCGGCCTGCTCGTCGGTGCATGGTGACCAGGGTGGCGTCCTCGTGCCGTGGTGGTGGATCCTCTCTCTGGGTGCTTGGTGGCCGGGCGACGGGGGCTGCAGGGCCAGTGTGTGATGGCTCAATTGCTCTCCAAATATGGTGGCGATTGGAGTCGCTGCATGGCGTTCATCGACCGTTCGCAGTGTGGTTGTGTGTGGGCTCCTTGTGGTCAACCTGCGTGTGTGGGGCCAAGTGGCCTGCGAGGCAAGGGCTGGCGGCAGAGGCGCTCTGGCGCAGCGGTGGCCTACTCCGGGTCGTCCTTGATGGCTTTTCGGAGGGGGGGTGTGGATCTGCTCCAGGGTTTCGGATCTTGCGTGTTCATGTCCTGCCCCCTTCGGCGGCACCTTGTTGTGGGGCTTCGAGCCCAGATCTGGCTGGTGGGCAGGGATGTACTCGGCTCGAGGTTGTTGTGGTGCTACTTGGTTCTGCGTGCAGTGCGGCTGTTGGTGGCTCAAGGATGCTGGCGTGGCGGCCTCAGGTTTGATTGTTGTTGTGGCGGTGCTTGTTGTAGAGTGAGGTGGCACGGTGGGTGCTACGTGCAGAGGTGGGCGGGCGTGGTTGGCAGCGATGCCAGCAGTGGCACATCACGTGGGCGTGTGGCTTGGATGGTGGAGGTTGTGGGAGTGTCGAAGCATCGGGTGAGAGCAGCTCCACCTTGGTTTCCGCCGCTCCCCTTCGCGCGTGTCGTTCCCCTCCGTGGGCGTCATTCCCCTCCATGAAGGCGTTGTCTTGGTGCTTCGACTAATCTCTAGCCTCCGCAGGCTTTAGTTTGTTTGGGCAGAAGTCGAGTTCCTGCTATCTTCCAGGGCGGGAGGCGGTGGCGTCCTCGTCACTTCCTCCTTGGAGGCATGGCCTTAGGAGGCCATGGCCTGGCCAGATGAATCTCTGGTCCTCTGCCGGTTGATGTTGCCATGCCGGTATGCATGACGAACATTGTGGTTGAACCATCAACCGTGTGGTGAGCGGCCTCGGGACCGTTGTGGAAGTCGGAGCGGCGGCTCCGGATCTCGTCGTGGGTGTCGGCACTAGTCGGTTGGGTGACAGTGTCAGTGGCCAGTCTAGTGTGTGTCCTTGGGGTCGACGTGGTTGGAGGGGCGGCTCAGGAGATGTTTTTAGGCTGCCAGCTTCGGTTGCTTGGGTGACGGAGTAGGCAGCCTCGGGGTCGATGTGTGTGCTGCTTGCCTTTGTAAGTCGGAGCGGCTGCTCCGGAGATGGTTTTAGGGGGTCGGCTCTGGTTACTCGGGTGACGGAGCAGACGGCTCGCATGGTGTGCGGCCTTGCGACCAGTGTCGATGACGGAGCAACGGCTTCAAATAGGGTTGTAGGGTGTCGGCTCCGGTTGTTTGGGTGATAGAGTCGGCGGCTCTCCGGTGCACGGCCTCATGGGTGGTGTGCACATTGTTGATGTATCGGTTTTTGGCCAGTTTTCCTTATTAACTGGTCAATTCCCCTTTGAATGAAAAGGCAGATCTCCTACTGGTTCCTCGAAAAAAGGAAATATATGAAGCAATCAACAGGAAACTGCCAATTTAGTATAACATAATATTTCCAGGCTCTCTTTTCTTTTTTGTTTATTACTTAAGATGGCTCTGTCTGGCTATGCGTACCAACTTGCGTTGCAAATTACACTGCTAAATGTTAAATTGTGATCCAAATTCTAGTACCGGGTTGACTAGACGTAGTACAACCGGTGTGGGCATTGCGTTGACGTCGACGCGTACGAGTACAACTCATTTACTTGTCCTCCAAGGACTCTCATGTATTGCCCTCTTATATACCCATGTAGTCGCACCTCAGACGGCCTGTCGTCCCGTGTTTGTAATACTCCTCCATCATAGTGATTGCGCCTTCGTGCGTCCGTAGTTTTCTCCCGCAAGGGTTTCCACGTAAAAATCTGTGTCTCTCGTGTCTCGTTTTATCTCGTTATTATCTAACAAGTGGTATACAGAGCCAAGTTTCAGATACAAGATTTGAGACGAGAGATTAGGGTTGCAGCGCGTGCGCGGCCGCACGCGATCCGTCGATCCGACGCCGGATCGATTTTCTGATGTGCCGCCGTACGATTCCGAGACCGACTGGAGTTCCTACCCGCGCGCCTGCAGCGTTGTTATCTAATCTGCCGAATTCCGTTACTGCTCCCGAGGATAAATCAAGGCGACAAAAGCCGCAGCACCGTACACATCAATCCGCCGAATCGCGGTGCTGCACGTGAAGGCCGATTTCATCGGTAGTGCTACTTCTTGTAGTACATGCGCAAAAATCGAGATCTGATCGATTTTGCTAGTAGCCTTGCTACTTTTTCACGTGGTCAAACCTACTGGAGCTGCTGCTGCTACTAGTCACTACGGCTTTTTCTGTTTTTTCGTTTTCGACTACTACATCCACCCAAAGCTCCCAGGTGCTACTGTTCCTAATTCTGTTTGATCTGCATATTAAATTCTGTCAAGAATTTTTCTACGGCTTGTACTACTTTGTGTACACAGATTTACCTATTCATGGCTTTCATGAAGTACGATCTTCCGCTGCTGGACCGTGACACAAGGTTTACCCTATGGCAAGTCAAGATGCGGGCGTTGTTGGCACAGTCCGACTATGATGAAGCACTGGATAGTTTTGGGAAGAACCGAATCCAGGACTGGACTGATGAGGAGAAAAGAATTGATTGTAAGGCTTTGTTACAAATTCAACTCCATTTGCATAATAATATTTTGCAGGAAGTTTTGAGCGAGAAAACTGCCGCCGCTTTATGGTTAAAGCTGGAAGGGATTTGCATGACTAAGGATCTCACCAGCAAGTTGCATCTGAAGCAAAAATTATTCCTGCACAGGTTACCCGAGGGAGGTAATGTTTTGAATCATATTTCTGAATTTAAGGAGATCATGTCTGATCTAGATGCAATGGAGGTTAAGTATGAAGAGGAAGATATAGCTTTAATGTTACTTTGTTCACTGCCAAGCTCTTATACCAATTTTAGAGACACCATATTATACAGTCGTGATACTCTCACGCTTAATGAAGTTTATGAAGCTTTGAACTCCAAGGAGAAGATGAAATTAATGGTGCCTCATGATGGTTCGAGTTCATCCCAAGCCGAGGGATTATCTGTTCGTGGTAGGACAAAGGAGAAGAACTCCAATAATGGAAACAGAGGCAAAAGTAAAAACTGCTACAGGGGCCGGTCGCAATCCAGAGACAAGAAGTATTGCAGGTATTGCAAGAGAGACGGGCATGACATCTCAGAGTGTTTCAAGTTGCAGAATAAAGAAAAGAGGAAAGGTAACAAACAAGGTGACAATTCTGCTAACGTTGCTCGTGATGATAGTTCCGATGATGCTCTTGTTATTATTGCTGGATGTGCCGAGACCAATGATGAGTGGGTACTTGACACTGCATGCACTTTTCATATGTGTCCACATAGAGATTGGTTTACTACTTTTGATTCCACTACTTCTGCTGGTTCCATTTTGGGTTTTGATAATTCACCATGCAAGATTGAAGGCATAGGTTCTATTCGAATCAAGATGTTTGATGGCATAATCAGAACTTTGACAGATGTTCGGTATATTCGGAGATGAAGAGAAATCTTATTTCTATGAGTGCCCTTAATGCAAAGGGATACAAGTATTCAAGTGGAGATAGTGTTTTGAAGGTCACCAAAGGCTCCTTGTTGTGATGAAATGTGACTTAAGTTCGACCAATGGTCTTTATTACCTTCGAGGTTCTACCGTTTGAACGCTTCTCCAGTTGTTTCAAAGAATTCTGATTGTGATGTCGCTAACCTTTGGCATATGCGTCTTGGACATATGAGTGAACTTGGTTTGGCAGAGTTAAATAAGAGAGGTCTTCTTGATGGATATGAACCTGGTAAACTGAAATTTTGTGAGCATTGTATCTTCGGCAAGCACAAGAGGGTGAAGTTCAATACTTCGACCCATACAACTGAAGGTATTCTTGATTATGTGCATTCTGATTTATGGGGACCATCTTGCAAGAAGTCATTAGGTGGTGCAAGTTACATGCTGACTATTATTGATGATTATTCGAGAAAAGTTTGGCCTTATTTCTTGAAGCATAAATATGAAGCATTCTCAGCTTTTAAGGAGTGGAAGATTATGATTGAAAGACAAACTGAAAGGAAGGTAAAGATACTTCGCACTGATAATGGTATGGAATTCTGTTCTAAGCAATTTAGGAATTATTGCAAGTCTGAAGGCATTGTCAGACACTACACCGTTCCTTATACTCCTCAACAAAACGGTGTTGCTGAGCGTATGAACAGGACCATTACTTCCAGAGCCCGTTGCATGTTGTCCAATGCAGGTTTGCATAGGCGTTTTTGGGCTGAGGCTGCTTCCACTGCTTCTTATCTCATTAATCGTTCACCATCTATTGCTCTTAATAAGAAAACTCCAATTGAGGTATGGTCTGGTTCACCTGCTGATTATTCACAGTTGAGAGTTTTTGGTTGCGCTGCTTATGCTCATGTTGATAATGGAAAGTTGGAGCCTAGGGCTGTTAAGTGCATCTTTCTTGGTTATAAGTCTGGCATTAAAGGTTTTAAATTGTGGAATCCTAAAACCCAGAAGGTTGTTATTAACGGAAATGTTATCTTTAATGAAACTGCTATGTTACATGATGTTTCATCTACTAATGTTCCTATTGAGAGTGAACAGCAGCCTACTATTCAGCAGCCTACTGTTCAGGTGGAGCATGTTATTGATTCAGGTGATACATCTGGTAATGAAATTGTTGATGCACATGATGAACCCGTCGTTAATGATGAAAATGTCACTCCCACTCCAAATCAGCCTATTGTTCCACCTAGTTGGAATCTTGCACGTGACAGAGTTAGACGGGGTATTAATAAACCTAACAGGTTAATTGAAAAGTGCAATATTGTTTCTTTTGCTTTATCTGTTGCAGAAGAAATTGAAGGTAATGCTGAGCCTTCTTCATATTCCGAGGCTATTATTTCTGGTGATAGTAATAAGTGGATGACTGCTATGCATGATGAGATGGAATCACTTGAAAAGAATGGCACTTGGGATTTAGTAAAAATGCCTAGAGAGAAGAAACCTATACGTTGCAAGTGGGTTTTCAAGAGGAAAGAAGGTGTTTCTCCTAATGGTGAGACAAGATATAAAGCAAGGTTAGTTGCTAAAGGTTATAGCCAGATTCCAGGTATTGACTATAACGAAGTCTTTTCTCCTGTTGTGAAGCATAGCTCTATTCGCACTATACTCAGTATTGTTGCCATGCATGATCTTGAGCTTGAACAATTGGATGTTAAAACTGCATTCTTACATGGAGAATTAGAAGAGGATATTTATATGGAACAACCTGAAGGTTTTGTTATTCCTGGAAAAGAAAAGCTTGTCTGCAAGTTAAAGAAATCTCTTTATGGATTGAAGCAATCCCCTAGACAGTGATACAAGAGATTTGACACCTTTATGCTCTCTCAAGGTTTCAAAAGGTCTAATTATGATAGTTGTGTTCATTTGAAAACTGTCAATGGTTCAACTATTTATTTGCTCCTTTATGTTGATGATATGCTTATTGCTGCAAAGAGTATGTCGGAGATTATTGAACTAAAGAAGCAATTGAGTAATGATTTTGAGATGAAGGATTTGGGCGCAGCAAAGAAAATTCTTGGCATGGAAATATCCAGAGATAGACCGTCTGGAAAAGTATATCTAAGTCAGAAGGGATATATTGATAAAGTTCTTCGTCGTTTTAATATGCATAATGCCAAGCCGGTGAGTACACCGTTAGCTGCACACTTCAAATTATCATTAGCTTTATGTCCTAATTCAGATGCAGATATTGAGTACATGTCTAGAGTTCCCTATTCAAGTGCAGTTGGTTCACTTATGTATGCCATGGTTTGTTCTCGTCCGGATTTATCTTATGCATTGAGTGTTGTCAGTAGATACATGGCTAATCCGGGAAAAGAGCATTGGAAAGCAGTTCAGTGGATTTTCAGATACCTGCGTGGTACTTCTAATGCTTATTTACAGTTTGGGAAAACTGGAGATGGACTTGTTGGTTTTGTTGATTCTGATTTTGCTGGTGATTTGGATAAGAGAAGATCACTCACAGGTTATGTTTTCACTATTGGTGGTTGTGCTGTGAGTTGGAGAGCAACTTTGTAGTCTATTGTGGCTTGTTCCACTACTGATGCCGAGTATATGGCTATTTCTGAGGCATGCAAAGAAGCTATCTGGTTGAGAGGTTTATACACTGAGCTTTGTGGAGATTCATCTTGCCCTACCGTATTTAGTGACAGTCAAAGTGCCATATATATTACAAAGAATCCAATGTATCATGAGAGGACAAAGCACATTGATGTCAGATTTCACTATATTCGAGATGTTGTTGCTGAAGGTGATTTGAAGGTATGCAAGATAAGTACTCATGATAATCCTGCTGATATGATGACAAAGCCAGTTCCGACCAATAAGTTTGAGCTTTGCTCAGGCTTAATTGGTATTTCTCATTAGTCCTATGGACTTTGGCGCACAAGATGTTTATGCTGATTTGGATGGAGCTATTCACTTTCTACGACTACTGGAGGGAATTTGGCTCAAGGTGGAGATTGTTAAATTGTGATCCAAATTCTAGTACCGGGTTGACTAGACGTAGTACAACCGGTGTGGGCATTGCGTTGACGTCGACGCGTACGAGTACAACTCGTTTACTTGTCCTCCAAGGACTCTCATGTATTGCCCTCTTATATACCCCATGTAGTCGCACCTCAGACGGCCTGTCGTCTCGTGCTTGTAATACTCCTCCATCATAGTGATTGCGCCTTCGTGCGTCCGTGGTTTTCTCCCGCAAGGGTTTCCACGTAAAAATCTGTGTCTCTCGTGTCTCGTTTTATCTCGTTATTATCTAACACTAAACACACAAAAGCAAGTGAGTCTTTCTGGTCACATATTTCAGATCCAGCTGAGATCAATATTACCGATGAGACAATTGCTCTTTTGCTTCTGCTTGTGATAGCCATCTTTACAAATATAAGAGCTATAACTTGTTCCTTTTAGCTTGTATAAACTCTGAAATGTGTGTAAGCATTCATTCCAAAAAAATTCTCGGGTGTCTAACCTCCTGTGTTGTATTTTCAGATTTCGATGGAGCTGTAATCAGATCAACATTCTTAATTCAAAGTGACTGAGGTTTAAATAGCAGGGAGTTGGATCACCTTGCTACAAGGATGACACTATATCACAATCTAGATTGCTTCGCCTTGTGTTGGTCATGTCTATGTTTGGGTTACTTTTACTGTGTGATCGATGTTGTTGTTGTTCCCTGCCTGAGAGTGACATGGGAATTTACAGTATTTCTGTTCGCAGTGGTGTCTATGCTGTTCTTGTATCATGCTTAGGAAAGTGACATTGAAATGAACATTCGTCTTGATATCAGAAAAAAGATTGGTAAAGTTAGCTCATGTACACATTGTTGGTTTTTCTATCTACATTATTATTTTTCTATATTTTTTGGCGGGGATATTTTTATTTATTTATATCAACGATTTTTCTGTTTCTGCGGTAGCCTGACCATAATATAAGATCAAACAAGTGCTATCTTTTTTCTTTTGCTTTTATCTTTGAACATATACACATGCTACCTGGGATACTCATAATTGACGGTTGCCCCTCTGCTGATATCTAAAAACATCCACATTCTTTAGAAAAATGTCTCTATAAATGCCTCGAAGGCTTAGAGGTCAGTGTTGCAATTCTCCCTGCTGGTTGAAGATGAGGATCTACCTTGAGTGGCCATGCAGTGTGTGGTCGGCACTGGCGATCGAGTAAGATTTGGGGATGGCAGATGGATCTGCGGTCCCTAATATTGAACACCGGATTCTTTCTGGTAACGGTTAACAACCAATGGTATATATTCTGCTGCTTGTGCCTTCAGCTTTCTTCTATGGCTTGATCGAAGCAGACCACATTAGGTTGTGGTTGAACCGTGGAAGTCTCATGAGCCTTTAAAAGAGAAATTCTTCAGATGTTGATGACGCGCAACAGCTGCTAGAAAAGGGATCGCCCGACGAGTCGATCATCTACCTGCTTTGCGACAAGGTTCGAAATCATTTGACCACCTCTTAATGCAATGTGCCAAATGCTAGGTCAGTCTTAGTTCATGTTTGACCGGCCATAGGTATAACAGATTAGTTGGTCACTGCTGCGAACCAAAAAGGGGAACTACTCGCTACATTTTCCTTTTCTGAGTGAAAAAAACATCGCTAGAGTACACTACACTACAGACTGCAGTTAACTTTTTCTCCCTAGTGTATAACAAACAGCCTCGTTCCAGATGTGGCCCAATTTTCTTTCTGGAAGGCCCATTTTGGCAGCACGCAACACTCACACTCCACATCTCCTAGATGGGCGGGACATCTTGTCCCAGGGCATCATCCGAAGAGTTGGAACTGGAGAAGAAACCAGGATATGGGAGCATAACTGGCTCCCCCGAGAGGGAGTAAAACGACCTTTGAGTGCATTGGTTGCTAACCCACCTGAACTTGTTTCAGAGTTGATTGATGTCACTTCAGCCACTTGGAAAGAAGATTTAATCCGGGCAACATTTAATCCTTATGATGCCGGCAGTATACTAAAGATTCCACTATGCACTCGTAGGGTTGCTGATTTCTGGGCTTGGGGTGCTGAGCACCGTGGAAGATTCTCAGTTAGCTCAGTATACAAAATGCTCGTGAAAACGAAACTGCAGAGGGAACATTGACTCGAGAATACCGAAAGCCAAGCGGACGTAGCAGTGGAGGCGAAGAGATGGTCTAATCTTTGGCAGATTCAAGTTCCATCGAAGCTCAAGAACTTTTATGGCGCTTCTGTCAGAATTCTTTACCAACAACAGATTTGCTGAATCACCGTAATATGTCGACGACGTTGGTCTGTCCTATTTGTTCAGCTGCTGACAGTTGGAGACACGCGCTGGTCAATTGCCATATGGCGGGTAGTGTATGGGCGCTAGCCCCTCCTGAGATGGTGGAGCATATGCAAGCAAATTTGGAGCTGGAAGCTAAGGAATGGCTGTTTCTAATGCACGAAACTTTGGCCCAAAATGATTTTACAAGAATGGTGGTTACCTTGTCGGCAATATGGAGAGATCGGAGGAAAGCTACACACGAGGAGATTTTCCAAAGTCCGTTGTCAACTTTCTCTTCGTTAACTCCTTTCTGGAGGACCTGGAGTTCCTTAAGAAGCCAGCTACTGCTCAAACAAGGAACCAACCGGCCAGAGCACAGGTGTGGATTGCACCATCGTTGGAGTATGTGAAATTGAATACTGATGCGGCAGTAACAAGGAATGGAAGCTATGGTTCTGTTGCGGCTTTGAGCCGTGACGCGGAAGGCACTTTTCTGGGAGCATCATGCATAACATTTCGGAACATATCGGATCCTGAGATTCTTGAGACTCTGGCAGTCGAGAAGCCTTGGCTTTGGCGAGCGATCTTTATGAGGAGAAAATACATGTGGCATCGGACTGCCAGAATGTGGTGCAAGGTATAAAGACAGGATCAGCAGCGGAGTGTGGAGCTATAATTCGTGAAATCATAGACCATTCCACCTCGTTTACTTCTTGTAATATAGTTCACGAGCACAGAGCCTCGAATACAGAGGCTCACAATCTCGCTAAGCATGCTTTGTCATTAGGGTTTGGCCGTCATGTATGGTTTGGCCAGCCCGGCGATCTTCTTTTTGTACCTGTAAACATTATGGTTACATGAATAAAGCTTGGCGAGACTGTCTCAAAAAAAAAAACACTCCACATCTCCTTACCCTGTCTAAAAAAACATCTCCTTACCCTCAATAACGATGAAAAAAAGACTCCCCATCTCCTGTCCCCTAGGGTTCCCGGGCTGGCTGCTCTTCCGCGGCGTCCAACTCCCGATGGCCACCAATAAGAAAGGGAATTGCTGCCGACGGACATCCCAGACCACCCCTGGCGGAGATCCTCCTTCGCCTGCCCACCCCAGAGGACCTCGCCACAAGATGCGCCGCCTGCACCACCTTCCGCAGAATCGCCACCGATGGCTCCTTCCGCCGATTCTGCCGCCTCTACCCACGCCACTCCTTGGCTTCCTCGACCGTGAAGGCTTCCACCCACCCTCCGCCTCACCACGCGACGCCGCCGCCCAAGCCTCCCGCACGCCAGCGGCAGTGGAAGAGATGGCGTTGAGTGATTTGGTTCGTGCATTCCAACATCAAGGTATGCATCATCGTTTTCTCTTCGAGCACTAGACAATGGCGAGCCGCTGCATCCTAGAGCTTGATGGATTTGCTCGTTAGAGAGGGCGAGTTGACCATGATTACACCGCAGCACCCTTTGTTTCGCCGGCACTATTATGCTTGTGGATGCGTGTATTGGAAGTGGATGACAAATGAAAGGTGGAAAAAGTTGCTGGTTCTGGATACTCGGAGGATGGAGTTCTCAGTTGCTGATCTGCCACCCGAAGCATGGGACATGGCAGATATAACTATTGTGGAGGCAGGGGAAGACAAGCTTGGGCTGTTTGCTCTTCCTGATGAATTTGAGGGTATCCTGCGTTATATGATTGGGCGAAAACAAGGTGAGAATCTTAGCCACTGGCAGACGGAGAAGACAATCTCCCTATATTATAACTACCAGCATTGTATCGGAGCTGCAACAGGGAGGTATTTGCTCCTAGAAAGGGAAGAAGGCTCTCTGTTTAGGTGCCTTGGGTTGGACTCACCCAATATGGAATATTTCTCACTAGATGTCGAGACATTGCATCTTGAGAGAGTTTGCGATAAACCTATCTCGAGGCTGGCATCAGGCCAGGGCCCCACGAGCCGCTTTAGTCCCGGTTTGTGGCACAAACTGGTACAAAATGGCCAACCTTTAGTACCGGTTCGTGCCACGAACCGGCACTAAAGGGGTCTAACCTATAGTCCCGGTTGGAGACACAAACCGGGACTATATGGCAATTTTTAAACTTGGAAAAATCATAACTAAATCATCCTAATTTAGAAAAATACATATAATATATCAAAATATACAAGTTTTCCGTTTTGACAGTTTTTTAAAATCTCAAAATTCCAAAGGGAAAATAGAGTTTTTGGACGTTTTTTAGACGTTTTTAGCATTTAGTGCTAGGGTTTAGATTTCAGAGTTTAGGGTTAGGTTCTATGGTTTAAACCCTAAGTTTTTACTGTTTAGCATAGAGTCTCCGACGTTTTAAGTCCCGGGTTTAGGGTTTAGGACAATTTTTGAAATGACAAAATTGTAAAAGGAAAAAAAGATATGCTCTAATTTATGTTTTTTAAAATTTTGGTTAAATCTTGTCAAACCGGTCAAACAACTGATTCAAGAAATATATAGTGTTACTAAATAATTACGCAATAATATTAGTGTTACTTATTCAAGAAGTATTAATGTTGCTACATAATTTCAGTTTTTTTAATTTTGGTTAAATCTGGTCAAACTACTTATTCAAGAAGTATTAATGTTGCTACATAATTATTAAAGAATATTAGTGTTACTAAATAATTATTTCATTTTTTTGAATTTTGGTCAAATCTGGTCAAATTATGGTCAAACTGTGGTCAAACTATGGTCAAACTTATTCAAGAAATATTAGTGTTACTAAATGTTTTTTAGAATTATAGTTCCAAACTCAAACGGTGAAATGTGTGACCTAATGCTCAAGCTAAACTGCTGAGGGTTAATAGGATTGACAGCTTACATTTGTCAGGAAAACAACAAGTGCAGACTTGGAAACGAGGGAGAATAGAACCCGAAAGTTAAGCGTGCTCAGGCTAGAGTAGTGAGAGGATGGGTGACCGTCTGGAAAGTTAGATGATTTGGAATGATTAGGGGTGATTAGAGATTAGATATTAAATTGAACAGTGGTGAGGGGTGGTTAGAGATTAGAGGTTAAAATAATTCAAAAAACTGAAAATGAAAAAAAATCAAATATTTTTTACAAAATTTTCAAAAAAAAATCAATTTTTTTTACCTTTAGTACCAGTTGGTAACACCAACCGGTACTAAAGGTCCCCCATACCACGGCGCGAGCTCACGCCACGTGGTGGGCCTTTAGTGGCGGTTCGTGCCGAACCGGTACTAAAGGGGGGGCCTTTAGTCTCCACCCTTTAGTGCCGGTTGCAGAACCGGCACTAAAACCCTTACTGAACTGGTTTTAAAGCTCCGGTTTCTACTAGTGCTCGTGTGGCACATCAAGGACACACTTATATAGCAACTTCCCACCACCGTTGCTGTCTTCACCGACAATATGAAGGGGTAAATTTTCTGTTGCATCCCAGTTATCTGTTTCCTTCTAGTTACTCCTGTAAACAAATATAAAATGTTTTAGATCACTAAAGTAGTTATGTAAAACGGCTTATATTTATTTACAGAGGGAGTATTACACAAATTTTCTAATGCCTGATAACTCATTATCACAACTGACCATTCTTGTTTACACAATTTAGTAGTGGTTACTTTTCTTCCTTGTGGGAGAGGTAATCAAGCTCAGGAATATAAGTTTAATTCATTGTCTTGTTTGTTCCATTGGCCGTTTTAATAGTTAGATACGGCAAAATAACTATGACATAGCTTATGCATCACCTGTTATTTTAGGTCTAGTCAATTCACAAAATTGCTAGATCACAGCATGTATTTGCATGGACTAGTTTTTATCGTCAAGGCCTTTGAAAATAAATACAAGTATAGATCCAGCTTACCTTTGGAGGAGGCAATTGAAAAGGTATAGTCGTGACGTTATACATCCCAGCCTTTCCTTCCATTTGGATGGTTCTGATCTCAAATGCCTTACCGTGTCCTTTGAGGCCTAGAAGCCCCGGCCCAATACATGAACATATCATTGCTAAAAAAGGTAACATTGGTTCACAAATTAGGATTACTCCAGGAGCTTGATGCTTGTTCTTAATTCCACGCAGTCCCGAAATTATTTCCATGTGTGCTGCCGCACCTATTTGCTCATGATCATCCTCTGATGTTGCTTCATGTGCTTGCTTCTTGGCCACCAACGCTTCTCACTGCTAATGCTGATGCTTCTCACTGCCCATATTCCCCCAGCGGGAGCCGGTGCTACTTTGTGTTGCTGCACAGGGACTAAATACACAACAGGAAGCAAGTTCGGCAATCTTGGGTTGAGCAGTGACGAATCAAATGCCGATGCGCAAATAGTCAGAAATACATGTGGATAAGGCATAACGATAGCAACTAGGAGTTGTCATTCTTATGACAGATCTGTCTCATCCACATATACCGGGCCTTTCCACGGACGCTGGCTCATCTAAATTTTTTGTTGCATCTCAGTTATCTGCTTCCCTTCATAGTTATCACACAATTTTCCTAATGCCTGATACGTAATTATCACAATTGTTCATTCTTGTTTATATGATTTGGTAGTGCTTATCTTTCTTCCTTTGTGGGAAAGCTAGCTCAGAAATATATTTGTGATTCATTGTCTTGATTATTCCACATGCCATTTTTAAGATAACCAGACAAGGCAAAATAGCTTATGCGTAGCCTGTTATTTTAGGCCTCGTCAATTCACAAAATGCTAAATCGTAGTTTTTATTTTTGGAGGACTACTTTTTATGGTAAAGGAAATGAAAAAGGAATACATCCACTTTACCTTCGAAGTGGCAATTGAAGCGGCATAGTCGTGCCATTGTACATCAGCCTTTCTTTCCATTCGGACGGTTCTGATCTCAAACGCCTTACGTAGTGCTTCGAAACCTAGAAGGCCCGGCCCAATACAATGATTTTTTTGGCGACGACAATATAAGGACATTTCATTGTTAAAAGAAATAAAACTGGTTCAAATTAGGATTACTCCAGGTGCTTGCTGCTCGTCCTTAATTTCAAGCAGTCCGAAATTATTTCCATGCTTGCCGCCATACTCGCAACCACTTGCTCATGATCATCCTCTATCGCTCCTTCCTGTGCTTGCCTCTGGGCCGCCAAAGCCTCTCTCTGCCCATGTTTACTCTCTGACGCTGAAGCTTCTCACTGCCCATGGTCTCCTGGCTGGTGCCGATGCTACTTCGTGTTATTGTACCAGGGACCAGATACACTATGGGAAGCAAATTCTCCCAGGCTTGGGAGCATATTATGGCCAAGAGTGACGAACTGAATGCCGATGCTGGAAACAGTGAGAAATATGGGAGGGATAAAGAAGGACGATAGGAACAAGGAGTTAGGAAAATTCTAAGGTGCTTTTCAGGTCCAATAGCTCCTTTCTCAAAAGAGTCCACAAAACCCAAGAAAGATCTTTGATCTTTTGAATTGAGTTACTGTTCTTATGGCAGAGCTTGCTCGTCTATGCCAGGCTTTTCCTGGGATGCTGCTAGTGCTGCAGACACATAGTAAAATGTTGAGATCGGAGCCATCCAAAAGGAAATTAGCGGCTTAAGGTGTACAACTACAACACAGTTATGCCTTTAGAGTAGTGTTGGCATCTCTGTTGGATGGTAGATGACACCCATAGTTTGTTGCATCGTTATGCCTTTAGAAGTTATTATTTGTACTGGTATACTCTACTAGGTAACTTACCAAGTCCTGTAACAGAAAGCAACCAAATTTTGTATGACATAAGTTTTGCCGCACTGATTTTGTTATGTTTACATTCCTTTGCGTAGCTATATATTCCAACTTACAAGTATTGCAAAGTTAGAGTGCTAAACATATAAAAGTGATTGTTTGCAGTTGGCCAGTTGCATATTCCATATTCAGTTGAGACTAATGCCAATTGGACGAAATGATACCCTGCTTCTGCCTTTGATACTATTATTGTTTCAGGCCTAATATAAGACCAATGATTTGTTCCATTCTTCTTATAAGCTCTTGAAACAATTTGAGCCTAATTTCTATTTTTTGTTTATTTTGCTCAGATTCCACGGAGTCATAGTCAGATCAACATTCATGTCCGCAAAGCTCAGAGAGATTGTGATTGCATGTTATGACAGGTTTAACATATAACCGGAGGAGGCCCACTGTGCAGTAGTTAGGGGCTTGGCCCACAAGTTATCTTAGGCTATTCGCTTTGAGGTTATAAATATTAGTTGTAAGACACCTTTTCGAGATTAAGCAATAAAGATATTTCTATCCTATTGCCCGGCTCCAGAGGAGCCGGAAACCCTAGCCGCCTCCTGCCCTAACCGCCGCCTCCTGCCCTAACCGCCGCCGCCCTTCTCCTCCCTCGCGACGGCGCTGACGCGCCGGAGCTCGCGTGCTCGCCCCCGACCTCCGCTGTTCTGCCCTTATAACCTAAGGAGTAGAGCCGGTAGGAACCATAGTCCTACCAATTTGGTATCAGGTACCCGGGTTTCGACTATGTCTGCACCGCCTCCAAACCCGCCACCACCACCACCGCCGATGCCCACCAACTCCCCCACCGCCGCTGCCACCGACTCCACCGCCGCTGCCGCTTCATCGCCGGGCGCCACGGCCTCGCTATCGGCGCCGATCTCCCCTGCACCCGGCACCACGCCGGGCCAGGGCCAGTCGCAACCCCCCATCCAACACCCGCCGCCGTTGCCTCCCCCCGTGCCGCAACAGTTTACGCCGGAGGCCATGGCCGGCGTGCTCAACGACCTGGTCGTCGCGGTCCAGGGCATCTGCCTCTACTTGGCGAGCCCGTACGGGCCGCCCCCGCCTCTCCATCCGGCCGTGCCCGCGGGCCAGTCGGCGCTGCCATGGTATTCCGTACCTACGGCCATCACCAGAGGCTATCCGGCGCTCCCCCCACCAGCGGCCTAGACGCCGCCTTGGCCACCGTGGCCGACGCCGCCGCGGCGCCACCCACGCCGCCACCGCCGCCAGGCCCGCGATGGCCGACCTGGGCCACGCCGTCCCTCCCGGCTGCAACTGTGCAGGTCCCACCACCGCAGCCGCCCCAGCCCTAGCCTGGGCCGGTCCTCGCCGAGCGGACCCCCGATCCAGGAGGTCCGCTTTTCATCGTCACTGTCTCCACTTCTAGGCTGGCTCCACAGGCCGCCGTCGGCTTACACGGAGGCCCGGCCGCCGTCGGGTTCCCAGTTGCAGCCCGAGGCGTCGGGCGCCACCGGGAACTACGCCGGCCTTCCCACCATGAACCGAGTGCCGTCATCAGCTCTCCGCACCGCCGAGGCAATGGGCCAAGCGCGCCACACCAGCAGCCGCCCTGGTTCGCCAAGATCGACTTCGCCACGTACGATGGTTCGGACGACCCGCTTAACTGGCTCAACCAGTGTGGCCAGTTCTTCCATGGACATCGCACGCCCGCGTCGGAGCGCACTTGGCTGGCTTCCTACCATCTCCGCGGGGCCGCCCAGACATGGTACTACGCCCTCGAGCAGGACGAGGGCGGCATGCCCCCGTGGGATCGTTTCCGTGAGCTGTGTCTTCTTCGTTTCGGACCACCAGTACGCGGGAGCCGCTTGGCCGAGTTGGGCCGCCAGCCTTTCACCTCCACGGTGCAGGATTTCGTCGACCGCTTCCAGGCACTGGCGTGCCACGCACCAGGTGTGACGGCCTTACAGCGGGCGGAGCTCTTCGTCGGCGGCCTTCCCGACCACATCCGCGTGGACGTTAGGATGAAGGGGCCCCAAGACCATCAGACGGCCATGTACTATGCTTGGGCGTTCGAGCAGTGCGCCCAGGCTTTGACGCGGCCATCCGCACCACGTGGGGGCCGACAACCCCCCCCCCCCCCCGGCCGCCTCCGACAACACCGACGTCGTCCACCGTAGCCCCGGCGGCCACCCCGGGCCCGACGCGGCCGTTCAGGCGCCTTACTCAGGCGGAGCAGCTTGAACGCCGACGCTTGGGCCTATGCTTCAACTTCGATGCGCCCTATGCACCGGGCCATGTCTGCCCGCGCCTCTTCTACTTGGAGATGACGGACGAGACCGAGGATGACACCCCGGAGGATGGCCTCAGCGCCCCAGCCCTCGTGGAGCCCGCACGGCCGCACCGGCACCCGCGCCCGCCCCGGCCACCGCCCTCGTGGTGTCGCTTCACGCGCTGCCGGCATCCGTGATGAACGGACGATGCTCTTACCGGTCATGATCCATGGCGAGCGCCTGGTGGCCCTCCTGGACACAGGTTCCACGCATAATTTCCTGCTGGAGGCCACCATGCGGCGCCTTGCATTACAGCCGACCGGCGGGGAGCAGTTGCGGGTCACTGTCGCTAATGGCGACCGTCTACGCTGCCACGGGCTCGCCCGCGACGTGCCCATCACTATTGGCGACGAGCACTTCACCATCACCTGCGCCGGCATCGACTTGGGCTGCTTCGACTTCATCCTCGGTGTTGACTTCTTGCGCATGATGGGTACCATTCTCTTGGACTTCGACGCGCTGACGATGACCTTCTGGTGGTTGGGTCGCCGCATTCGGTGGGACGGCATTGGGGGTGCCGCACCCGCACCACCACTTCAGCTGGCCGCGACCACCGCCGAGGCCGAGCACCCACTCTTGGAGAGCCTTCTGCAGCAGCACGACGACCTCTTCACCGAGCCGCAGGGGCTTCCGCCCGCCCGGGCGTATGATGACCGTATACACCTTCTGCCGGGCTCCACGCCGGTGGCGGTACGTCCTTACCGCTATACGCAGATTCGCGTATGACGAGTTAGGCGGCGATCAGGCTCATGCTCGCGGCAGGCATCATCAGGCTCTCCACCTCGCCGTTTACCTTGCCAGTGCTTCTCGTTCGCAAGTCAGACGGTACATGGAGTTTCTGCATCGACTACCGTGCCCTTAATGCTGTCACACTTAAGGACAATTCCCTATTCCGGTGGTCGATGAGCTCCTCGATGAGCTACACGGGGTGCGCTTCTTCACCAAGCTCGACCTCCAGTCGGGGTACCACCAGGTGCGCATGCACCCGGATGACATCGCCAAGACGGCATTTCGGACTCACCACGGCCACTTCGAGTTCTTGGTGATGCCCTTTGGCCTCACCAACGCCCCGGCGACCTTCCAGGCTCTGATGAACGATGTCCTCCGGCCCTACTTGCGTCGGTTTGTGCTCGTTTTCTTTGATGATATTCTGATCTACAGTGCGTCTTGGGCAGAGCGCCTTCAGCATGTCGCCATCGTCTTCAACGAGCTTCGGGCGCACCATCTTCATCTTAAGTGCTCGAAGTGCTCGTTCGGGACGCCTTCGGTTGCCTACCTAGGCCACGTCATCTTGGCCGACGGGGTTGCTATGGACGCCGACAAGGTGGCCGCTGTTGCCGCCTGGCCGACGCCACAGTCTCCGCGGGTTTCTTGGCCTCGCCTGATACTACCGGAAGTTCATCCAGGAGTTCGGCCTCATTGCTTCGCCACTCACGTGATTGTTGCGTCGCGACGCCTTCGCCTGGGACGAGGAGGCGACGACAGCATTTGAGGCCCTCAAAGGGGCCCTAACGACGGGGCCCGTTCTTCAGATGCCGGACTTCGACCGCCCGTTCGTGGTGGACTGTGACGCCTCGGGTGCAGGGTTCGGCGCCATGCTTTATCAGGGCGATGGTCCTCTCGCCTTCTTCAGCCGGCCTTTTGCCCCTCGCCATCTCAAGCTCGCGGCGTACAAGCGGGAGCTCATTGACTTGTAGCAGGCGGTGCGCCATTGGCGGACCTATCTGTGGGGCCGGTCTTTCCAGATTCGCATGGACCACTACAGCCTCAAGTTCTTGCTGGACCAGAGGCTCTCGATCGTGCTGCAGCACCAGTGGATTAGCAAGCTCTTCGGCTTCGACTTCTCCATCGCGTATCGCCCGGGTCGTCTTAACACCATGGCCGATGCCTTGTCTCATCGCGACGTCGACCTCGACTGCGTCACTAGCGACTCCGAGGGGACGGCGCTATGCATCCGCTCAGGGCCGACTTTCGGCCTCTCTGACGACATTCGCCGGGCCACGGCGACCGCTGCCGACGCGGTCCTCCTACAGCAGCAGCTGGCGGTCGGCGATCTGGAGGAGCCTTGGCGCTTCGCCGACGGCCTGCTCCTCCATGGGCGCCGTGTCTTCGTCCCGGCGCATGATGATCTCCGTCATCAGGTCTTGGTGCTAGCCCATTCGGTTGGCCATGAGGGTGTGCAGAAAACCCTCCGTCGTCTCCACGCCGACTTCTACATTCCTGGTGATCGCGCCCTGGTCCATGATTGGGTGCGCTCTTGCACGACGTGCCAACGCAACAAGACGGAGATGTTACCACCGGCTGGCCTTCTTCAGCCCTTGGATGTGCCATGTTAGGTCTGGGCAGATATCTCCATGGACTTCATCGAGGGCCTTCCCAAGGTGGGCGGCAAATCGGTCATTCTTACGGTGGTGGACCGCTTTTCTAAGTATGCTCACTTCATCGCGCTAGGGCATCCCTACACCGCCGCGTCCGTGGCCCGTGCCTTCTTCGACGGGATCGTCCATCTGCACGATTTCCCTTCTTCAATCGTCAGTGATAGCGACATGGTGTTCACGGGCCATGTCTGGCGCGACCTCTTCAGGATGGCGGGCGTCAAGCTCCGCTTCAGCACGGCCTTCCACCCCCAGACGGACGGCCAATCTGAGGTGGTTAACAAGGTGATTGCCATGTATTTACGCTGTGTTACAGGTGATCGGCCTCGCGCTTGGGTGGATTAGCTCGCATGGGTGGAGTACTGCTACAACACCTCCTATCACCCCGCCCTGCGTGACCGTTTGAGGTGGTATCTACGGTCGGCCGCCTCCACCTATCTTGCCGGTGGACCCGGCTACGGCGCGGACGGAGGCCGCGGGCGACCTTATTCGCACCCATGACGAGATGCTTGCTGAGGTCCGTCAGCGTCTCCTTCAGGCCCAGCAGCTGGCGAAGCATTACTACGACGACCACCATCGCGAGGCGGAGTTCGCGGTGGGTGATTGGGTGTGGCTGCGTCTTCTCCACCGCTCTACGCAGTCACTCGACCCGCGCGCGAAGCGCAAGCTCGGTCCTCGCTACGCCGGACCCTTCGCCATCTTGGAGCGCATCGGGCAGGTGGCCTATCGCCTTCAGCTACCGGCCGGCGCTCGCATCCACGACGTGTTTTATGTGGGGCTGCTCAAGCCTTTTCGTGGAGAGCCACCGGTGGCTCCACCAGCGCTTCCTCCGACCGCCAACGGACGTCTTCTTCCGGAGCCGGAGAAGGTGTTGAAGGCACAACTCCGTCGCGGGGTGTGGTTCGTCTTGATCCAGTGGGCGGGTCTTCCGGTGGAGGTGGCTACTTGGGAGCCACGTGATGACTTCCGCCACCACTATCCAGACTTTTAGCTCGGGGACGAGCTGTTTGTGCAGGCGGGAAGAGATGTTATGACCGGTTTAACATATAACTGGAGGAGGCCCACTGGGCAGTAGTTAGGGGCTTGGCCCACAAGTTATCTTAGGCTATTCGTTTTGAGGTTATAAATATTAGTTGTAAGACACCTTTTCGAGCTTAAGCAATAAAGATATTTATATCCTATTGCCCGGCTCCAGAGGAGCCGGAAACCCTAGCCGCCTCCTGCCATAACCGCCGCCGCCCTTCTCCTTCCTCGCAACGGCGCCGACGCGCCGACGCTCGCGTGCTCGCCCCCGACCTCCGCTGTTCTTCCATTATAACCTAAGGAGTAGAGCCGGTAGGAACCCTAGTCCTACCATTGCAACACCAAGGTTTTTTCGTAGAAGGTGGCCACACCTTGCTTACACGATGTGGGAATCTGCAGTGCTGCACTTGGTACTACTGGTCATTTTGCCATTCATGTTCACATGGCTTAATTAGTAGTGGTTGTTTTTCTTGTGCTTGTGGGAAAGCTGATGGAACATGGCTGTGTTATCTGTTGTCTTGTTTGCTCAAATTGCTGCTCAAAGGAATCTGACGAGGAAACAAATCAGTGACATGCATCGACTATTAATTTGGGCCTCTTGAATTCTTAAAGTACTAGAACCCGACAATTATTTTTGCCAAATAGTTTTATTGTGAAGGTGAAGTACGACTCACCTTGTCCGCTTATATACATCTATCTAGTCAGTATCAGTTGTTTTGATACGAATCTGACTGGTATGGTCGCAAAAAAGAGATCCGTTGCTTCTATGAATAGAAAGAGCAGCTTGTGCTTGGAAGCTGTGTGATTTAAATCAGCCTCATATCATCAGCTATAGGCAGGGCACCCTGTTTTCTTTAATTTTCATTTCTATTTTAGACAGCTCAACATTTCACACCCAGAATAAGTATAATCTATGTATGTATATGATTTAGAGGACCACATAGATTGTTGAGTGTGGTTACCTGACGACCTAAGTTGAAAGATTGTTATACTACTAGGTAATATACGACGTCCTGCAAACGAAGGTATACCTTTTGTTCCTAAATATCAGATGTTTTGGCTGTTCAATTTGAACTGCCAAAACGTCTTATATTTAGAAACAGAGGTAGTACGATTTCTGCATGACCTGTGTTTTCTAGGACTCATCTCGCCATGTTTGCCTTTGTTTGGCTGTATATATTTGAACTTTCGAACACTGCTATTTGCTGCCCCCTCCTGAGCGCAGTCTTGACGAGGCAGAACCCGCCAGCCTGATGTCTATGTTTCGGTTAGTGTAAAATCGACCTGGTTCTTCCCTGCCTAAGAGAGTGACATCTGAATCAAGAATGATTCAGCTGGCAATGGTCTGCTAATTGTATGGAGGAGGAATGTTTTCCTTTTGTTGTTTGTCTGTCAAAACCCCCCTATTTTCCCCGCTTTGGTAACCTAAGTTAGAAGTTTGTTATTTCTTTGATATTCTTCGTCAGCCTATGATACTATATCTAGCCAGTAGAAGTTTTGCTCTCGGAGTAATGCAGTATTCCTCTTCTCTATTGTTTGAAAAAAAAATTGGGTCTTGTTTGTTCAGGTCGAGTCGAAGTGGTCCTGATTTCTATGGCGTGGACTTATCACAAAGTGATCCTGATGTCTTATGTTCTTCCTTTCATGCTGCCTCTAGCTTCAGTTTGTGTAACATCGATGTGCGTGGCTTTTCAATTAGTAATAATTTAAGCTATGAGTTGCAGCGGAGAGCACAGGAAAAAAGTCATCAACATACTATGTCGTGTCTGTTAATACTGGGAATACAAGATAATTAAGGAGGAGGAAGTCAATTGGTATTATCCTGATCATCAATGAGGCTGGGCAATCAACCATTGGAAGTATGCTTAGAAGGGTAGTTGTATCTCCAAGGTCAATCAGCTTCACCCCTCTCGGTTTTGCCGAGTCCCTTGCCTCTCGATCTTGCTAAGTTATTGTTGCTGCGCAAAAGCATTGCTAGGATTTGGGCAATGGGGTAAGGGAGGTAAAATTTGCAGCTTTTCTGGTTATGCTAGTTAATATATGACCTTTGGTACCCGGCAAAAAAAAGGTCCTTTGGTACTTTTCATGAAAGGGGGTGGGGAGGGGGTGGCGAATCGTTCATGAGCATACTTAACAAAGGCACAGAACAATTACTCTCCACCCCTGGTCTCATATCTCTTCTAAAAATAACCATATTAGTGTTATAGCTGATGTGTATCTATCTAAATGCTTTCATGTAATCCTTGTATGGTTGTTTTTGGGAGATGTTGTTTTTCCAGCTGTCCCTGAAGTTGTACTATTTGCAACTTAGGTAATTGTTTTTCAAAGTGGAATACACCAAAATTCCATTCTGAGAGTTTGATTTTAGGCTGTGTTTGGCACTCTGGTGATTATCAGAATCTCATCTGCCCCCATCCGCTTTTACCTACTTTAGTGTTTGTGTGGTCTGATTTTGAAGTTTATTGTTTCTTGAAGTATGTCACGTGGCAGTTTTATATTAAGAGATGCCATTTTTATATTTAAAGAGATGGCACTTTTGTACTAAGAGACGGCATTTTTTTATCATTAAGAGATGGCATTAGTTAATTAAGAGATGACAATTTTATATTTAGAGATGGCATTTTTCCATTTTAAAGAGATGGCAGTTTTGTATCAAGAGATGGCATATTTTATTATTAAGAGATAGCATTTGTATATTTCAAAGAGATGGCATGTATTAAGAGATGGCATATTTTATTATTAAGAATTGGCATTTTTTAATTAAGACATGTCATTTGAAATTATTAAGAGACAACATTTTTTATTTTTAAGAGATGGCATTTTTTCAATTAAGAGATTGCATTTTTATATTAAGAGATGGATTTTGTATTTAAAGACGTGGCATATTTTATTATTATGATGTGTCATTTTTTAATTAAGAGATGGCATTTGAAATTATTAAGAGACGACATTTTTAATTTTTAAGAGATGGTATTTTTTAATTATAGATGGAATTTTTATATTAAGAGATGGAATTTTTATATTAAGAGATGGAATTTTTTATTTAAATCTGGCCTCTCAAACGCCCGCGGACACTGACCGATCAAGTCTCAAATTTGCCTTCTCACAACCGGACACCTCAATTATCATATCTCAAATTCATACAAACTCATGCAACTACGTCGATGCATTACACACATCGTCCGGCTACTTCATCACTACTAACATGTCATCGGACTACCAAAATTTGGCATGTTTGACTATGATGGAGAACATCCCCGGCTGATGTTGCCCTTCTCGGCGCCCTTGCCGCCCTTCTTGCGGAAGTACCGGTCGAAGACGCGGTAGGGATCGAGCCGAATCTTCTCGTTGTTGGAGATGTCCTCACCGTCGGCCCTTATCCTCTCCTACCCACGGCGGCCCGTTCCTGGTGGGATTCATAATCTGCCTGACCTATGATGGGGAAGGAGAGATTTTTTGGTTGATGCGGGGCCTGCGATGATCCAGCCCTAGAGGAACCGAGTGCCCATTGAGCCGACGCTATGGAGTCACACCGGACAGATCCTTCCATCCGTTGGGCGTTGTTCTCCCGGGACCGGCGGAGTGCAATGCGGGCCGCCATTGCCTCCTATAACCGGCACGGGATGACACCCTAGTTGACGGATTCAGACTAGTCGGAGTCACATCCGATGCCCGCCATGCCGGAGACGGCCAGAAATCGCGGAGGTGAGCTCAGGTGACGAAGGGAGTGGAGGGAAGATGAGTGTGAAGTTTCTAGGGTTTGGTCCGGTGAGCGGTGGGGACGAATATATGTGGGGTCGGGTGGGCCAGCGTGGGTCAGGACCGACGTGGCGGATGTGCCCAGGCGCACTCGGGCACCCCCCGCCGCCCCATATTTGCGCTGGATATGAGGGGTGCTGGACAGCCCGGTCGTTTGAGACCCGTTTGAGGAGTTCGTCTAGGTCGAAATTTCATGACCGGTCAGTGACCGGGCGGGCCGTCCGTACATTTGAGGAGGGTTTGGGGCGTACAGCTGTAGATGCTCTTACAAAATCTGACTAGGCAACGCCTATTTTAGCAGCATGAGAAAATTACGAGTCCCCCTTGCCCCACTTCACCCAAGAAAGGCAAGAAAGCTCTATCGTACTGTCCTTCTGAGGTTCTTGGCAGTCAGCTCCTCCACACCTTGCCCTTCCCTACCCTACCTTACTCGAGGCCGACAGGGAAATGGCCTCGCCGTTGACGACAATCCCTGACCACCTGCAAGCAAAGATATCCATCCGACGACTTCTCCTTGCCACCTCACTCGAGGCTGACAGGGAAAGGGTCTCGCCGTTGATGGCAATCCCCGACCACCTCCAAGCAAAGATATTCGTCTGACTACTCGCCCTCCCCACCTCACTCGAGGCCAGCAGGGAAATGGCCTCGTCGCTGATGGCAACCCCCGACCACCTCCAACCAGAGATCTTTGTCCGGCCACTTGCGCTCCCCCACGTCATTCAAGGACAATCAACTTAGAATAGGTGCCCGCTTGAGTTTTTTTTTTATCAAGACTTGTTTACATTTATCATAAAAAAACAAGTTCATTACGATGGATTATTACTACGCAAAACTTATTTCACGTATTACAACAACAAAAACATATATCTATCGTACACTCAACTATATTTTAAAAAGTACAGCCTGATAGGGTAATACAAAGCTGAATTTATTTATTTTGAGCTCATACAACACTGAATCTAAATGCTGTCCTAAATTGCCACTTTAGCTGTTTGAACAAAACATCAAAAAATGGCACGAAGGACGGCCCTGTATGGGCCCAGAGATGGCCCGCTACACATTCTTGCCGTTCTAAGACCCAGAGATCCAGAGATGGAAGCACAAAAAATCGCTCAACTGAACTCCAGCAGCACACAACACTCCCGATCCCATCTGGCCAAGCCGTCGTCGTCGTCGAGGGTTTCCGGCGGCTGGCTCCCCCGCCGGCCGGCTCTCCCCTTGCCCGGCCTCCTCTTCCCAATGGAGACCAACCAGAAAACTTTGCCAGACATCTCCGGCCACCTCTTGGAGAAGATATTCCTCCGGCTGCCCACCCCGGAAGACCTCGCCCGCACCTCCGCCGCCTGCGTCACGTTCCGCGGAGTCGTCACCGACGGCTCCTTCCTCCGCCGCTTCCGCCGCCTCCACGCACCACCAGTCCTCGGCTTCTTTGCAGATCGCCAGTTCCATCCCGCTCCGCCGCCTCACCCCTCCGCGCCTGCCGCCCGCGCGCTCGCCCTAGCCGCTGACTTCAGCTTCTCCTTCCTCCCCTCCTACTGCAGATGGGGCGTCCGCGACAGCCGTGATGGCCGCGTCCTTCTCGCTCGCAAGCCCGAAAAGGAGGAGGAGCCCCCGATCTTCACGGAGCTTGTGGTGTGCGACCCCTTGCACCGGGGGTACATCCTGCTCCCCCGAGTGCCTGAAGATCTGGTGGCATCGGTGGAGAACTCGGTCAACAATTGTTTCGGGCGCTTCTGTGTGCCCTTCCTCATTTCACCCAACAAGGCTGAAGACACTGAGTTCAGAGTGATCTGGATGGGACGCGGATTTTTAGAGCTCGGGTTTCTGGACACCCCTTATCCTTACCCTTCAACACTGCTTTGAGATCTGTGCTAGACAACTAACTTTGTACATCAGATTTTCTCTTTTTTATTTCTTCAAAATAAAACAACATATGAACTTCAAACTTTGCAAAACACCAAGACGTTCTAACTAGAATGTGAGAAAAAACTTTCAGATTTATTTGTCAAACATAAATATACGAAATTAGATTTTTTGTATTAAAAAATGTACTTTTTAGTATTTATATTGCGCGAAAAATTCTGAAAGTTTTTTCCCACATTCTAGTAAGAATGTTTTGTTGAGCTGCCAAGTTTGAAGTTCATATGTTGTTTTATATGGGAGAAACAAAAAAGACAAATGTACTCGCACGAATCGCGATGCAAAAATGAGTGGCTAGATAAGGGGGTGTCCCAAAGCCTATGCTCTACCGAATATTTTCCATCTGGATGGCACGTTGTGGAATTAATCTGACCGTCCTTGTCTTCTCTTCGAGAACCGGGGAATGGCGTGCCGCCTCATCGTCCCAGGACTGGAGGGATATTGTCGTTCTCGGTGACCCGTTCTATTTTCTCAGGCCCCATTTCTCAGGTAGCTGCATCTACTGGGACTCGCCGTTGAACCAGAACAAGTTGCTCGTGCTGGACACTAGTACTATGGAGTTCTCCATTGCAGATTTCCCACCTGGAGAATGGGGCGATGTAAAATTAGCTATTGTCGATGCAGGGGAAGGCAGGTTTGGGATGTTAAGCATCCATGATGGAGATGAAGGTGGTGAATCTGTTCTTAATTATATGGTTGGGCAACACAAAGGTGAGAGTTCTGGCCAGCCGAAGAAAGTCTCACTAGGTTATGGGCATCGGTATTATTTCACAAACTATGCAACACAGAATTACTTGATCCTATTAAGGACGGAAGCTAGGCCGTACGTAGGCTTATCACGGGCCCCATCAAAGATAGAATTTTTCTCACTGGATGTCAAGACAATGCAGCTTGAGAGGATGTTTATTGAACCTTCCATGTTTGGTGGTTCTAAAGCGCACATATATACCAACTTCCCGCCGTCGTTATTGTCTTCACCAACAATATGAACTGGTAAGTTTTTTATTGCATCCTAGTTATATTATACCATTCCATTCATGGTTATCTCCCAGCTTCTTCATTACTGCAGTTGGTTGTTTGTGTAGTGGTTATTTATATTGTACTTGTGGTGAAGCTAATCAAGCACGGGCACATAATTGTGATTTGTTGTCGTGTTTGTTTGTTCAAATTGCTGTGTTTTTTTAGAAGTAAATTGTCGTGTTTTCAGAGACTCAGACAAGAGAAAAGATCTTTGTCATAGCTTATGCATCCACTATAACATTAATTAGGCCTTATGAAATCAACAATTATTTTCGAGGAATATTTTGTGGTCAAGGTGTAGAAGGATTGATAGATGCAGTTTACCTTTCAACTGTTTCACTCACCTCAAGAAAATGCATGCCATTCAAGCACAGCTCATCTTGTTGCCTTTTTTATAAATAGAAGAAGAATTGTTCGTGTTCACATCTATGATATTATCTTCGACACTGTTTTGAAATAAATATGCTTAACTGCTATGGTGTGTATGGCCCCTTCATTTGAATCCGCCTCACAACATCCGTTATATATATAGGCGGGACATTGTTTCTTTTTCTTCCTTTTTGATAATAGTTTGAACATTTCACCTGCATATTCGGAGTCTACCCTTCATATGCATGCCAAATATAAAAACATTAATCTCTGTGTCGCGTGGCGGTTCACATGCCAAAAAATCGCTGCAGCCATCAAATATGGGGCCTCGCCACGAACTTGCCAGTAATGTCTCCTTGTCTTCTCCCATCTCCACGAGAATTGCCGCGTCTGCCTTATCTCTGCAGTATCCACGCCAGCAACCACAGCTAGCAATAACTCCATCAACGAGTTTCTCATGGCGCCGCCACGACAACTACGGTAACAAAGACAATGACACAAGACAGAAAAGAAAACAAGGAGAAGCAGAATGACAGTGGTTGGTCAGATCGAGCCCGGGCCGACGACACCCCGGCCTGCCACGGCGGAGATAAGTCAGGCGAGACGAGCCTTGCCCCACCACCTCCAGCAGGATTTAGAGAGATGGCCGGGGCAGTGAGGCAGCGCAGAAGCGACGCTGGCCAAGGGGTGAGAAATGGCAAAAATTAATTCTCCTTGGCCCATCTCACAAACTTAAACCAAATCTAACCCCTTTTCTGAACACAAACCTCTCTGGCATTGAACTTCCCTGCGCCACATACCTCAGGATTGAAAAATTTTACCGTTTTCGTGATCAAAACGAAGTTTCCAGGGTCAACGTCATGGAGCTGTTAGAACTCAAAGACATAGTCCATTGCATTGACCCCAATCATGAGCTCAGCGCCATGGACTGTAGTGTTGACCTCTAATGGCCCGACGCCATGGTTTGCGGCGTTGACCATGGGATGTTTGTTTTGGCAGCGAAAATGCTTTGTAATTTCCAACAATGTGGTCCGCCACTCCTCCCCCCTAACGACTCCATATACCTTAACTGGTTTGGGCATTGCTAAACTAAAACAAACAAAATTTGGGCTGTCCAGGTTTTTCTTTGTTTCGCATTTCAAGTAGACTAAGCTGCCTCCAAGTCTCCAACAAAAGCCGACTTGGTAGTAGAATGCCTAAAGTAACAAAAAAGTGGATGGGGAGACTCCAGCTAAGTTCTTCATTCCAAGGTGTGATGCAAAACAAAATAACACAAAAAAGCAGGCTCGGCGAATGGAAAATATGCATGACAGACTTCAGTGTGCTACAAACAAAAAATTTCCTAAAACAATTGCTAGCAGATGACACAATATGAGTGAGATAACAAAATGACATTCGTTTTAATGGAAGGTTGCAAGCACGAGCAGCCTGATCTTACATCAGCCCTTGACACAACTCTTTGCCATCCTTTCTTGAAGCACCTGAAATTAGAATGTAGCAAAAACCAAGTTCATCTAAAACAGCGTTCAACTGAAGAAAAGGATGAAATCTGAATTGTGCTATATGAACACATGGATGTAATTTAGAACTCCTCTAAAAATACAATATATTATTGTTTATTATTTAATCAAGGAATAATAAGTATAAACTTGGCCAGTTACATGAAACAAAAATACGTAGATAGGCAAAGATAAAGCATGCACAGCCAATAAAATGATGTTTTAATACTTCTCGACAGAGAGAAATCTTTTCTGATTCCCCCCGCCTCTCCCTACGGGGCAGGGTCTGTCGATATCCATCATCAAGTGTAGATTACAAAATACCTTTGTTAACGAGAAAAAACACAAGAACTGAATAAAGATAATAAAAAACATCCAGGGCTGATGAAGAATGAAAAGAAAAATTAATGACGACTGAAGAATTCCTAGAACAAAAACTAACTGAAGGACTGAACATGCATACTCAATCTCGGCCGCCGAAAAATGCTACACCCTCTTACATTAGTGAACAGAGGTAGTAGATGATAAGTACTATATAAAGTGTTGTCGTAAGTGTGCAATTTTTTTTTTCGTGAATACGCTGAGCAGCGTATCATTTCATTGATAGGTAGGTAGATAGAGAAGTACATAATGCAGGCCTCGTGAGCATGCACAAAACCGAGAGGGTACGGTCAGGTTACATGTATAATTCTATCTAGTCCTCTGTCTCCGGCCTTCGCCCAACAGCACGCGTCGTCCTTGATCAAGCGAACAAGGTCGTCAGTGGATGGGCGGATGCCATCGAAAATAGCCGCGTTCCAGTGCTTCTAGATAGCCCACGAGGTGAGCACGATGATGGAGTTGAGACCCTTTCTCAAGCTGTTCGGGGATGTCGACGCAGCCTAAACCCACCAAGCAAAGAAGTTCGTTGAATCGTCCATGGGGGGCGGGGGTGGGCGGTAGCAAGTCGGCACCAAGAAAGAATCTCGTGCCAACTGATCCGCGAGAAAACATAACCGGGGAGAAGATAGTCGATGGTCTCGAGCTCCTGTGAGCAGAAGGTGCATTCAGGGTCATGCGTGAGGCCGTGCCGCCCTCAGCGCTCCACAGTCCAACAACGACTGAGAGAAGCCAGCCAAAGGAAGAACTTGTTGCTACAGGGAGCCCAACCCATCCAGTTCTAACGCCAAGCAGGCAGTGAGGTCGATCCAATGAAGAGCACCTTGTAGCAGGATTTGGAGGTGTAGATGCCATCGGCAGTCCATTTCCAGCTGATCTGGTCCGGGGCATGGTTGAGTTGGATGCCCTGAAGATGCCGCCAAAGATCGATGTATTCTACCACCTTGATGGGTCCCAAAGTACCGTGGATATCCCTGATCCAGGCGTGTTGTGCAAGCCCATCAGAAACCAGAGTACGGTGGCGCCGGCGGCGCGGCACAAGGGACATGTTTTTCAGCTCCGGGGTGCCTAGGCACCCTCTATGAACAGTAAAATCAAAACAAATAGAAAAAAAACTGAAACTTTGCAACATCAAAGATGATTAAACTTTGTAGGCACTTGCAAGTTTTCATGCCCAAAAACCATTCGCGGAGCTCTGCACACGAAAAAGATTTCAGTGATTAAAGTTTTGAGCATTTTTAGCACTGAAACCTGAAACTCGTTCGAACACCTTTCTCTACATGATATTTTGGCATCAAAACTTGTAAGAACCTACAAAGTTTGATTGTCTTTGATGTTGCAAAGTTTCAGATTTTTTTATTTTGTTTTCTATTATTTATGTTACTGTTCGTAGAAGGTGCCTAGGCACCCGGGAGCTGTCACACCTTTCTCCATAGGAACTGAAGTAGAAAGGAATGAAAACATGAACATGACAGAGAACTAACTTGACTAAACATTTATTGAAGTAAGAATGTAATTGGTGTTTTACTCAAACTGAAAAAAAAATGTGGCTCAGAAACTGAAGAATGAACAAACTTACTAGAGCCTTATATCGAACTGACTGAATGAAAGATTGAACGGACACCCTTTTCTCTAAGTGATAACCAGAATAGCTAACATTAAACAAAAACTGAGAATGACATAGGAAGAAGACGTGTACTGGAGAACAAAAAGAGACTGAAGATTGAGGGACAAAATATAATAATGAAAGACAACAAGTGAAAAAAGGTCCCTAAACTCGAGGTGATAGGAAACTACCCAACACTGAATAAAGTCTTGTTGTGGTCATTTATCTTTTCAGTCAAGAAAGAGAGATAGAAGAATAGATAATGAAGAAAAGTTAAAAAAGACTGAATGATGAGAAAAACAATAAAGAATGAACAAAACCGAAGAATTACAACTGAACACGCAGCCCTTATCTCTTAATGATAACCACCATAGCTGGGACTAAACAATTGCTGAGACTGACATAGGGAAAAGACATACTGAAGAAGAATGTAGACTGAAAACATCAAATGAGAAACTGATGACAAGATAATTAAAAAGTACTCCCTCCGTCCGGAAATACTTGTCATTGAAATAGATGTATCTAGATGTATTTTAGTTCTAGATACATCCATTTTGATGACAAGTAATTCCGGACGGAGGGAGTATAAGACATAAAAAAGGTGCCTGAAGAAACAGAGTAAACATTGAAGAGAGAGCAAAAACTAAAGAAAGAGAGACTAAAGAGATTGAGGACAGAGATTAGTGACCGAACAACACTGAGGGACTGAAGAAAGAGAAAAGTTAGTATCACTTCTAAACTGCCATGAAAAATATGTATATACAGAACCGATGATATAGACTTGGTCGATTTAACAGACATAGAAAAGATTGATGAATATATACGAAGAGAAGAGAGTGAAATAAATAATGGGAATGAGAACGACATGTGTAGAACTTAATATGCCTAAACAATAAAGAACACTTGAAACAAAACATAACTCGCTGCAACAACTCACCTGCAGCTCTGAAGATTTTACTTGCATAGAACAGTATGCCAAGATTTTGAAGTATTAGAATTCTAGTTCCTAACTGCATGCCCATATGTAGCATAATTCTTGTTTACAAAATGTAGTAATTCTGGTACAGAATTGACCAAAAAGTTGAAAGTGACAGAAATTACTATTAGTGGAGTTCAATACTAAAGTTGATGATGTTACTTCAAGAAGAATAACCTACAGATCGGTCCAATGTTACACAAAAATATATCAGCCTGATAAATAGTCCAGAAGTATTTTCATGTCAATAAGGGGAAAACGAGTGCACATGCTTCCATTTATATAGTTTACTACTGTCTAGATGTCAGTCTCGAGTCCCCTCAAAACTTGCGGGGAAGCCTCAAAATCATTCATCAAGTTCCTCTTTACCGGGAGACAGACATGTCATATACAGATTTCAGAGTGCTGCTTCACACGCTGAAGTTGAGCATATACGCAGCAGCCATCTTGGTGATTCGGGAATGAAGGATGATAGACCCGAAATCAACGATCTAAAAGGCAAGGTTCCTAAAAAGAATGGATGGCAGATATTTGTATCAGAAACGGGTATCAGAATCTAATGGACAAAAATTTGACTATGCACCGATTGAAAATGGCTAACTGTTGTTTAGGAATTGTCATATGTTAAGCTTATACGTGCCTCTACCTGGCTATTGATTCTACATGCATTGTGCAAGTTATGGTGCTAAACACATGAAAGTGGAGTGTACAGTTACAGAATTTCAAATTCAGCTGCGATCAACATTACCAATGGGCACAAATGATGTTCTGCCTTGTCTACACTATGTAGGCCCCCACTATACTATTTCCCATTTACTCCCTCCGTCCCATAATATAAGAGTGTTTTTTGACACTAAACTAGTTTCAAAAACGTTCTTATATTATGGGACGGATGGAGTAGCTTTGTTTTAAACTATGGAATGTGTATAATCTGAGCTGGAAGTTCTTTTTGCATCGCCTGACTGACTCCTGCCTTGTGTTGGACAGAGTCTATGGATCCGAGTCATTGTCAGATGAACAGGTTGCCATCTCAGTCGCCTGGACCTGGCGTGTGCAGATGTTGTCCCCTCCCCTACAAGAAGACGATTTTAATCTACAGTTGGCTGGCCGCCTCATGTGTATGTAGACTATGTTGTTGTTCTTCCTCTCATATGTTGTAGTTGTCTGTATCCGGGATCCAGTTTGTGTAACATGGATCGATCGTGTGGTTGTTCCCTGCTGAAACTAAGAGCGTGGCTCTGGAATCTAATCAGCAGTTTGTGATGGAGTGTTTGTAAGACGAGGGTGCAAAACATGGTACAGTTTTCAGAAGTTTGTTTTGGTTATGACAGTGAGATGATTGTTGGCACTTGTGTGACCGGGCTTCGCTAGGGCCTACCTGGTTATAATAGCCGGCCTTATCCCTGTTGTGTCTTTGCCAATGGTATGCAGGATTATTATAGATCAGTGAATGCAGTTGACGTGGCCCGTTGGTGAGGCACGGAGAAAGTGTAAGTTAACTAATCTGCACGATTAGATATGCACCAAGTAGGTCCACGGATGCATGGATTGATTCCATTCCTCTCGCTTATGGTTTTGCCGTGGACCGTTTGTTGATTTATTTGTAGTTAGATTATGTGTCAAGTAGTAGTAGGCTTTGTTGATGGTGTGAGTGACCAAGGAATAGATCCATATCCCAGCCGCAACTGGGCATACCTCTAGTCCAGTAGTAGCATTGCTGAGCTTTAATTTAAAACACAAGGCATGGCTGAGCCTGAGCTTATATTTTACTCCCTCCGTTCGGAATTACTTGTCGCAGAAATGGATGTATCTAGACGTATTTTAGTCCTAGATACATCCATTTCCGAGACAAGTAATTCCGTACGGAGGGAGTAGAAGATTGCTCTGGCTTTGCAAGAGCATTGAGGGATTGATTAAATGGGCATTGCACTATCAGTGGTCGACTGATGAGATCACCTCAGCTCAGATCATCTGCTGGAAAATGAATGGATAGCGCCACCGCGCATGCAGAAAACTTCACGTCCTAGTATGACTAAAAGTTCACTGAAGTAAAGGTTGTAAGTTGTAACTGGTTAGACAGAAGAATGAACAAACTTATTAGAACCTTATAACGAACTGACTGAATAAAAGATTGAACACACACCCCCTTATCTCTGAGTGATAACCAGAATAGCTAAGATTAAACAAATACTGAGAATGAGATAGGAAAAAGACATGTAGCTGAGTAGAAAAAGAGACTGAATATTGAGGGACAAAATGATAATGAAAGACAACAATTGGAAAAAGGTCCATAGACTGGAGGTAACAGGAAAATACCCAACACTGACAAAAGTCTTATTCTGGTCATTCATCTTTTCGGTCAAGAAAAAGAGAGAGAAGAATATATAATGAAGAAAAGTTAAAAAAAAAAAGACTTGAAACCGAGAATAACTCACATGCAGCTCTGAAGATTTTACTTGCATTGAAAGCCAAGATCTTGAAGTACTTAGAATGCCAGTTCCTAAGGGCATCTCCAGCCGTTGGCCCCCCCAGGACGCACAAAAATCGCCCCCTGGGGGCGAGCCGGCGATACACTCGGCGCTGGGGGCGGTTTTGCGCCCAGTCGTCGCCCCCAGCTCGCCCCCAGGCGCCGAAATTGGCCCACTTTGCAGCCCAATTTCGGCGAATAAACGGCCCATATGGGCGAGAATAGGCCCATATTCGGCGTGGTTTCGCCGTGTCTCGGCGTTCAATTATCAACATAATTATTCCTTATCACATATTTCATCATAGAAAAATCAAATACTTCAACAAAATAGTACAACAACAAATAGTGTCGTTGCCAATGAGATCGAGAGGAGCGAGATTGAGGAACGAGGAGATGAACGAGGCAGTGGATTTTTGTTCGCCAGGCGGACCCCCAGCTTTTCCGTGATATTCCTTAGATCGTTATTCGGTTTACAAAACAAACGAGCTAACTAAGCCCGGCCAGCCTGCTACGATCCGGAATTGTCGTGCCATCCCACGACTCCCATCACACTAGCTTGCCACGCTGACCGGGGGGATAAAAACAGAAATAACAGAATGGGCGATCGTGCACACGACCCAGCCCTTCCCTACTCCTACGTGCATGATGCATGTGTGCGTCACAACACCAGCCACGCAAGGTTTATTCTAAGCAGAAGAATGCCACCACACCGCTGGAGCTTATGAGTCCAACATTTCTCCCCCTTAAGCTCCAGTCTCCTCGCCAATCACCCTGACTCCCAGCCTCTGTCGCATCTCCACATGGTGCACTCGACCCAAGGCCTTCGTCAGCATGTCGGCGAGCTGATATGAGGTTCTGACGTGGTCTAGCTCCAGCTGCCCTTCTTCCACACACTCTCGGATGAAGTGATATTTCACATCTATGTGCTTGGATCTGTGATGGTGAATAGGATTCTTTGCGAGTGCAATCGCTGACTTGTTGTCCACCATAAGCTTGAACTTGACAGGTTCTTCTCCCCTCATCTCGGCAAGTAGGCGACTCAGCCAAAGACCCTGACAAGTGGCTGCAGCAGCTGCCACGTACTCGGCTTCGCACGAACTGATTGCCACCACCTTTTGCTTCTGAGAAGTCCATGAGATGGGATTGCCTCCAAAGAAGAACACCTGCCCTGAAGTACTCTTTCGGTCCCCAACATCACCTGCATGATCGCTGTCACTGTACCCCAACAGTCCATGTGTCCCTCCTCGTGCATAGCTGCAGCCGTAGCTCAACGTGCCTTGCACATATCGTAGGATCTGTTTGACTGCTGTCCAGTGTGTCATGGTTGGCTTCTCCATGAATCTGCTCACCATTCCCACCGCATAAGTGATATCCGGCCTTGTGTGTGTCAAGTACCTCAAACTCCCAATGATGCTGCGGTAAAGAGAAGAATCACATGGCTTGGCACCGTCCTCTTTTCTCAGCTTGAGTCTGCACTCCATTGGGGTGTGACATACATTGCAACCATCCATCCCGGCCACCTCAAGTATCTTCTCTGCATAGCTGCGTTGGCACAAGGTGATTGCACTCCCTGTCTGAACCACTTCGATCCCCAAGTAATAGCTTAGGAGACCAAGGTCGCTCATCTTGAACAACTGCTGCATTTGATTCTTGAACTCATGTATGTGATCTTTGTCAGTGCCTGTGATGATCAAGTCGTCAACATACACACCAACTAGCAAGTATGAGTGTGCATCCCCACGCCGATAAACCGCATGCTCCAGTGGGCTCCTGCTAAAACCAAGTGTGCGAAGAGTTTCATCCAGCTTGGCATACCAGGCTCTTGGTGCCTGACGCAACCCGTACAGTGCCTTGCTCAGTTTCAGCACCTCGCCCTCTCTGCCATCGACGACATACCCCGGCGGCTGCGCAACATAGACCTCCTCCGCCAGGTCGCCGTTGAGGAAGGCTGACTTTACATCCATGTGATGCACCTCCCATCGAGATTGCACAGCAAGAGCAAGGAAGAGCCGCACAGTCTCCATTCGCGCCACGGGCGCAAAAACCTCCTCAAAGTCAACTCCCTCGCGTTGAGCATAGCCCTTAGCAACCAGCCTGGCCTTGTGCTTGAGAATTTTCCCACTGGGATCACGCTTCACCTTATACACCCATTTGAGGCCGATCGGTTTGTACCCACGAGGAAGAGAGGCGAGCTGCCAGGTTGAGTTCTCCATGATGGCATCCATCTCTGCGTCCATGGCTTCCTTCCAGGCCGCACTGTCCAATGCTTCAGCAATATTGCCTGGCTCCTCTGCACTAAGGAGACAGTGTTCCATAGCCTCGCGGACTGCCTCCCCCTCTGTTTCATCAAGTATGCAGGAAACACGCCGGTATCGGATGTTCCCAGTGTCCACATCTCGGCGGTTCTCATCCTGACTCAGAGGAGTAGCCCAACGAATCTGACGAGCCTGGTCCGGGGTGTGCGTACCTTCTGTTGGCGTCGCAGGTGTGCCCTGCGATGACGAGCTCGTGTCCACGGACATCCCTCGCGCGGCCGGCGTGCCACACGCGCTCTGCGCCGGCGTGCCCTCGTGTGGAGACGCCACTCCCGAGGCCGGTGTCGAGGGAGTGGCTCCCCCTTGCGGTGAGGCCGGCGGAGTGGATACGCCAGTGTCCAGCTCGTGGACGCCGTGAGCCGTGGTATACACCACGGTGAACGTGGTAGACGTAGGCGTCGCCCTGGGCGCGTCCGGCTCGCTCCAGTCTCATGGCCGTCCTTCCTCGAAGACAACATCGCGTGTCACCTGCACCTTCTTGGTTGCGGGGTTGTATGCACGGTAAGCTTTTGAGCCCTCCTCGTACCCTACGAAGATCATGGGTGTCAAGCGGTCGGAGAGCTTAGTGATGCCCGGCCCTGTCCGTTTCACATGCGCCGTGCACCCAAATGTGCGCAGGTGCTGCACGTTGGGCTTACGACCGTGCCACGCCTCATATGGCGTCATACCTTCCAGGCTTCTTGTTGGCGCGCGGTTCAGCAGGTACACCGCTGTCTTCACTGCTTCGGCCCAGAAGAATGCCGGTACACCCATGCTTTTGAGCATGCACCTTGCCATCTCTACGACTGTCTGATTGCGTCGTTCAGTGACACCATTTTGCTGAGGTGAATACGGTGCTGTGGTGTGGTGCTTGACCCCCTGCTGCTCACAATATGCCTTGAACTCGATGGAGTTAAACTCACCACCGCGGTCTGAGCGAAAAGCCCGTAGTTTGCACCTGCCCTCCGCCTCCGCCATGACCTGGACTTTCTTGAAGCGTTCATACGCCTCGTCCTTCGACCTCAGCAACTCAATCCACATGTAGCGGCTATAATCATCAACAATCAACAGGAAGTATCTACTGCCGCCTGGTGTCGTTGGAGTTATCGGCCCGCACAAATCAGTGTGCACGAGCTCCAGGCCGCGCTCTCCGCGGTATGCCGCGGTCTGCGGGAACGGGGCGCGGTGTTGCTTTCCGAGGGCACACCCGTCGCAGTACTGCTCGACTCTGTCGATTGCTGGCATTCCCCGCACAAGCTGCTTGGTAGACATGGTCCGAAGTGCACGAAAGTGTAGGTGTCCCATGCGCGCGTGCCAGCGCCACGACGGGTCATCCCCTTGCGCCATGAGGCATGCAGGGCTGTCAACGGTGAGCACGCCAGTGTAGAGCCGGCTGCCCGACCGCAAGATACGCGCCAGCATGCGCCTTGATGGATCCTTGATGGCCATGACCCCGTCTTGAATACTGATGATGCAGCCAGCTTCATCCAACTGTCCCACTGAAACAATGTTGCTGCGCAGGGTGGGGATGAAGTAGACACCGGTGAGCGCACGCTGGTTCCCGCTGTTGCAGCGAAAGACGACGGACCCACGCCCCTTGATGGACACCAGCGAGCCGTCGCCAAACTTCACTGTCCCGTGCACGGACTCGTCCAGGGACGCGAACGCCCGCCGATCACCCGTCATATGACTGCTAGCTCCAGTGTCAAAGAACCAAACACCGTCAGGAGACGACACAGGAACCACCTTTTCTTCGTTCAGGTACACTTCTTGAGGCACGGCGGCAGGAGATGTGTTGACATCGGTGACCACGGCCATGAGCAGGCCCTGTTCGGTCTCATCGCCGCCTTGCGCCAGGTTGGCTTGCTCCTGCTGCCCTTTTCTTTCCTGTTCACGGAGCCATGTTCTGCACTCCTTCTTCCAGTGCCCAGGGATGCCACAATGGTGGCACTTCCCCTTTTTCTTCTTGGCGCCCGATCCACCAGAACCGCCTGCTCCCTGGTTTCCTGCCGTGGCCCTGCCGCCGCCTGTACCTTTGGGTTTAGCCGGTGACTTGTTCTTGCCGCCGCCCGCACCGGACGACGACCCGCCTCTGCCGCCGTGTCTCTCTCTGGCCAGCCACTCCTCGTGCGTGAGCATGAGGCGCCCGGTGGCCTGCGTGGCGTCGTCAAGGTCGTAGTGATCCTCGCACGCTGAGAAACGCCCAACGAGCTCTTCAATGGTCATGGCCTTCAGATCGAGAAGCGACTCGATCGCCATCGCCATTGAACGGTAACGGCGCGGCACCACTCGAAGGAACTTAAGGACCGCCTTGTGCTCGGTGACCGGGTCGCCGTACAGCTCCAGATCGGCGATGAGGGCCGAGAGCCGCAGCCCGAAATCTTCGACGGTCTCCCCGTCCTTGAACCTGAGGTCCTCGAACTCACGCCGCCGGACTTGCGCCTTGGCCTCGCGGGCGCGCTCGCTGCCCATCCGCATGGTCTTGATAGTTTCCCACGCGATCTTCGCCGTGTCCTTTGCAGCTAGCACGCGAAGCATCTCCGGCGGAACGCCGGTGAGGATAATCTGCAGCGCGCGCCGGTCGTCATTCTCGTCGGCGGCGGCGTCGGTCACCGCGGACCAGACGCGGGCGACCTGCAGCTTGACTTGCATCAACAGCGCCCACTCCTGATAATTCGTGCGCGTGAGCATCATCGACGCGCCTGTCTCCTCGCGCACGACGCGCTCCACCACTCAGATCTCGCCGCTGCCGCTGCCGGTGAGGCGCGCGACCGGCGCCTTGGAGGAAGGCATTTGCGATGGCGATCTGGCGCCGCCCTTCTCCTTCCCATCCGATTCGTCCCCCGACATAAGTCCCGCCGCGGATCAAACACCGCCGGCCACCGGAGCGGGATCGATACACCGGGCTCTGATGCCAATTGTCGTTGCCGATGAGATCGAGAGGAGCGAGATTGGGGAACGAGGAGATGAACGAGGCAGTGGATTTTTGTTCGCGGGGCGGACCCCCAGCTTTTCCGTGATATTCCTTAGATCGTTATTCGGTTTACAAAACAAACGAGCTAACTAAGCCCGGCCAGCCTGCTACGATCCGGAATTGTCGTGCCATCCCACGACTCCCATCACACTAGCTTGCCACGTTGACCGGGGGGATAAAAACAGAAATAACAGAATGAGCGATCGTGCACACGACCCAGCCCTTCCCTACTCCTACGTGCATGCTGCATGTGTGCGTCACAACACCAGCCACGCAAGGTTTATTCTAAGCAGAAGAATGCCACCACACCGCTGGAGCTTATGAGTCCAACAAATAGTTCAATACAAATTATATAGTTCAACAAATAAAAACTCGTATTTCATCACGCGGCGTCCCCCTTGAGCCTCCATAGGTGCTCAATCAGATCTTTCTGCAGTTGATGATGCACCTGTGGGTCTCGGATCTCTTGACGCATACTGAGATAGGCAGTCCAAGTTGCCGGTAGCTGGTGATCAACTTCGGCTAGAGGACCCTGCCTGTAGTATGGTTCAGTGTCAAACACTGGGTCTTCTTGCTCGCTCTCGATGATCATGTTGTGCAAGATGACACAGCAAGTCATGATCTCTCAGATTTGATCTTTCGACCAGGTCTGAGCGGGGTACCGAACAACAGCGAATCGAGATTGGAGCACACCAAATGCCCGCTCGACATCCTTCCTGCAAGCCTCCTGAAGCTTCGCAAACCAGGCGTTCTTGCCTCCTGCCACAGGGTTTGAGATTGTCTTCACAAATGTCGACCATCTCGGATAGATGCCGTCAGCTAGATAGTACCCCTTGTTGTATTGGTGCCCATTGATCTCGAAGTTCACCGGAGGAGAATGGCCCTCAACGAGCTTGGCAAAAACAGGAGAGCACTGCAGCACGTTGATGTCATTGTGAGTTCCTGGCATACCAAAGAAGGAGTTTCAAATCCAGAGGTCCTGTGTGGCTACCGCCTCAAGCACCACACTGCAACCCGCCGTTAAACCGCGCCTCCGCGGCCGGAAACGGCGGCCGGCAGCGCCCAGTGCTGCGGGAGGGGCTGCCGCGGCGAAGCACTGCTATTTTCCGGCGGGGAATGGCTATCTAGCAGAGTAGGCCGGCGCCCGTCGCCGGGATACAGCTAGTGGTGGCCGAGGGCGCGGGGGGTGCGAGGCGAGTCGGGGGAAGAAAAACTTGACTTTTCCCCTGTCGGTGTGGGCCAGGCGTGCTTTTCCCTAGCGCCAGAGCCCTCAACGGCTCCCCAGCGCGCCGGGTTCGGCCTGTGACCGCCGGACGGAAAAAAGGTCCGAACCAGCGATTTTCGGCGTCCTGGGGGCGCGACTGGGCTGTTTTTTCGGCGCCGGCGCCGAAAAAGTGGCCTGGGGGGGGCCTGTTGGGGGCGCGGCTGGAGATGCCCTAACTGCCCATATGTAGCATAATTATTGTTTACAAGATGTAGTATTTCTGGTACAGAATTGACAAAAAGATGAAAGTGGATACAGAAATTAGGCATTTACTATTACTGGAGTGCAAGACCGGATGTAAATGGACTGTGGCCTTTTTGTTTGCTGATGCTACTGCTCTCTGCACAACATCAATCAAAAATTCAATACTAAAGTTAATGATTTTCTTGTCAATAAGGGAAAAAAGAGTGCAAGTGCTTCCATTTATATATTTTACTACCGTCTAGATGTTAGTCTCGTATCCCCTCAAAACTTGCGGAGAAGTCTCGAAATCATCCATCAAGTTCATCATTGCCGGGAGACAGACATGCCATAAGCAGATTTCACAGTGATGGGCTACTTCACATGCTGAACTTGATCATATATGCACCCGCCATCTTGGATATTCTTGAATTAAGGATAGAGTAGAGATCAACTATGTAAAAAATGCAACGCTTCCTAAAAAAGAATGAATGTCAGAGATGTGTACCAGAGACGAGTATCAGACATTAACTGAAAACTCTCGGAAAGAAAGACAGAATTAACTGCATACTGGTAGCAGCAAGAATTTACTGAAGACTGAAGGCTGGAGGTGTTCATAGACAATGGCAAACATAACCACACCGTCAATTAACAGGACACAGGTAAGCAAATGACAACTGACGCTAGGTTTTTCTTTCAAAAACCCTACCAGCAAATCGGTTTGAAAAAGCCCCTGTCTATTACTCACCCCATGCTCTCTCATCCACACACAATAGAAGGCAATCAACCATACCATCCCTCTCTCTATCCAGATGAAGTGAATTTAAACACTAATGAATCCACAGATCTCAACTGACCCCAACCATGGAGCTCCCCTGCACGAAATTAAGACAACAACGGTACCACTTACTGACAAAAAAGAAAGATGAAATTGGGTGTGTAGACTAACTTCCTATGCCCACGCCGGTGGTCTCGCCCCAGCTACCTCTCTTCCCCTCCAGCAGCTAGGCCTCTCGTGGGCTTTGACGAAGATGAAACGATGCGATATATTAGCAATATTTAGATTGCCCCCTCTTTTTATTCACTTTATTACTATTCTGTTTTCTAGAGATTCTACAGAAAGCGAGACACAGTGGGGGGACGTCCCTACCTCTGAAAATTGGGTGATGTTTTTGGGGGGAAACCCGACAACCCACCGCACAGACTGTGCACCAGTTGAACAAGTTTATACTGTCTCTACCTGGCTATCTATCCGACGTGCATTGCGGTAAGTTACAGTGCTAAACACGTAAAAGTTGAGTGTTTAATGTTACAAAATTTCCAAATTCAGTTGAGATCAATATTACCAATTGGGACACAAATGTTGTTCTGCTTCTGCCTGTAATACTCTCTCTCTCTCTCTCTCTCTCTCTCTCTCTCTCTCGCTCGCTTCTTTCATTAGTGTCCCATTTTGCTTGTTTTGAACAACTGAATTCTGTAGGATCTGAGCTGGAAGTCCTTATGTGTTGCCTGACTAAGAGCATCTCCACTGTTCGCCCCCAGCGACCGGCAGGCGCTATTTTGGCCCTTCGGTCGGCGCTTTTCTGGCCCTAGGGGCGATCTAGTTCCCAGCCACGCCCCCAGTTTTCGGCCCCAAGACGCGTATAAATCCAAACTTGACATTTCCCGCTACCAAAATAAGCGCCACAAGTTCGTCGATCAACGGCTGCCACAGAGTTCGGCAATCACCATGCCACAGTTCGGCGATCAATCATACTCGAAACTCCGGGGTTCAAAAGGAAAGAAGCGTAGGCAATACATCAAACGGCGGCGTTGTCCTCCGGCGTCAGACTGGCGGAGTCGGCGTGCGCGGGCTGGTCGGCGTCGGCACGGCTTCTGTGCTGGGCGTCGTGGAGGTATCATCGCTCGGGCTTGGCGGCGGCGTTGGAGTCTGCGTGGGAGTTGGCTTGGTCGTCGACGGCATCTGGTTCAAGATGAGGCCGCGCTCCGTCAGGTACCACGCCTTGACCTCCTCGTCCATCTTCAACATGTCCGCCCCCATTAGGAATGCAGGTCGGTGTTCCTCTTCTTCGCGGCGACATTGGTCCAGAGTAGGTCTAGCTTAACGGCGCTGTTCGTCATCAACGCCGACCACCGAGCCTTGGATTTCTCTTCCCTCCGGGCGGCGTGGTTCTTGGCGTCGGCGATGCACTGCTTGATGGACGCGTGCAGCCGCTCGATAGCCGGTGCGGCGCCCTTCGCCGTATTGGCTCGTTTGTTGCCATCAGGGTGCCCATCACTTGTACGTCTCTGCTGGCTCCAGCCAGCTTGCGGGCCGTGGCCGCCAGGTGGATTCATCATCCCCGCGCGAGACGCCTCTGCCTGCTCCGCCGCCGACACGGCCGCATCCCGGGCCCTCTTGGCGTTGAGCCTGTTCCGCCGGTCAGTGGTGACAGCCTCCTGGCGCTGAGCCTCCTCCTTCCAATCGGCGTTCGACATGCCCGGTAGTTTTGCTGGCGGCGCCCTCGGCTTCCTCTGCTTTGGCTGGGTGGCATCGGCAACGGCAGCGACATGAGTGGTCGTATACTTCTTCGGTGGCATGACGGCCAGATGAAGGGGAGAGGGAGAAGAATGGCGAGAAGATGGGCAGAAGGGGGGAATGGAGGGGGAAAGTGGGGGATCGGTGGGAAAAAGGGCCGTCTCTCGCCGACAGAGCAGACCCTCGCCTTTTTCGCTCGGTCGGCGCCACAGCGGCCCCGGGGCTCGGATTCGCTTGTTGTTATTTCGTCCAAACCGCGATAAACAGATCATGGGCAACTGGCATACCACTAGCTAGTAATTTTAATACTAGTACTCGTTTCTACTGTATGTCTCCTTGCAATGTTTTCCTTAACATAATATATAATCACGAGTATATCCCTTCCCCACCCCACCCCCAAAAAAATACTAGTACTCGAGATCCCGGACGGAATAAGGCTACATTGCTCCGTCTTTGGATGAGCATCGAGTGAGTGAGTGATTAAATGGGCACAGCACTATCGCCGGACTGGTCAGATCAGATCCAAATGAATGGATGGCGCCACCACGTACGCGAGCTGAAAGTAGTTTTTCACGTGCTCAAGAGTCAAGACTGAACCTAGCGCTACCCTACTGAAGTTGTGTACTGTATGAGATGTGCATTGTGCGCATGGAACACGCACGGGATGTCTCTCGTCTCTCGTGCGTCTTGTGTTGGTGTTGGTCCTGCGTGCAGGCTGCGTCGAGGGCAGGGCAGGCGAACCAAACCAACGGCGCTTGCATTGCACGGAGACGGAGGCAGGACAGAATGTTTTTTTCCTGCTCCGCCGAGCTGCATGCTTTGACCGAGCAGAGTTGCCTTAATCCTGTCCGTCTGATGTCCGTCCGTCAGCGTGGACCCTACTGTACGAAACCTTTCACCCGGCCGGGAGGTTTGGCATCCCATTCGCGTTCACATCCATCGATCGATTCGGCCGTGTGCTTTCTATCATGCATTGCATGTTCTCTTCTCTTGTGTGTGATTGATGAGAACGTGAAAGTGGATCTACGTAAAGAACGTAAAAGTGGGCGTCCGCGTGAGCATCAGATGTCGATCTCCAAAGAGAGAGCAAAAGATTATTAACAAAAAAAAGCCTGTAATGATGTGTGTACATAAAGAAAGAAGGTCTGAGATTAGCGGACAGCTAAGCAACCACTGTGGTTACCGTTGCCATCGTCGTCCAGCTCACTCCCGTCCAAGTAACGTCTCCGGACCTGCGAAATCCCCCAACCACCCTCTCGTTTCGTCTGTCTGTCTAACTGCACAGCGGCTTTGCTTGCTTGCTTCCCCGCGTCTCCCGCCATTCACGACGTGGCCGCGCCCTGCCTTATCCGTCCTTCCCCCTTCTCCCTATTTAGTCCCGCCTTCCCAGGCCTCCTTCTCCATCCATTCCAGCCATTGCCAATCCCCACCTCCTTACTCATCACTCCTCACTCGATCTTTTCTCTCCACATCTCCACCTCCTACCAGCTCAAGCACACCAGTACCAAGGCAGGCAGCCTCCATGGACGCGGTGGATTCCTCCTCGCCCTACTCCCCGCCCTCGCTGCGCCATAAGCTGCGGACGACCGTCTGCGGCTGCTTTGGATCGCCATCGTCACCGGGCAGCGGCGCCGAGAGACCGCACACCGGCGTCGGCAGGGGGGAGTTCAGGTACGACCCTCTCAGCTACGCGCTCAACTTCGACGACGGCAGTAGCGACGATGGCGACGCCGACGCGGTGAACGCCGCCTTCCGGCACCGGAACTTCAGCTCGCGCCTGCCGCCCTCGCCGGTGCCGGCCTGCCGAGCCGTCGCCATCGTCTGAAGTCCTGAATCCTAGTAGTGATCGTCCTTTTTAACTTTCTGTGGCTTCTGTCTCTCTGACTTTTTCTTCTTGTATGAACGAGACGAATCACTACATCTGTAAAAGCAGTTTATTATACGGCCGGTGAAACGTAGGTACCGAGGAGTTGCAATAGCATCATGTACTGATACATGTATAAGAATCAATCAGTCCATTTTTAGTGTTCCATCCGTTCTCATTACAATGCAACATATACGTGTATGTACACGGAGACGAGGAATTGGTTTGGTCGGGAATTTCTTTTGGATGATGAACTGTGACGGAAGTTTCACCTTGGGTTGGTGGTGGGTGGAATCATCTCCCGTCGGCCGTCGCCATCCACCCTGTGGGCTGCGCCTGCGCGTATCCAACCATGTACAAACAGTACGTGGGTAAAAGGGTGCTGTAGAGGATTAGCGAGTAGTGAACGGTCAAAATTATCGAACCAACCACACACAGAGGCGGAACCAGGATTTCGCAAAGCCTAGGGCTAAAACTAACTGACTTAATATAACATCAAATACCATGCACGTCAATATTTTAACAAAATGCATCATTGCAAACATGGCTTGATACCAAATTAGTGAATACTTGCTTAATCCAGGGCCATTGTTTCTTCACCAGCAATAGAAGGGCCTGAATCTGCAAACATAGAATCAATGGTTTCAAATCAAGACACTGGACTTACACTAAATCAATTGTTAATATGAAAGTTTGCAAAAAAAGAACATATTTTACCATTAGCGGTGGGGAATCGCTAGTCGCCGGTTGACGAGGGCGGCGGCGCAGCGCTTGGGGCCTTGGGCTCTCTGTTCGAGGCCTCGAGCGACGCGAGGGTTTTCTGTTGCCGCGATGAGTCGACAGGCGAGGGATGTTTTTTCTCTTTCTTGATACTGGATGGGAGATCGAAGCGTCAACCGTGTAATGCGCGATTCTTTTTCTATTCTGATCGATCGATTGAGTTGAAGATCGATTGAGTTGGGCTAATGGGCTTGTACATGAGTACGTGAAGCCTGGGGCTGGGCTTCTATGTATCCCATATTCTGATTTTTTTTCCTACTATGCATATAGATGCTAATTGGGTCACGCCTGGGGCTACAACCCCAGTTGCCCCAGGCCCAATTTCGCCCCTGACCACACACACGCCAAACGAATCTCAAGAGGAACCAGGTCGTGCAGTTTGTCACGGCTCACGGGTGGAGCTTTCGCGCTAAGAAAAATCTTCTTCTGCACTTCCCTTTCTTTCAGAAAAACAGGAGCGAATCGGACGCAGAGTTTCTGCTCCCGAGCTCATTTGAGCTCGGGTGAACAGTAAAATCGGAAAAAGAAATTTTTTGGAGGAGAAACATTGACAAAAGTTTGAAGTGTTTGCAAAAGTTCGTCCTGAAAACATATTCCTAGAAGGCGTGGAAAAAAATCGGTACTCTGAAAATGCTACTTTCAAAAGCATTTTGGAGCACTTAATTTCTTTTCTTTTTTGCCACGCCTTACAGGAATGTGATTCCATGACGAATTTTTGTAACCACCTAGAACTTTTGTCAATGTATCTCCCGAACAATTTGGATTTTTTTGAATTTTTTCCGTTCTGTTTCGATTTTACTGTTCATCGAGCTCATTTGAGCTTGGGAGCAGAAAGGCATTTTCAGGGCGACTCACGGTAGCATTCAAACGAGACTATACGACCGGCCTCGGTGTCCACTCATGTTTCGTATTCACCCCAAGTTGACTTGGACCTCATCGATGGGATGCGACAGATCTGGGTCCAAGGTAGCACGGGACGTTCCTCGGTCGACGTGCCACAACAACATGTCCCACACTGCTTGCGGTGGGCCTGTTCATCGACTTACAAAGCCTCGTTGGTGATGGTGCTTTTTTGGATCTGACAATGGTGGAGGCTCGGCATCCCTTCTGGTGTGCGCTTTGGCGGCATTAATTTGGAAAGCGGTCGATGGCTTCGGCGAGTGCAGTAACCCTAGCTCACTTCACTCTCCTCTCTCGCTCCGTCTCTTCTTCTCCCCCTCTTCGATTTGGATCAAATTTGATGACTCCGGTGAGGATGTCGCGCTCCAGCAGCCGCTCCGATGACGACGGCGTCGACGTCGACGAGGAGCTGGTGCT